>CM063509.1:75835496-75855496 GCA_032207245.1 Pardosa pseudoannulata | reverse complement strand
ATATGCACAGTATGAGTAAGGTATTGTAATCGGTCAAAATTCGACTTCGAGATTTTGATTGATCTTTCTTTTTGGACCTTCTGAGTCCAAAAAGATAATTTTTAAAATTATTTCTGTGCATGTAATCACAGTAATGAGAAAATTTTGAATTTATATGGGTAATTTATGGTGTAAGATTTTTAAGGGATTCTTAGAATACGAGAGTGCTAGGGGAATTTTATTTTCCCCATATATTAACATTGAGTGAGAGAAATCCAATATAGTAAACTTATATTTTAGGAATTCTTTAAAAAAATTATATTATGTGATCGAACAATAGCCTTTAGGGTGCTATCCTTTTATTTTATTTTATTTTATTTTTTCAATTTATGTTTGATAAATGTTTTAATTTTCAGTTGAAAAAGAATATACCAAAATATTTTTCTCATTATATTTGAATAAGAATATGTCGCAATTAAAAAAATACTAATTACGAATTAAGTAAAATAACGTCAAAGAAAAGTATACAGATTTCGTAGTATTATTTTACTCAACTCAGATAATATCGACTTTTAAGAAAATCTGGTGCTGCCATCTACTGGCTAAGAAAACTACAAGTTGTATCTGTATGATTTTTTTTAAAGATTACTTCTCAATCCAGTTTCTATTACTACAATAAAATAAGGGTAAATGCAAACTAAAATTGATCTACAATTAAATTTTTAGGCATACATTTGTAGATATGCATTAGTAAGAATAAATTTTATTATATGAAACAATATATTTTAAAAAAATACATAAAACATGCACACCAAGTGAAAAAAAATCCATTTAAATACAAAATTGATTTTTAAGATCTATAAATTAGAAACTAACATTTTATATTAAATAGAAGATGTGGAGAAATGGAAATCTGATCTGATGACGTCATAATTTAAATGACGATTATTATTCTTTTACGTTTTATTTTTATGTTTAGATTTTGATTTATCGTTTGGCACTCGCTCAAGTTTTTGTATTAATAACGAATAAAGAGGTTAAAAAGGGAGTTGTTCAAAAATTTACGCTGTGTTTTATACAAACAATTTTACACGTTTTTTAAAGGAATTTATTTTGTTATATGGCAAATTCAACAGAAGACAATTATCTTCTTGCTTTTTTGTATGCACAGTATGAGTAAGGTATTGTAATCGTTCAAAATTCGACTTCGAGATTTTGATTGATCTTTCTTTTTGGACCTTCTGAGTCCGGAAAGATGATTTTTAAAATTATTTCTGCACATGTGATCACAGTAATGAGAAAATTTTGAATTTATATGTGTTAAAATTTCTTATCTGCGTCTGAGAAAGGCTATACTAAAATTTCTCAAAAATAATTAAAAATTAAAGATATTTTTCTGAGTGCTTTTTTTCCTTTATATAGAAAGATAGCATCCTACAGAATTTGTTGTCCTATGACATGGTGTAAGATTTTTAAAAGATTCTTAAAATACGAGAGGGACAGGGAGAATTTTATTTTCCCCATATATTAACATTGAGCAAGAGAAATCCAATATAATAAGATTATATTTTAGGAATTCTTTAAAAAAATTATATTATGTGATAGAACAATAGCCTTTAGGATGCTATCCTTTAATTTTTGTTTTTTTTTTCAATTATGTTTGACAAATGTTTTAATTTTCAGTTGAAAAAGAATATACCAAAATATTTTTCTCATAAATAATTTAAAAATGAATATACTTTACCAGATGTTTAAAAAAATAATAAAAAAAATAAAAATAAATAGAAAGACAGATTCGTAGATAATTGCTGCTCTATCACTTGGATAAGTATCCCTATATATTAAAGGCTAAGTTATCTGTTCGTCTGTCCTCGTATTTAGGAAGCGGTTGGTTAAATATCCTATGGATAGAGGCATCCGTGTTGGATTCTTGATGAGTTAGGTTTAGCAAAATTCAAAGCGAGTAAATTTTTATTTTCTCCTAAAATTTCTATATGATTCTAAAATAAATTGATATAAATATCCTTCATATCACAGGAAAAACTGTCGTCTTTAAAACGTTCGAAATATTCTTCCCTTTTAGGCTTTTAATGCCGTATAATCCCTATTCTCCGGTAAAGAGCAGGAGATTAAATTATAATTTACCACATAAACCGGCATAAATAACATTTTTTTCTAGCATCATGACGTCATTCCTTTAAAATTTTTAATTTTATTATTTTAATTTATTTAATATCGTCTGCATTATTTTCATATTTTATCGCTGAACTTGGTATGACGTAATAATTTTGTTTTATATTTGACTTAAAACATTAGATTAAGTACATATGTGATAATTTTAATTAATATCGATTATTTTTGGTGCAATGAAAATTTTTATTATATTAACAACAAATTATTTTCATAAAGTCTAGGAGTCTATTTCACGCCTAATAGATATATATTTTTATTATATATATATATTTTATATAAATATATTTATATAATATATATATATATATTTATTGTATATTTATATATATATATTTATATATTTATAAATATATTATGTTTATATATATAAAATTAAGATGTTTATTCTTTTTGTATGTTTGTGTTTTATATATAAAATTTGCAATCGATTAGCTCAATTTTACATACATAACCACACGGTTTTTGATAAATTCACATCTAAACTGCATTACCAGTATCGGGAGACTTTAGAGGAGTATGAAGATAAACAAATATTGAGCGTGTACCAGATAATTCTCAGCCAAAAACCAAACCATTTTTTTAACTGCCACATAGGGCACTTCACAATCTAAAATTAAAAAATTTTACTGATCCGTCATATGATTTTTATGCTAGTTTAAAGAATTCTTAAAATGCGACGGGGAAAAAGGGAATTTTATTTATTTCCATAGGTTAACAGCTATGGGAATCCAATATGGCAGATTCGCATTTTAAGAATTGTTTTAAAAAATTATACCACGTGATAGAACGGCAAAATTTCTAGAATGCTATCTTTTCCTTTTTTAAAATTCTTGCCTGTTAAATGTTTTTATTTCTGTTTGAAAAAGATTAGAGTATACCAAAATTTCTCACAAATAATTTAGAATTAAATACATATTTTCGATGTTTTTAGAAATTAGAAAAGTATTTTAGAAAATTTTCTTTTCTCTCTAATCTTTCTAAAAAATATTAAAATTACTGTCAGAAGAAATTTTATTTTTCCCATACGTTAACATTGAACAAGAGAAATTAAATATGGTACACACCGACCAAGCTTAAGAGTTACGAACATATGTAAAACCAACTTACCAATTTAGTTGCTGTTCAGTTACTTCAGTGCTCCTGTAAAATAACAGTAAGATGTTAATTATTATCTCACTGCAGAAACAATATAGCTCTGTAGATATCTTGGTTTAAACAAGTTCTCATAAGCGATTCTTTAATAACTAGCATATAGCCCGTCATATGACGGGATAAGTAAAATTTTTAATTATCCAGAATTGTAAAGATTACCTATGAGGTGCATTATATATACATTATATATATTGTATACATTACATATTATATATACATTATATATTGATACATTACATATTACATTACATATACATTACATTCAGTGGCGTGCGGTAGGTGTTCATGCAGGGTGTGCATAGAACAACAACAACAACAACAACAACAACAATAATAAAACCATAAAAATGTACATTAAACACTTCTTTAATGTTTACTGTTCATTTGTACACAAAATCCATACGTCTATCCGTATTACTAATAAAATAACGAAAAACTTATATTTTCAGCAAACGTAAGACCACTCGGCGCCCGCCGCTGCGGTGCCTCATCCGGATGCTTATTGGTGCCGACAAACCGAACGTCTATTCCACGTGCAGAGGATTTCACTGCAAGCTGGGACAATAGAGGGAACTGTTTCTCGTTCGGTCAACGGATTAAATTATATTTATTAATTGTTTTTAACATTTGGGAATCAGATATTCTGCGAAAAACATCTTCACAGTTTTTTAAAAACAAAATCAGGGATATGGTGTTACAGATATAACTTATATGCTGTCTGTAAAACACAATGAATGGTAAAATTTGGACTGTTCTGTTAAAATTTGTTTCTTTTTTGTCTAACAAAGCAAAATTGTTTTTCGGCGAATTATTTCAATAAATATAATACATCACCGAAATTACTTTACCACGCTAAAACATTTCCCTTTTTATTGATGAAATACTTCTTTTATATTTCCATGAAAACAAAATCTTACAATATATAATTTAAACATTTACTGTCTGCAAAATCGTATGACCAGATAATCAGTTATAAAACCAAGTCCTCGCGTAAATCCGTAAGAACATAAGTCCTCGCTCTAACACAACGCTTAATAACCGTAAATTTCGGATGATTCTAATGCCAAGTGCAGGATATAGCTGCACTTGCCTCAGTCCTATAGTATGCTGTGCTTCTCCAGTAGCCCATACATATAAAAGCGTGATTTTCTATTAGTGCGCATGTACATATAAAAATTTCTTATGTTCGTTTGCTTTTAACTCGCTACGTGGTGCAGCACCTAGTACCGCACGCACTACCAGAATACAAACAAGCAAATCAACATAATATTTGAATATATTATAAATAATATTTATTATATACCATATAAAGATAGGTAGACATAGGTGCAGAAAATTACTGCCCCTCATAATTTTGCCAGGGTGTGCAGTGCACACCCTGCACATATGGACCGCACGCCACTGTGTTTACATAACAGTACCGGGTGACCGAGCTCCGCTCGGAGAAAACAGGTATCGAAGCTAACTCGAAGATTTAAATTTTCAATTGTGATTTATCAAAACAATACATGCCATAAGAAAATTTGTGAAACCATTAGTGAAAAGATAACCGGTTAAAGTGCACCATTGTAAACTATTCTAAACAAAGTTGTTTGGAAAGGGAACTATTCTATACAAAGGTAAAGTTTGAAAAGTCATAGGAAAATAAAATGTAATTGATAACAAAAAATTATACAATTAAAGAAATGGTACAAAGTGAGCAGTGTAAAGATTGAAGTGTGTTGAATGGAGAAGCATTCTGACAATGACGGTATCTTCTAGTTGTCCATTTGCGGGTATAATTGAGTTGATCGCTTGTTGTTCCAAAATTCCGGCTCCTTGAAGCATTTCATGTAGAGGTGCGTTCTGCATGTTGAAAATGTAGCTTGAAATCTGATGAATGTTGAAATGTCGAACTTTGTTGACGGTGATTTGAAATCGAAATCAGTTCCTTAACACGTTCGCTGCCACCGACGCACTGGCGCGTCAGAGCGGCACCTCCTGGTATGCCGACGACGCACTAACGCGGCGACGGACTTTGATAAGTTATATGCTCTGTGTTTAGTGTGGCTTTGGAAATTGAACGGCGAGGTTGTTTCGGCACGTTAGTGAAGCATTATTTTTTAATTTTTTGTGGTTGGTTTTCAAAATTTTTGTTTGCATTATTTTTTTTTTACTATATCGTTTATGTGTTATATATACTTTGCTACATTAATTTAATATTTAGAGTTGATAGAAAATAAAAATGGAAACCGATATCAAGGAATAAAGACAAATCAATAAAGACTTTTATTATTATTATTATTAATTCGTCAGAACTACAGCCAATCGATTCCTCGTGGTCGAAAACCCCCGGGTACCAATTTTCACTTGGTTTGGACGCATGAGAAAAAAGTTTGCCCGCACCGGGGTTCGAACCCGGCCCTATCTGTAGCGCCGAACTACGTGACCTTAGCGCGTCAAAACCGATGCCAATCGATTCCTCGTGACCAAAAACCCCAGATCCCCAAGTTTACTACAGTTTATTAATTCTGGGGCGATTTTCGACTTGACAACCATTCCTCGTATTATAGTATAGGATATACATTATACATTATACGTTTTATACATTATATATTATTATATTATATTATGAGATAAATTATTAAAGTATTATTATATTACCTATGAGGCAGGTAAAAAAATGGTTTCCTTTTGGCTGAGAAATATGTGGTACACGCTCAATAATTTGTTTATCTTCATACTCCTCTAAAGTCTCTCGATACTGTAAATGCAGTTTAGCCCTCTAAGCGGTTTACACGAACAATTCCGCCAAACCGATGATGTCTTCAAAGCGGTTGTCACGTACAATTTTCGACCACCAAAAACGTTCTGAAAATGGATGTAATGCACATTTCTGCCAGTGTTTGAGGTAGGAGGGTCAGGTCGATTGTTCAGAAACTGCATCCCTTTTTGTTTGACATTTATTGAGGGATGCACCCCTACTCCCTGAGTCACAAAGACGCTGGTAGCTTTTCATAGCTTTGTAAATCTCTATTTCGAAGTATTTCGTTTGCGGTAACAGATGTATCTCTAATTGCACCACTTAAATATCTTGGATAACTTTCGCAAAAAAATATAAATAATTCTCTTAAAGAATATTTTTATTTGTACTTTTAGAATCCATTATTTCTTATGGGATGATCTTCGAGACTTGACGAGCTTTGTATTTAAAATTAACAATCTATAATATCTATTTATAACCGGAAGTAAAGGAACAATAACGAGGGTAGGTTTCCCGTATTCCATTCTTGTCGACAAAGGGTGAAGTAAAAAATCATAGAACGCTTTGGCCATTGACACAATAAACCTTTAGCGTATTTTAGAGACTTTTTTTAATCGGTGTGTTCCACTCGAAGGGTTAGAATCACGATGAATTCATTTAGAAAGATAATTCAAAGTTTTTTTTCCCACAGTAATTAATGGAAGTAAAGGAATGAAACTATGATTTCTACTACACCCTGGAGGTAGATAGAATTTGTTGTTAATACCGGTGATAAAATTTTCATTGCAACACAAAATAACCGATGATTAAATTTAAAATTATCCCATAAGTGCCTGATGTATTATTTAAGCCAAATATAAAAGAAAACTATTGACGTAATATCTAAGTTCAGTGATAAAACGTATGAAAATAATGCAGACGATATTTAAATAATTTAAAATAAGAAATGATTAAATGAGAGGGTTACTAGAGATACTAGCATAAAACCAAACTAGTATGAAACTAGCATGTGCCCGTTATATGACGGGATTAGTTCAATTTCTAATTTTCTAGAATTATAAAGTACCCTATGAGACAGGTAAAAAAAAATGGTTTGTTTTTTGGCTGAGAATTATCAGATACACGCTCAATAATTTGTTTATTTATCATACTCCTCTAAAGTCTCCTGATACTGTGAATGCAGTTTAGAATCACGTTGAATTCATTTAGAAAGATAATTCAAAGTTTTTTGAGCTACGTCGCATTTATCGTTAAGTTCGTCCCAATTTTTTTGCGGCAGTAAATAATGGAAGTAAAGGGGTGAAACTATCATTTCAGGTAGATAGAATTTGTTAATACCGGTGATAAAATTTTCATTTCAACAAAAAATAGTCAATGACTAAATTTAAAAGCATCATATACGTACCTAATCTATTATTTAAGCAAACTATAAAAGAAAATTATTTAAGTCATATCTGAGTTCAGTGACAAAACGTATGAAAATAATGCAGACGATATTTAAATAATTTAAAATAAGATATGATTAAATGAGATGGTTAAACGAATGATGTCATAATGCTAGAAAAAATGTTATTTTTATCTATTTATTATGGGATAAATTGATAAATTTAATCGCCTGCTCTTAACCGGGGAAAATAGGGCTTGAAATAATGGCATTAAATGCTAGAAAAGGGGGGAAGAACAGATTTCGAACTTTGCTAACCCTAAATTATCAAAACTCCAATATGGATACCTCTATCTCTTCCAGGTCCAACCGCTTTATAAATTCGAGGACAGACGGACAGATAACTTAGACTATTATTAACTAGCATATAGCCCTTCATATGACGGAATAAGTAAAATTTTAATTTTTTCAAAATTGTAAAGAACCCTATGAGGCAGGTAAAAAAATGGTTTGTTTTTTTGGCTGAGAATTGCCTTTCAACAAAAATAATCGATTAAAATTATCACATATGTACTTAATCTATTATTTAAGTCAAATAAAAAAGAAAATTATTTATGTAATATCTGAGTTTAGTGATAAAACGTATGGAAATAATGCAGAAAATATTTAAATAATTTAAAATAAGAAATGATTAAATGAGATGGTTAAAGGAATGACGTCATAATGCTAGAAAAAATTGTTATTTTTACCTATTTATTATGTGATAAATTGATAAATTTAATCGCTTGCTCTTAAAATGGGGCTTGATAGAATGGCATCAAACGCTCGAAAATGGGACGGGTGGATTTCGAACGTTTTAAAGAGGACAGTATTTTTCGCTGTGATACGAAGCTTATTCATACCAATTTACTTCAGAATCGGATCTATAGTTTAGGAAAAGATAAACTTTACTCGCTTTGAATTTTGCAAACCTTAACTCATCAAAAATCCAATATGGATGCTCTATCCATTCCAGGTCCAACAGCTTCATAACTTCGAGGACAGACGGACAGATAACTTAGGCTATTATTACATTACGAGAAGAAAGTTTAAGGATACACAACATGAAATGTTTATGTGGCCAGGGACATCCGTACAACAATACGTGAATTTAATAAAATAAAAATAATAAAAATTATAAAAAGTTGAAAAAATAGTAAAAATTTATTTTAAAAATAATAAAGCAATAATAATTTAAAAGAAAAAGCAGAAAATATTAAATTTATTAGACATTAAAAAAATTGTCTGCGTCAGGGATAGAACCGTCAATCCGAGAAGTACGACGATCAAGTGGGCGGACTTTCTACAAAACATACAACGCCTGCACGTTGTGTGTGAACTAAGTAGAGTATATGAAGTCATGTACTCAAGTAGAAACAGTCCAGAAATTTAAATATTACTCTCCGCTTTTGCCATCCTATCAAGAATGAATTTCATATAGAATAAGAGGAAGGATAAGGCTTGAAATAATAGCATTAACCGCTCGAAATGGGGGATGGGGTGGATTTCGAAATCGCTTTCAATTTTGCTAACCCTAACTCATGAAAAATCCAATATGGATGCCTGTATCCATTCCAGGTACAACTGCTTCAGAAATTCGCGGACAGACAACTTAGGCTATTATTATATAGGGAATATGTAGTGTTTAAGCAAACACTTTTAAAAATCTGTAAAAAAAATGTACACCGATCTACCAAAATAGAAAATACTCAGTTACCTTAGTGCTCCCACAAAATAACAATCAATTGTTATTTGATCCGCAATAACTATCTCACTGTATAAACCTTGATTTAATTTTATAAAAATTATTTAGTTTTCAAAGGTGATTATTTTATAGTACTTTATGTTAACGCAAGTGCTTTCGAAAACAAGCATATATATTTTTACATATAAAATTCTTCTGTCCTTGTGTTTGTAATAAAACTCCTTCTAAACGGCTGGACTGATTTTGATGAAATTTTGTGTATGTAATTAAATTGATTCGAGAAGGGTTTAGATTCACAATTTGATCTGACAGAATTTTTTTCAAATAAAAATTTGGAATTGCGCACTTATTAAAATCATTATAATGCCCCGTGAAACCCTCAGCTGTAAATGTATTTGTAGTGCAGTCGTCGGCATAACGGACTACAGTACGGAAAGTTCCGGGTCCGAATTCCCGTACAGGCGATGCGGGAATTTTAATTTAATATAATTATGTTTGTGATGACTGTAAGGTGGTGGCATCACATACTTTTAAAATAAATTTTTTCCTTACTTTTCCATCAAAATGGAACAATTTATAATTTATTTAAAAACATTTTACAATTTTTCGATTTACAGCGTTAAAGCGGGACAACGTCTGTCGGGTGTCTAGTACATATATCTATATCTATCTATCTATCTATCTATCTATCTATCTATATATATATATATATATATATATATATTTATACATATATAAGTATATATATACTTATATATGTGTATATATATATATATATATATTTATACATATATAAGTATATATATACTTATATATGTATATATATATGTGTGTATGTATATTTACATGTATACACATATATATACATATATATATATATATATATATATATATATACATATATATATATATATATATATATATATATATACATATATATACATATGCGTATACATATATAAATAAATATATATATATATATATATATATATATATATATATATATATATATATATATATACATATATATATATATATATATATATATATATATATATATATACATATACATATATATATATATATATATATATATATATGTATACATATATATATATACAATATATATACATATATATATATATATATATACATATATACATATATATATATATATAAGCAAATATATATATACATATGTATGCATATATATATATATATATATATATATATATATATATATATATATATATATACATATATATATACATATATATATATATATATATACATATACATATATATACATATATATACATATATATATATATATACATATATATATACATATATATACATATATATGTATGTATATATATATATATATATATATATATATCATAAACTAAGTATCTCGATGCTCCCGTAAAATAACAATCAACTGTGATTTGATCCCAGATACAATATCTTACTCTAAAAAACATTTGTTTGAGTGCAACTCCTATTTAGCTTTCAAAAGCGATGCATTTATAATACACGCCTAACGGTGGTCAAATGTAGGGTAGAGCTCTGTTCTTTGGTTCTAGATTTTACGGGTTGGAATCTCACCAGCATTTTTGTTCGTAGGCGTTCGGAATCGGCTTTAAGCAGTAGGTCGCGGTCTCATTCAGCCTCCTGAGCAAAACAGTAGGTCATAGATCTCCAAACTAAACCAAACCAAACCAAACCTTTTATAATATACAGTGTTTAAAGTAAACATTTTCAAAACAGGCAAAAAAAAATAGCATACCAATCTACCAATATAACAGATACTCAGTACCTCAGTGCTCCCTTAAAAAACAATCAACTGTTATTTGATCCACAATACAATATCTTACTGCAGAAACCTTGATTTGAACAAGACTCTTATTTAGGTTTCAAAGGCGACTCTTTCATAATACGCAGTGTTAAAGTGAACACTTCAAAATCAAGCAAAGAAAAAAATCAATGTCAGTTTTGTAAGATATCTGTTTCCTACCCTGATAAGAAATATGGCATAATAGCACTCACTATTCTTTTGGTTCGTCGATTTATCGGAATTTTCGATTAGCTGATAACAGCTGAAAAATCCTTCCAACTGCTTCTTCGACAGGGCACTGGGAAGAGTTTCGATGCAGTTAGTTGTTATTTGACTTATTGCGAGACATTGCGTTCTAAAAATAAAAATCCGTCTTCGCTAAAACTGGCAAAGATAATTTATTCAGGTTAAAATAAATTTTTACACTAAAGTTTCAAAATTAAAGTTCCATTACAGTTGTACCACTGAAATTTCTCGAATTCAGGCATGATCAAAATGAATATTTAAAGTTTCAAAATTAAAGGGCCTTTACAGTCGTAACACGGAAATTCGCCAAATCTAAGCGTAATCAAAATGAATATTTAAACTTTTAAAATTAAAATTCCATATACTCACAGTCGTAACACAGAAATTTGTCAAATACAAGCATGATCAAAATGAATATTTAAAGGATCAAAATGAATGTTTAAAGTTTTAAAATTAGAATTCCATATACTCACAGTCGTAACACAGAAATTTGTCAAATACAAGCATGATCAAAATGAATATTTAAAGGATCAAAATGAATGTTTAAAGTTTGAAAATTAAAATTCCATATACTCACAGTCGTAACACAGAAATTTGTCAAATCGAAGCATGATCAAAATGAATATTTAAAGGATCAAAATGAATGTTTAAAGTTTTAAAATTAAAATTCCATATACTCACAGTCGTAACACAGAAATTTGTCAAATCGAAGCATGATCAAAATGAATATTTAAAGGATTGAAATAAATATTCAAAGTTTTAAAATTAAAATTCCACTTCCTCAGAGTTATAACACAGAAATTTGTCAAATTCAAGCATGGTGAAAATGATTAAAGTTTTAAAATTAAAATTCCATTTATTGACAATCGTAATACAGAAATTTGTCAAATCGAAGCATGATCAAAATGAATATTGAAAGTTTTAAAATTCCATTTACTTCCAGTTGTAACCAAGAAATTTGTCTAAATGCAAGCTTGATTAAAATGAATATTTAAAGTTTTGAAATTAAAATTCCATTTCCTCACAGGTGTAACTCAGAAATTTGTCAAATTCAAGCATGATCAAAATCAATATTTAAAGTTTCAAAATTATAATTCCATTTATTCCCAGTCGTAACACAGAAATTTGGCAAATACAAACATGATCGAAATGAATATTTAAAGTTTTAAAATTAAAATTCCATTTATTGACAATCGTAATACAGAAATTTGTCAAATCGAAGCATGATCAAAATGAATATTTAAAGTTTTAAAATTAAAATTCCATTTACTCACAGTCGTAACACAGAAATTTGTCAAAACCATTCATGATCAAAATGAATATTTAAAGTTTTAAAATTAAAATTCCATTTAATAACAGTTGTAACACAGAAATTTGTCAAATTCAAACATGATCAGAATCAATATTTAAAGTTTCAAAATTAAAATTCCATTTACTCACAGTCGTAACACAGAAATTTGTCAAACCCAACCATGATCAAAATGAATATTTAAAGGATCAAAATGAATATTTAAAGTATCAAAATGAATATTTAAAGTTTTAAAATTAAAATTCCATTTACTCCCAGTCGTAGCACAGAAATTTATCAAATCCAAGCAGGATCAAAATAAATATTTAAAGTTTTAAAATTAAAATTCCATTTAATAATCCTCGTAGCACAGAAATTTGTCAAATCCAATCATGATTAGCTATAAAAAAATAAAATGATTTTGATACTGGGATATTTCAAAGAGAAAAAGTTATTGCGTATGAAAAATAGTTGTAACTATAGGCAATAAATGGCACCACTCATTACATATTTTAATTAATATATTTTTAACTGATTCTAATTACGATATTTTGATGATAAAATAAACTAAGCACATAAGGTCAAAAGCCAAGAACTTAAAGCGTTATCATAAGAATGAAGTTACATAAAGGATTTCAATTTTTATAACACGAAACATATACCATAAAGTCGCCAAGCTTATTTAAGAATAGGTGAAGTACAGAGTGACGTCTTAAAATTGGATTAATAAAAATGGCGCAATTGAATTTAAAATGAAAGAAATATACCAAATTAATATTGATAAAACAAAATAAGTATATAAGACTAAAACACCGAAAACAATTATATTATTTGAAATCACATTTTAAACTTTATTCAAAAGTGGCTACAATATCTCAACATTTCATAGTTTCAAATTTATTTGTTCCCTGTATATCACTTGCCAATTTCTTTTATCTCTAGTGTAGTTGAGTTTTAGATAACAAAACCTATAACCATATGATAGTTTTTATTTAATAAATGGCAACTGCGAAATGAAAACAAATTTGATAGAACATGGCAAGTTTTTAATTATTGAAAATAAAAATCTCGCCAAGCTAATAAAATAGAAAAAAGAAGTGATTTCCTAAACAAAAATGAGTTTATCGTTTATCAGATAAGAATAGTCTTATATACATAAATGCCATCATATATTTCTATACTTACACTGGAATTTAAAATCGCGTAGATACGTTTTTATGTTTCCCGAATACCAAATATCTGGAGATAATAATGCCAACAATGAATAACACTGCCATATTTAGACGCCAACTCAATAACGGAAAGCTCGTGTCGCAAAATTAAACTGCCATTTTGTTTGGTTTTTCGTTAATATCTTTCGAACTAATTGGTATATCGGAACACGAATGGGCGAAATAACATCCCTGGATCTCACAGTCAGATTTTAATCTGGGAATTCAAGATGTATTAATGTGGAATATGTTCATTTGGCGGTATCAAGGATTTCTGTCCAAAGAAGATACTCTATGACTTATCGGGTAGATTTGTTAAAAAAGCATAAAAATGAAAACTGTTCTTAATATCTATAAATAAAAATAACAAAATATATGTTTACACGCTAACGATTAAATCTGCATCAAATGTGTGTCTTATATTAAATTTGCTCAAAACTGTATAGTAAAATATAAGTTTAACCCTAAACTGTATTACTACTGTACGTTGATTAGCAACGTTAATATACCTTGCCAAATTACGTGATAGAATAGGGAGCAGAGGTTTTGAAAGCAAAAGTGCTAATTTTGTTCGTAGTAATAAATGTTTCCAAAATTAAGGAAATTTATGACAAACCACATAGTTTAGTATGAAACAGAAGCACACATTCATATTGTCAAATATGTGAATATAAAGATAACTATATAAAATGATAGGAATTTATTTGCCCATGAGAGTCACTGAAATTTGTACTTTTTGTTGTTAAAATATTATTGATAAACATTTCATTGCAACTTAAAAATTAACCAAGAATTAAATTTAAAATGAGTTCTCATATAAAAATGCTATAATTTGCGTCACATAGAAATGAAAGTGAATCACTTTATATCTCAATTTCCAGGTCAAATCGAATTGATACTACGCAGACGATTATAAAATAAGAAATGAATAAATGAAATATTTAAAGGAATGACGTCATAATGATAGAAAAATATCATTTTCACCTATGTATTATGTAATAAATTAAAAATTTTAATCTTCTACTTTTAACCGAGGAAAACTGCGTTTAAAACAATTACTTGGGATGACGTCACATTGCTAGAAATAATGCTTCTTTCACTTAGTTATCACGCGATAAATTAAAAATTTAATCGTTTGCTTTTAACCGGGGAAAATAATGCTTAGAATAGTGACATGAAATGCTCGAAAATGGGGGAAGGAATGGATTTCGAACGTTAAAAATTTACAAAAACCTTCCCAGGGATATACCTAAACATTTCCCAAATTTTCACGGCGATTGGATGCATGGTTTTTGAGTCTATTGAGTACAGACAGACAGACAGACACACACAAATTCATTTTTATATATATATAGATAAGGCAAAAGAAATAATATTAAAGTGTGCAGAAATATTTGCAGTTCAATATACCATATTCACTTGTATATAACGCACTTGTAATTTCCAAGCAAAAGAAATGGAATTTAGATGCGCATTAAACACCAATTATATTGTATAATGTGTATCAGAAATTTAACACATAAGTGACTTTTCAGATTATAAGCCAATTGCTAAGCGAACCAAACGAATGAAGTCAAACGCTCTTACTAGGTCCAGATTATAAGCCCATTGCTAAGCGAACCAAACGAATCAAGTCAAACGCTCTTACTAGGTACAGATTATAAGCCCATTGCTAAGCGAACCAAACGAATCAAGTCAAACGCTCTTACTAGGTACAGATTATAAGCCCATTGTTAAGCGATCCAAACGAATCAAGTCAAACGCTCTTACTAGGTACAGATTATAAGCCCATTGCTAAGCGAACCAAACGAATCAAGTCAAACGCTCTTACTAGGTCGTTATAAAGATAAATATAATATTATTGAAGTCCGATCTTCTTAGGTCATTGGGAAGTTTTAGCTACTATGAAATGACCGTGGGGTCTGATATCTAGAGATGTAAAAAACCCGGAATTTCGAAGAGTTGGGAATAAACCCGAGAATTTTGGGGAATAAAACGGGAATTTTGTGAACTTTGGGAAGAAATCATTTTAACAATGTTTACATTTATTTTTTCAACAGTGGCTATTTAAGAACTAGCATATTATTTCTAAAAGCTTTTTTTAACTTTTGACAATATATATATATATATATATATATATATATATATATATATATATATATATATATATATTCAGGAAATAATAACAATGAGCATTTAAATGATTTTATAGTAGTACTTATGTCATTAAGAACCCTGTTAGTCTTATCAAACACAAAACGGTTTGCTTTAATTTTAATTGCTAATATAATAATCATATACATTATTTTTGATCATTATTTATTATGTAAATTGCTTTATGCTAAACTTTTTTTTCCCTCCTTTTATAATATAAAAATAAATATCTTTAAACTTAAAATAACAGTTTATTATTTTTTGTAATGCATATATCATTTAAAGGTGTCATCAAATGATACTGTTGCATTTTGTGTCCAATTCCTACGCACACACACACATTATATATATATATATATATATATATATATATATATATATATATATATATATATATATATATATATAGAGAGAGAGAGAGAGAGAGAGAGAGAGAGAGGGAGAGATGGATATGTTATCCAAAAAAAAATAATGATTTATGGGTTTTGTGACACTACAGATTATTGCCTAATATTTATGTAATAATAAAAATATTGGATATTTCTGAAATGAAAAATATACTCATACTTTCACGCTAAACATGATACCTTGCCAAATACAGTTAGTTAATCCCAATTATTCAATATTTTTTTCATAGCATATAATAGTCAAATTTTGTGAAAATATCAAGACTTTTGAGGTATACAACAAAGACAGAAAAAAATGAGGGTTCTCATTGTTTCATAGGATTTGACTACTTCAAAATTCCCATGTTTTGGAAATTTTCAAAATTCCCTTCCCAGAAAACCCGGTTTTTTCCCGGGTTTAAACCGGGTTTTTTCCACTGCTAACAACTCTACCGATCTCGTACATCATCCCCCCATTTATTAAGGGTCTTTATTAGAAGAGAGTTTGGAAAAAGGTATTGTATTATTTTTATTTTTTTCCTTATATAAGGAAAAAGTGTCTTGCGAAAAAGCGTGAATAAGATGACTAACAGATCTAGTTATACTGAAACATTTAAAGTGCAAATAATACAATATTCAAGAGAAAGTGATATCCGTAAAAATTGCGGTGTTCAAAGTTTGTACATACTAGCAGTATCGTACAAATGATTAATTTAATTTAAAACGTTTTAGTGTTTTATTTATTTATTTTTTTTGCTATATTAGGGTTCGTGAGATTCAAACCTACTGCTTATAAAGTTCCGAATGGCTATAAACATCCATGCCAGCAACGGGGAACACTCCGGAACCGAAGAGCAGCGCCCTACTCATTCGGCAATCGTTCGGCCCAACACTAATAGCGAACAAAAGAATTTCAATAAGAATGAACTTTAGATGCAGCAATATTTCTATTGAGTAAGAGTTTTCCTTAATTGATTTCTTCCTTGAATTCTTGTCTTTATTCATAAGTTTTTAGTGTGATTACAGCGTAAATAAAAGTGTACGTTTTAAACAAATAAGTACGAAATTACAAAATTTTTCAATCGAAACTTTTGAAGATTTAATTGTTCCTCGACGATTTAATTGGGATTTGATATTTTGCGAAATGTGATATACATAAAACTAAATGCATATGAGTGCAATACAAATATAATCGATTGTATTCACTTTACACATAAATAGTGATTCGGAACTACAACGTCCTTATGCGGTAAGCAATCATTTCACCAAGGCACTTAGATAAATATATTGCGAAAGATATCTACTCCGATAAACACTTATATTTGTAACATAAAGCTGACTACGTAATATAAAACACTATTTATTAATCCACATGCAAACGAAAAGATTTCTACATCGACATTTTAACTTTCGTTTGGCACAGAAAGAGGCCGTATCTGTCCTTGTAAATAAAAGAAATGAAATTAAATATAAATGCCCACGCTAGTATAAGTAGCCATAATTTGCGAGGAGGAAGTCAATAAAAGAAATTGTGATTTTCGAAAGATCTGAAATGAATTAGCATTGCGAGGGAAATGGCACGAAATCTATCCATTCGCTTAGGAAAGAATGAGTGCTGAATCGGTAATTCAATTATTGCAAGAGCAAGAAGTTGTAAAGATAATATGAAAGGTTTGCATGAAATCCGTTGTATTTTTACCTATTGTTACCTCCATGGTTTTAGACATTTTTTCTTTTCCAAAAAGGATAGGAGTAGTGGCAACAGTGTAGCATTGCGAGAAAAGTATAGAATAAAAAAATTGAGAGGAAGTACGCAAGGACCAAAAATGTGTTTTTATTTTGGAGTATTTATTGAAGTTATTTGTATCAGAATTCCTTTAAGTGATATGTTTTAATACGGAATCTTTCACGTGTGTATTGATGTTATTTTGTTTACGAATAAGAATTCCGTTGATAGACGGAATCGCAAGTACGGGGCATTTCCCAACACCTATAGCAATCACTAAAAATTTATCCTCGATATATAGTTGTTTATCCTCGAGAGTTAGTATTTGGATTTTTAATGTTGTCTCTCGTATTTTAACTGACTGGTTTTATTTTTCTTATCTACTGACTCTACTAGCAGCTAGCTTCACAGTTTTTGCTTTCTTATTCAAATACTATTTTTTCTTCTCTTTTATCTCTTTTAAAGGGCTAAAGGTGGTCTACATGTTATTAACCCCTTCCCGGTTTTTCCCGAGCTCAACTCTGGCAGGCGAAATGTACCATCCTGGCTGATCCCGAGTGTAGCTCGGGCACTGTGAAATTTTACACTGCGCAATCAGTCTTTCCCGAATTATTTCACATGTGCTTTTTGTGGTTTCGAATGCTTTTGTTTACTTTTCTGGCTACTAGATTATTTGCTACTCAAAGAGAGACAGTAGAGGGAAGAAGGTAAGGAGAGAAACAAGGTTCTACTGTCCATATTGCTATGTTGGACTCTGTGCAGTACCGTGTTTTCGATTGTATCATACACGACCAAATTTTAATTAATAATTTCATAATCATTTATGTAAATGCATAGGATATAAATAAAATTTAATTCAAGATAAAAGCTAGGTATTCTGAGCTTTATATTTATAGTTAGTGTGAATTGACTCCAAAGTCTAATGATTTCTGACGTACAGGAAGCCAACTATACAGGTAAATTACTCATTTATTTAAATTGATTTTTTACATTAACTTTTAGGAAATTTTGTATGCGAATGATGCTATTATGTTTAAAAAATTATGTATGTATGAAAATAAGCATAAAAAATTGACATTTTTTTTACCCATAATCCCGAAATAAAATGAACCTTAAAGGGGTTAACAGGGTGGTGATAATGTAATGAGTATTTAGGTGTATATATTGCAGCGTTCTAATTGAGCCCGAAAAAGGATAGCGGAGGCCTACGTACAGACTAAAGATCTTTATTTAGAAACACAATGTTGAAGTTGTGATAAATACAGATGAAACGATGAATATCTACAAATGAAAAGGATGATCGTTGCAGGAATCAGCTTCCTAGTCGTTCGGAGAGAAAGGGGGGGGGACACTATCAGTCGTTCTCCTCGACGTTCTCGGCCGAAGAGTTCACAGGGGACTCGATCGGTCAAAAAGTCTTTCTGGGCCTCGAACTCTGGTCTTTTTATATCGTCTTATGACCTCCAATGTCCATCTCAGCTGGTCGGACATCTGATTAATGACGTAGTGAGGGAAACCGTTTGTAGAACTCTCGCTGGACAGGTGCAAGCCCGGTTCCAAGGAAAGTTTGTAGTAATCGGTAGCAATCTCGCAGATCATTAATCGAGGTCTCTGGACAAACCTTTGGAGAATAAGGTAGGAAAGTATTGCTGCTAGTGATATATGCGGAATATTCAGAATTCCTTTTGGCTATCCATGTTATCGTGCACTTCGGAAACACAGTATCGCTGACGGGGGATATATCACCAGAGCAGAATTATAATATTGTTATCGCGATACTTACAGAATACCAATACCTGCCAATGGCTTGTGTTTGTATCAAGTACGCGGACAAATACGCGAAGCGGACTTCAAACGAATGCACTAACTTGAAAAAAATATTACTTTATATTGATATATGTGGAATATTAAGAATTTCTTTTGGAGATCCATATTATCGTCACTCCGGAATAACAGT
>CM063509.1:75827996-75830496 GCA_032207245.1 Pardosa pseudoannulata | reverse complement strand
TAAATCTGACCTCATCACATCGTCAGAGATAGAGGACCATAATTTAACGGAATATTGTAGTCTTGTACGGGGGTCTGATTCCAGTCACAGATAAGAATCCTGTCTCCGTACTTGACATTAAGTAAGAATGTACCTTTGTGGAGTATTTATGAGTCCCTAAGGGACAGGGCCAAATTAGAGGTGATAAAGTTACTCACGTTGGTGGTCTCAGGGCGGAGTTTGCTGAGACCAATGACTTTCTGGCAACGATCCCGATTGGGAGTCAAGAAGAAGGAGGGGACTAAGTTAGAGAATTGAAAAAGAAAGGCCCCACAGATTTGGGGCAGAAGGCCCCCAGAGAATTGGAGGAGATTGGAGGACAAGGTCCCAGGGAGTTGAAAGAGAAGGCCCCAGAGAGTTGGAGCAGAAGGCCCCAGAGAATTGGAGGAGAAGGTCCCAGGGAGTTTGGATAGAAGGTCCCAGAACGAGAGTTGGATGAGAAGGACCCAGAGAGTTTGGTTAGAAGGTCCCAAAAGGAAGTTGCTGTATACTCCAGCCAAGTCCGCCAGAAAGTTTCCCGCAAAATAGTACTGCCGCACTACAGAGACTCAGGAGAAAGCCCCAGATCAACGGTAGATGTAAAGATTCTCTCTCATACCCTTCAACCAGAAGTGTTCCGGGCCCATCACTTTAGACCCACAAAGGTACCCATCTTTTTGCATTACATTTTGAAATCGAGATTAGGTCCTCTCTCTCTACTTACAAAATTTTCCTAAATATATATAAAGTTTGTCAGAGGTAATTTAAATAGTTTGACTAAGCTTAATTATTGACTTATTATTTTTTTGTAAATATATGTATAAATCTTTTTTTTATAATAAATCTACTTTTTTTATAATTAAGCTAGTCTCAGTTGCAATTATTTTAGAGGTTAGTTGTTTCTTCATTTTAATGTCTGTAGTTGCTCAGAACCTGTGGTTAAATTGTAGTAAAACAAATATTTAACACAACGCAATTTAAAATAAATTCCACTATACATTTGATCACAGGTTGTTAATAAATATATAACGAGGACTACACGACAGTAGATAGAATTTGTTTTTAATACCGGTAGTAAAATTTTCATTGCAACAAAAAATAATCGATGATTAAATTTAAAATTATCACATATGTACCTGATCTATTATTTAAACCAAATATAAAAGAAAATTATTTACGTAATATCTAAGTTCAGTGATAAAAGATATTAAAATAATGCAGAAGATATTTAAATAATAAATGACTAAAGTTTTACGGGTTTGATACATATATGAGGTACTAGCCTAAAGCCCGTCATATGACGGGATTAGTATAATTTTTAATTTTCCAGAATTGTAAAGTACGCTATGAGGCAGGTATAAAAATGCTTTCTTTTTTGGCTGAGAATTATCTGGTACAAGCTCAATAATTTGTTTATCTTCATACTCCTCTAAAGTCTCCCGATACTGTGAATGCAGTTTAGAATCACGTCGAATTTCTTTAGAAAGATATTCAAAATTTTCTGAGCTACGTCGAAATTATCGTTAAGTTCTGCACAATTTTTTTCCACAGTAATAAATGAAAGTAAAGGAATGAAACTATCAGAAATTATCCTTTCCACTACACCCTGGAGGTAGATAGAATTTGTTGTTAATACCGGAGATAAAATTTTTATTTCAACAAAAATTAATAGATGATTCAATTTAAAATTACCACATACGTAACTAATCTATTATTTAAGCCAAATATGAAAGAAATTATTTACATCATGTCTGAGTTCATTGATAAAAAGTACAAAAATAATGCAGACGATATTTAAATAATTTAAAATAAGAAATGATTCAATGAGACGGTTAAAGAAATGATGTCATAATTCTAGAAAAAATGCTATTTTTACCTATTTATTATGTGACAAATTGATAAATTAAATCGCCTGCTCTTAACCGGGGAAAATACGTCTTGAAATAACGGCATTAAACGCTAGAAAAGGAGGGAAGGAGTGGATTTCGAACGTTGCTAACCCTAACTCATCAAGAATCCAATATGGATGCCTCTATCCATTCTTGGTGCTTTACAATTCTGGAAAATTAAGAACTTTACTGATCATGTCGTATGAAGAGCTAGATGATAATTAGCAATATTTAATTTACTATAATGAGCGCCATATTTGTTTCAAATTTGAATTGTTTGAACTCTGCCGCGGTTTTGTCATCCTGTGCAGAACGTTCTTTCCGAGTGGTGAGATAGTGCGTGAAGCACCGAAAATTACCCAACATCTCCTGAATCGTGTGTTTTTTGGTTGCTAAGCAACACTCGTGACCAGATCGCGGGTTTCAAAAGCCTTTTCCTGGACTCAACTATATTTGTACTTGGAACATTCTTTCTTCTGTTGCAACGACGTTAAGTTTTTCTGCATGACGGATTAGAGAAGTTGTGTCAGACTCTCGTGTTCGAGAAGATTTTATTCTTTCGAAGTTTTTATTGTTCTTTTCAAATACTTCCG
>CM063509.1:75815496-75820496 GCA_032207245.1 Pardosa pseudoannulata | reverse complement strand
CGTAGCGCGCAAACCAACATAGGAAGTTCTGAACGTACTGCGCACTAAATTGAAAATCACGCTTTATATGTATGGGTTACTGGAGAAGAACAGCATACTATGGCACTGAGGCAAGTGCAGATATTTTTCCTGCACTTGGCATTCAGAATCATCCGAAGGTACGGTTTATTAAGCGTTGTATTAGAGCGGGAACTTACGTGCTTAAGCGCTTTTGGTTTTCTAACTGATTAACTGGCAATACGGTTTTGCAGACGGTTAATGTTTAAATTTATATATTGTAAGATTTTGTTTTCATGGAAATATAAAAGAAGTATTTCATCAGTATTAAGTGAAATGCTTTAGTGTGGTAAATTAATTTCGGTGATGTATTCTATTTATTGAATTAATTAGCTGAAAAAAAAATGTTGTTTTGTTTTAAAGAAACGAATTTTAACAGAACAGTCCCAATTTTACCATTCATTGTGTCTTACAGACAGTATATAAGTTATATCTGTAACACCATATCCTTGGTTTTGTTTTTAAAAATTGTCAAGATGTTTTTCGCAGAATATATGATTTCCAAATGTTAAAAACCATTAATAAATATAATTTAATCCACTGACCAAACAAGAAACAGTTCGCTCTATTGTGCCAGCGTGCAGTGAAATCCTCTGCACGTGGAATAGACGTTAGGTGTGTCGGCACCAATGAGGCACCGCAGCGGCGGGAGCCATGTAGTTCTACGTTTGCTGAACATATAAGTTTTTCGTGGAAGCCCGAAGCGTTACGTTTTCGACTCCGATATGACACCATACTACAAAAGACATGATTTTTGCTTCAGTGCTAGTAGAATTCTCTTAAGTTTAGCAGTTTTTATAGTTATAACTCGACTACTCGTAGGTAAATATTTTATTTATTGTAATCTTTAAATTTATATTCATTAATAAATAACCCGTTTCAGAATGGAGAACTCAATAATGTCTCAATAATTAAAGATTTTCTGGAAAATCCATTTTCTCTGCACATCCTGCATGAAAATCTACCGCATGCCACTGATATACATGTATATTTATATGAAATATATCAAAATTATTATACTTAAAATATTTGTTAAACGTTCTCCCCATTCCCATTCTTATTCCTTTAATCTATTTTCCCAGCCACAAAATCTGGGGAGTATACTTTGTTTTTCGTATTTTTCTCATGAACTATAGATCGTGCAGGAACGTTTCTTTGGGCAGCTTTTATGTACTTCCGACGAGGAATCTAGCTGTGTAGAGTTTATGCGGTCGTTTTGGGACACCCTGTATACCCCCGATAACACATTTAAGTGTGAGAAAAAACCCGATTTTCAACTAAAATTGAAGTTAAAATATTTTTCATAACATATTTTTTCAGTTTTCCCTCTGAAAAACTTTGATATCTTGTTCCCTTGGAAAGCTTCCACTCTTTCTTCCCCGCCGAACGATGGCCGATTGGTTAGGGTGCTGGCCTTCGGTACCAGAGTTCCTGGGTTCGAATCCCACATTGGCATGGATGTTCGTAGCCGTTCGGAATCGGCTTTAAGCTGTAGGTTGCAGGTGTTTGTTGTGTTGCAAAAAAAAAAAAAACCAAAAAAAATTTTTGCGGGATTAATGAAGTATTTTACTTTCTTTTTTTTTTTAAATTGTGTTTACTTGATACTTTATTAATAACTTTAATAGGCTGGTTGTTTAAAGTCAAACATTGTGTTTTTTGTTTTTTTACAAAATTAGTTTTTACAATTAGTTTTTATATTTTATTTTTATGTTTTTGATTTTTTTTTAAATTTGAGAAAATTTTTTATAATACGTTTTTTTTTAGTTTATTTAGGAAAAAAAAGTCTGATGTGACACGCATGACTTACTTTTACATAGATTTTATCTTTTTTTTTAATTTTCGTTATTTTACTTAATATTAGTTTGAAATAACATTGAAACAAACATTGAAATTTATTCAGGAGCGTTTAAATTGAACCTTTATTTTTTAAATTTGAGTAATGAAATTTTTCACGTATACAATAATTTCTTTAGTTCCTAGAAGGAAAAAAAGTCAAATGTGGACACGCATGACTTACTTTTACATCGATTTTACCTCTTTTTTTTTATTTTTGTTATTTTACTTAAAATTAGTTTGATTTTGAAATTTATAGATTTATACAAAGGCATTTTTGAATTTTTTTTATTTGAGCAATGAAAATTGTATAATATTTTTGAAATTTTTTAAAAAATATTTTTTATATTGTTTTTAAACTGATATTTTTAGATTTTATCGTTTTTAATTTTTTTGTGTAAAGAGTCAAATTAGATTTAAGGTAATTATAAGATAGAGTTTTTTTTTTTGTGTTTAAATTTTTGTGATATGGTTTTGTTTTATAAAGGTGTTGTTTTTTGTTTTTTTAGAGAAAAGGTTTGGGTGATTTTTTGTTTTTTTTGTGTTTGTATTTTATTATATTATTTTGTTATATATTTTTATATTTTTTGAATATTTTAATTTTTTATTAGAAATAATATTATATATTTTGTTATATATTTATTTATATATATATTATAAATTATATATTTTTATTTTATAAAAATAATAAATATATTATATATATAAGATATATATTATTATAAAAAATATATAAATAAAATGATTTTTTATATTTTTGTTGTTTTTTATAAAATGATACTTAAAATTTATAGTTGAGTGGTGGTTTTTTTTTTTTTTTTTTTCTTTTTTTTTTTTTTTCTAGTTTTATTTTTTTATTTATTTTTTTTATGTATTTTATTTATTTATAGGGGTTATATATATATATTTTTATATATATATATTTTTATTATTTATATTATTTTTATATTTTTTATATATATATATATATATATATATATATATATATATATATATATATATATATATATATATATATATATATATATATATATATATATATATATATATATATATATATATATATATTATATATATATGTTTAAAAATATTTATATAAATTTATTGCAATGAATATATTTTTTGGTTTTTATTTACCATCTTTTATTCAAGGTTTATATTTTTTTTTTGGGTAATTATATATTTTTTATTTAAGAATTTATTTATATAATTTATTTATAATTATAATAATTATAATAATAATTAATATAATTATTATAATAATATTATACCTATTTATACCCCTTAATAATTATTTTAATAATTATTTATTTAGTAACACATTTTTAGTGTAATGCATAAGTAAAGTTTTGGCTCTAACGGCGTCATTGCAAGACAATTGTTTTTTCTTCCCCAATTTAACAGCGATATTGATTTTCAATTGCTGTGACAAATGAAAATGTTTTTTCGCAAAAAGAAAATTGAATTAAAATTTTCAGTGTTTTCTTACTCAGTGATGGGTATTCATTTTTTATACAAAACCAAAAATGAGATATTGACAAAAATTTCAGTTAAAAAAATTTTAATACTGAATATTAATGAAACTTTTTGTTAGTTATGTTGCAGCTTACAACAAATAATCCTTTTTTTTTTTCTTCGGATCATTGCGTCCTCGTAATTTAGAAACAGGGACTAAGCAGAAGGCCCCCTCACCCCTCTAGAGGTATCGCTTTCTTATTCACATAAAGTATATTGTAACAAATTTAGATTTATAACAAACATTGCTCATTAACGTAATTATCCTACTGAAATCCTTACACTTTTAAAAATATGCTTTAAAAAAAAATAAATAATTCAAGTAGGAATCATTTTGTTTGGAATTGCTCAAGTGCTAAGTGTTCTTATGCCCAACATGTATACTGCAATTAGTTAATTTTCGTCTGTTATTTCCACGCTTATTTCAAGTAAGATATGTAACTAGTTGCATCCTTTTAATGATTCAATCGTTAAGTACCACTCCTAATCGTTAAGTAGAGTAGAATCTCGATTAACCGAGGTTTCTGTTAACCGAGTCAATAACGAAGTCTAATTTTTTTTCTCCTTTCCAAAATGAACTTAAAAAAAAAAAAAATACACATTTTAGTTCGTTGTCCGTGTTACAGGCACTTCTCCCCCACAACATGATTTCCCAGGCATGTCATTTAGTGAATCCAGCTACAATTCGTAAATCATTCAACAAAATAATTGTTGAAAAGATGAGACAGGGTGAATCCCAGCAGACGGAAAACACACCTACAGGGAACTTCTTGAGATCATCAATGGAATTGAAGGATGTGAGGAAGTTTTGGAAGAGGACATTTGCGAGTGGCTGGACGTTGAAAATCCACATCCAAATTTTAAAATTCTCAATGACGAAGAAATCATACAAGCCGTTAAACCTTCAATGGACATTAATGACTCAGAAAATGAAGATGAGGACTTTAAGGATTCTAAGGAATATAAGTCCCCCCCCCCCCCCCCCCCCCCCCCCCCCCCCCCCCCCCCCCCCCCCCCCCCCCCCCCCCCCCCCCCCCCCCCCCCCCCCCCATAGTAAAGGTGTTCGAGGAACAGACAATTGTCCTAATAATATTTGGAGCAAAGAAACAATGCTACAACGATGGATCTCCTGTTGCTCAAAAATTGGCGCGATAGGGCTGCCCATGATAGAAATTCTGAACTTTTGCAACGAAAGGCAATATACTTTTTTAAAGGAATGCAAATTTAACATATTAATGTATATTAAATTTTAAAAATACAGTATTTTCTTGAGATTTGTGTTATTTTTGAAAATGCATCTTTCTATATTTAACTAAGTATAGTTTAAAAAAATTCCATTTTACTTTTTAAAATTTACTACTAGAGTTGATTTCCTTTTTATATCTTTTTAGCTATGAGACATAAGTTCATATATGTTCATTTTTATCATTTAAAGAACATTCTATTGTTTTTTACTTTAAATGTTAGTTAAATTGGCAAACTCGGAAGGTTTATATGCATGGTTTCCATTAACCGAGATTTCCGATATCCGAGGTACTAGAGGTCCCAATTAGCTCGGATAATCGAGGTTCTACTGTACCTCGGATTTATCTTGA
>CM063509.1:75802996-75812996 GCA_032207245.1 Pardosa pseudoannulata | reverse complement strand
AGCCCTGTGATTTCCATTTGGTTTGGTTTGGTTTGGTTTTGGAGTGCTACGGTCTACTTTTTGCAACACGAGGGCTAATGAGACCGGGACCTACTGCTTAAAGCCGATTCCGAACGGTTACGAACATTCATGCCATAGTGAGATTCGAACCTATGAACTCCGGTTCCAAAAGCTAGCACTCTAACGATTTCCTTTTGGAAAATTTTTACATACTCCATTTTAATCAAGAATAAACTTTGCTATTGTTTCTAAGCTGTACGTCTTGTCATAACCACTTCGACACCCACACGCTCCCCGAAGATCCCGTGACATTACACAGTCACAATTCTAAAATTGGCAGTGAAGACCGAGCGAGGAAGGATCGTGAGGAGTAGAGAATCCAGTAAAGAACTCCAAGTTTTACCTGCTATAGCGTCAGCGTAATTATTTGCAGGGACCTTTGTAAGAAGTAGGTCTGATAAGATGGAAGTCTGGTAGATGGAATAAAGAGTGGCTGCTGCAGGTTACATCCATTTTTTGCAAGGATGTCGGCTTTTTCATTCCATGGAATTTCGTAGTGACTAGGAATCTATTAACTACATTGAATTCAATGGATTGAATTCATTGAATGGTTATAGAAATATCAGGTTACAGTTAACAATTTAACACTAAAATCGCTGCAATACCTCAAACTAAAGAGGTCTTATATTTATATAACACCGTAATTCCAGAAAACCGTTAGGCACGATAAAGTTATTCGACCTATTTTTTTTTCTTCGCTGAAACAGCTCTAAAATATCATTTAATCTCAGATATGTTTGGAGTTTATATCAATGCTTTCTTCTTTGCGAAATTGTAAAAAATCCAATGGTCTTATATAATTTTGTAACACTTTGTAATGGTGATACAAACAAACATTTCTGAAAAATTCTTGCAAATATTTGTAATCCGACATCCCCAAACATTGCAGTGCGATAAAATGTGATTTGGCGAAATATTTGGCGCCAATTTGAAGCACGGTATCAAGAACGGATTCTTAGACATTATCTTTCATAACTAACCCTATCAGCACGCTTAACTCGATGCATCCCGTAATTGTTTGTTTGTTTCCATCTTGTCTATGCAACACTGCGTATCTCCAACAACCATACAATAACAGCATTCGTCTTATCACCCATTAAAAAATATAAAATCAGAAAAAAGAAAGAAGACTGAAGTCCTCTTGGATAAGAACAACAATTTCTCCAGTTCGATGATACAATATGACACCATGATTCATTTTCAGTAAAAGATAATCTCGTGGCATAAAATACTACGTCCGAGCACTTTTTTAAACAAAGTTGAATAACGAGGATCATAGGAAGTTCATATTGAAAAAGCATGTTAAAGCATAAAATACTACATACGAGCACTTTTTTAAGACAAAGTTGAATTATGAAGCTCATAGGAGGTTCAGATTGAGGAAGCGTGTTAAGGCATAAAATGCTATGTACGAGGACTTTTTTAGACGAAATTGAATTGCAAGGCACGTAGGAGGTTCAGATTGAGGGAGCGAGTTAAGCCATAAAATACTACGTACGAGCACTTTTTTAAAACAAAGTTGAATTACGAAGCTCATAGGTTCAGATTAGGGGGGCGGTTTAAGGCATAAAATACTACGTACAAGCACTCTTTTTAAAACACAATTGAATTACTAGGCTCGTAGAAAGTTCATATTGAGGAAGCGGGTTAAAGCATAAAATACTAAATACGAGCACTTTTTCAGTCATAGTTGAATTGCGAAGCTCATAGGAGGTTCAGATTAGGGAAGAGGTTTAAGGCATAAAATACTACGTTCAAACACTTTTTTAAAACAAAGTTGAATTACTAGTCTCATAGGACGTTCGTAATGAGGGAACGGGTTAAAGCATAAAATACTATGTACGAGCACTTTTTTAAAACAAAGTTGAATTACGGAGCTCATAGGAGGTTCAGATTAGGGGAGACTTTTAAGGAATAAAATACTACGTACGAGCCCCTTTTTAAAACAAAGTTCATATGACATGATAATGACATGAAACGCTCGAAAAAGGGAGAATGAATGGATTTCGAACGTTAAAAACTTACAAAAACCTTTCTAGGGGTATACCTAATAATTTCCCAAATTTTCACGGCGATTGGATGTATGGTTTTTGAATCTATTGAGTACAGACAGACAGACACAAATTCATTTTTATATATATAAACTAGCTGCTTCGCACACAGCCTTCGGTCTGGGTTTTAAAATATTTCGATGAAAGATTTAGAACCACTATTAAAGATAATAAGATGTATTAATAGAAATGCAGAATAAATCTCGTTTTTTACAGATTGTTGTCGATTATAACAGTTTACTGATAGCTGAATGTCCAGTAAGTGCACTGTGTTGCCCATGAGCAGCTGCATAATAATCCCCAATTTCACTACTTTTTTTAATGTAGGAGTCAAATTTCAAAATACTGTGGAGAGTAATATATATGTACTGTTCTGAACGGGATAATTCGTTTCCGAGATTGTATGTCTTTTAGTACTAATGTTTTACATACATAAAAATTAAATTTTAAACAACAAAACCTATGAAGATAACTTTTTCTTTAAAAAAATGGCAATTATGAAATAAAAACAAATTTGATAGAACATGGCGAATTTGTGATTATTAAAATTAAAAATCACGCCAACATAAAACAGAAAAAATACTAACTTCTTAAAAAATTTGAGAAAGTAAAATAAAGATTTACATATTTTGATGAAGTAAACAATTTGGCTATTAAAAATAAAATGATTTTGATACTGAGAAATTTCAAAGAGAAAAATTTATTGCGTATGACAAATAGTTGTAACTATAGGCAATAAAGCAATAAATGGCACCACTCATTACATATTTTAATTAATATAGTTTTAACTGACTGTAATTACGGTATTTTAATGGTAGAAAGATTTTAAGCATACTGCGGATTGGGCAAGTAATGCATCCAAACGTATTTATGTTTATAAATGCATTTATTTACACTTGAATTTTAATGGTATATATATATATATATATATATATATATATATATATATATATATATATATATATATATATATATATATATATAGAAATATATTTTAAAGATATATATCGAAAGTAAGGTCTTGAAAAATTTTTCAAGAATATAATAAATCCCTAACAAAAATACCAAAATGTGCCACAGTTCAAATTTTCCAAACAAACAACGGTTTGGCAGGATAGGCGATAATTGTTCTGCATTAATGTCATTTCTATTACCAAATATCTGGCGGAAACGACGACAGCAATTAAAATAGGTCATTGTTTTTCACGCCAACTCAACAATTAAAATGGCTGTACTACATAATTAAAACGATGTTTTTGTTGATTTTAAAATAATATATTTCGAACTAATTAGAATATCAGAACACGATTGACCGAAATGACTTCCTTAAGTAATTCTGCCAAGCCTAATTATGAATAAATGCTAATGCGGTATCAATATTGGATAAATAAAAATGGCGCTATTGAATTAACAGTGGAAGAAATATACCAAATATTAATAAAATGAACTAAGCACATAAGGTCAAAAGCCGAGAACAATTATATTACCTGAAAGCATTATCATCAGAATAAAGTTACTTAAAGGATTTCAATTAAAAGAAATATATACAGAAAGTCGCCAAGCTTATTTAAAAATAGGGGAAGTACAGAGTAACGTCTTAAAATTGGATAAATAAAAATGGCCCAACTGAATTTAAAATGACAGAAATATACCAAATTAATATTGATAAAACGAAATAAGTATATAAGACTAAATAAAACACCGAAAACAATTATATTATTTGAAATCACATTTTAAACTTTAATCAAAAATGGCTACAATTCTTAGTTGTCATTTCTAAAATGAACATTTATTTGTTCCCTGTATATCACTTGCCAATTTCTTTTATCGCTAGTGTAATTGAGTTTTAGATAACAAAACCTATAACCATATGATAGTTTTTATTTAATGAATGGCAACTGCGAAATGAAAACAAATTTGATAGAACATGGCAAGTTTTTAATTATTGAAAATAAAAATATCGCCAAGGAAATAAAATAGAAAAAAGAAGTGATTTTATAAAAAAAATGAGTTTATCGTTTATCAGATAAGAAAATAGTCTTATATACATAAATGCCATCATATATTTATATACTTACGCTAAAATTTAAATAGCGTAGATACGTTTTTGTGTTTCCCGAATACCAAATATCTGGCGATAATAATGCCAACAATGAATAACACTACCATATTTAGACGCCAACTCAACTTGGCACCCGTCTGTGTCCAGTGGTTCGCAAGAAGATAGACGCACATACAAACATACATACATAGATAGTCACAGTCAGATTTTAATCTCGGAATTCAAGATGTATTAATATGGAATATGTTCATTTGGCGGTATCAAGGATTTCAGTCTAAAGTTAGTTACTCTATGACTTATCGGGTAGATTTGTATAAAAAAAACATAAAAATGAAAACTGTTCTTAATATCAATAAATAAAAATAACAAAATATATGTTTACATGCTAACGATTAAATCTGCTTCGAATTTGTGTCTTATATTAAATTTGCTCAAACTTTTTTTTATGGTAAAATATAAGTTTAACTGTAAATTACATTACCGTATTACTACTGTACGTTGATTAGCAACGTTAATATACATGGCCATATTACGTGTTAGAATAGGACAGCAACAGTGCTAATTTTGTTGGTAGTAATAAAAGTTTTCCAAAATTAAGGAAATTTATGACAAACCACATAGTTTTGTATGAAACAGAAAAGCACATTCATACCGACAACCATATGAATATGAAGATAACTATATAAAATGATAGGTTTATATTTACCCATGAGAATCACTGAAATTTGTACTTTTTGTTGTTAAAATACTGTTGATAAACATTTCATTGTAACGTAAAAATTAACTAAGAATTAAATTTAAAATAAGTTCTCATATAAAAATGCTATAATTTGCGTCACATAGAAATGAAAGTTAATCTCTTTATATCTCAATTTCCAGGTAAAATCGAATTGATACTACGCAGACGATGTTTAAATAATATAAAATAAGAAATGAATAAATGAGATATTTAAAGTAATGACGTCAGAATGATATAAAAGTATCATTTTCACCTATTTATTATGGGATAAATTGAAAATTTTAATGTCCTGCTTTTAACCTAGGAAAAATGCGTTTAAAACAATTACTTAAGATAACGTCACATTGCTTCTTTCACTTAGTTATGATGCGATAAATTAAAAAATTAATCGTTTGCATTTAACGGGGGAAAATAATGCTTGGAATAATGACATAAAATGCTCGAAATAGTGGGAAGAAATGGATTTTGAACGTTAAAAATTTACAAAAACCTTCCCGGGGATGTACCTAATAATTTCCCAAATTTTCACAGCGATTGGATGCATGGTTTTTGAGTCTATCGAGTACACACAGACAGACAGACAGACACAAATTCATTTTTATATATATAGACAAGGAAGTAAGAAGAAATCTCTCTCAGTTTTTCTAGATGAAACAAACCCAAACTACAGAACTATAATTTTTACAGACATAGAATGTTCGCCATTTCGCCCTCTTATCCCTTAACTCCATTCTCTCTGAAAGGAAACCTGAGTGAAGCACTTTCAAATTATTTAACAATGCCGATCCACCTAAGTAGAGCAAAGAATCGTTTTATGTGCTTCAGTACATAAACGTTTTTCTTCATAAACAATCATAGTACACTCACTTCTTCCTAAACTCTCTCTTCAGTACATAAACTCTTAGTTGAGTATTTTCGTTGAAATTTGAGCACTGATATATTTTGTGACTACAATACTTCTGTGGTGTATCGATTCTCCAAACGAGATAATCATTATTGTTCTGTTTTAGAAGTTGAACAAGTAACTGAAGAGATATATGTGCAATGTAAATAGTGTTATCGTGTATTACTACGATATTAAATTAATTATACACTTAGTTTGAGCTATATTTATATTCTTATCCCTTAATCAGGCATATAATCCAATTAAAAGAAGCGAAACATTTTCCAGTTTTTTTAAAACAACAACTTTTATTTCATAAATATTTTATAAAAACTTTATAGCAAAACCAAACCTTAAAAAAAACTGCAAACGATTTTTAAACTAAAAATAAATCATTGAGTCTGTGCTACCACAGTGTATATTAGTATATTACAATAATAAAACGTGTACCTAGTTATGTGTGTTGCTAATAAAAAAAAAATACTCAACAACTTCCTTTTACTTTGTACTAGGATGTAAAAAAGAAATATCTCTCAGTTTTTCTAGTTGAGACAAACCCAAACTACAGAACTATAACTTTTACAGACATAGAATGTTCGCCATTTTGCCCTTTTATCTCTTAACCCCATTCTCTCTGAAAGGAAACCTGAGTGAAGCACTTTCATATTATTTAACAATGCCGATCCACTTCAGTAAAGCAAAGAATCGTTTATTGCTTCAGTACATAAACGTTTTTCTTCATAAACAACCATAGTACACTCACTTCTTCCTAAACTCTCTCTTCAATACATAAACTCTTAGTTGAGTATTTTCGTTGAAATTTGAGCACTGATATATTTTGTGACAACAATACTTCTGTGGTGTATCGATTCTACAAACGAGATAATCATTATCGTTCTGGTTTAGAAGTTGAACAGTTTTAACTGAAGAGATATATGTGCAATGTAAATAATGTTATCGTGTATTACTATGATATTAAATTAATTATACACTTAGTTTGAGCTATATTTATATTCTTATCCCTTAATCAGGCATATAATCCAATTAAAAGAAGAGAAACATTTTCTAGTCTTCTTAAAACAACTTTTATTTCATATATATTCTTATAAAAACTTTGTAGAAAAACCAAAACTTTAAAAAAAAACTGCAAACGATTTTTAAATTAAAAATAAATTATTGAGTCTGTGCTATCACAGTGTATATTAGTATATTACAATAATAAAACGTGTATCTAGTTATGTGTGTTGCTAATAAAAAAAAAATACTCAACAACTTCCTTTTACTTTGTACTAGGATGTAAAAAAGAAATCTCTCTCAGTTTTTCTAGATGAAACAAACCCAAACTACAGAACTATAACTTTTACAGACATAGAATGTTCGCCATTTTGCCCTTTTATCTCTTAACCCCATTCTCTCTGAAAGGAAACCTGAGTGAAGCACTTTCATATTATTTAACAATGCCGATCCACTTCAGTAAAGCAAAGAATCGTTTTATGTACTTCAGTACATAAACGTTTTTCTCTATAAACAATCATAGTACACTCACTTCTTAAACTCTCTTTTCAGTACATAAACTCTTGTTTGAGTATTTTCATTGCAATTTAAGCACTGAAATTTTTTGTGATTATAATACTTCTGTGGTGTATCGGTTCTCCAAACGAGATAATCATTATCGTTCTGGTTGATAAATTAAACAAGGAGCTGAAGAGATATATGTGTTATGTAAATAATGTTTATTAGTATATTACAATAATAAAACGTGTATCCAGTTATGTGTGTTGCTAATAAAAAAAAATGCTCAACAACTTCCTTTTACTTTGTACTAGGATGTAAAAAAGAAATCTGTCTTAATTTTTCTAGATGAAACAAACCCAAACTATAGAACTATAATTTTTACAGACATAGAATGTTCGCCATTTTGTCCTCTTATTCCTTAACTCCATTCTCTCTGAAAGGAAACCTGAGTGAAGCACTTTCAAATTATTTAACAATGCCGATCCACTTAAGTAAAGCAAAGGGCCATTTTATGTACTTCAGTATATAAACCTCTCGATCTATTAACGTCCACGCTTCAGAGGTGTCCGGTGTCCAGATGCGTTCGCCATTGTGATAAAACATCCACACGGAATTAGACACACAAAGGGAGCACGTGACGATGTAGACAGTAATATCCTGTCACTCTTATGTTTTTCCCTGGCGTTAATTGTCCTGACCTTACAGCCCCTAAATAGAATAGCTCATAGAAACTCCAATGCAGTGGCGTAGCCGTAAGGGGAGCTAAGGTGAAGGGGGTGAAGCTTTTGGGGGTTAATACTATTTAAACTTTTTAAATGTACAGTGACTATAATAAAAAGTAATAAAATGTAATAGAAGATACATATTCTTTAAACTTATTTTTACTTAACTTATTTTACTTCCTTGTTCAAAGTAAAGGAAGTATTATAATCAAGATGAATATGAGTGCAATTTTCACCAGTGGATTTCCAGCAGTTGCAGTATTATGTCAGTATGTTCGTACAAAGAAACTTTAATTCTGAAACGTTAAACATCCATTTTGATCATTCTTGGTTTAGTTATGGCTAGTTTATTCTTGATATCTGTACATACGTACATACCGGGTGATCAAAAAGTCCTTATAAACTTTAAAAATTCATAATAACCGGAAAAATAAAACCAAAATAAAAAACGGTTTGAAGGGTTAGTATCACTAGGGCATTGGATTTTTTTTTTTTTAAACAAAAAAAATATAACTCAAAAAGAGTCGATAGAGGGCGCTGATGTGTCCAAGTCAAAGAAAAAAAACGGAAATAACAAACAAAATGCCTCCAAATCGTTTATTACAACAGTATGTGTTCCACATGACCACAGGGGATAACACACTGCAGACGAGTCACAAATCCAGCAACGCCAGAGTGCAGAGGTCCGATTGTATGCAAGACACCTCTTGGCGAATCGCATCTTTCAGTTCAGAGAGTTTGGATGGATTGGATCGATACACCCGAGATTTCAAATATCCCCACAACCAAAAGTTTGCCTGGGGAAAATTGGAGACCGAAGAGGCCATGGGAACCTGAAACGTCTGCTAATGAATTTGTCTTCCTCAAATGTCTAGATCAGGAAATCCTTGACCGAATTAGCACTATGACTAGTTACTCCATCTTGCATAAACGTGACGGTAGATAGCGCATTTCTTTCACGCAAATCTGGCTCGACATTATCGCGCAGAAGTGTTTAATAACGCTGCGCATTCACCGTATCCGTTTTCCACCCATTTATTGGGCACTCCGTTTCAAAGAAGAAGGGTCCTATGATGAACGAACCTGTGAATCCACACCACACTGTCACTTTTGGGGAATGCAATGGTTTCTGCGTGTATTCACGTGGATTAGACGTTGCCCAGATGCGACAGTTATGGGTATTAACGTAGCCATGAACCGAAAAATGAGCTCCATCTGTCACACAATATGTTAAAGACCCAGGTGGCATTTTTTGTTTTTTTTGGAGAGACTAGCAAGTTTTTTATGGATTATGATGGTTAGAATGGTTTTTTGTTAAATAAGAAGGATAAAGAATATGGAACCGAAGATGCTTAATTTCAGATTGACGGAGTTTAATTTTTTAAATGCTTCTTATTTAATAATAAAAAAACTGAACAAGCTTTATGAGGCCTGTTGTTAAAGGCTCTTTTCCACCTGACATTCTTGAATTTTTTTCAAATTAATATTTTTAAAATTATTTCTTAAATCCTTGTGTTGTACGGTTATGTTTGTTTATAGCACGCAATTTTATAAATTTATTGTATAAATTTCCACCGAAATCACTCATACCAGCGCCATCTGTCGGCTGTTTTTGAGTTACTGTTTTTCTGCTTTAAAAAATCCCATGCCCTAGCGATACTAACCATACAAACCGTTTTTTATTTTGGTTATTTTTCCGGTTACTATGAATTTTTAAAGTTTATACGGACTTTTTGATCACCCGGTACTACACTTATTGGCAAAGAAAGCAGAATTCGGAAAGCACTAGCAAGATTTCGTTCAAAATCTAGAGATGAAGTTAATTTTGAAACTCCAAATGGGCTTTACTTATTTACCTAATAAGGAAAAAACTGACACTTTTTCTTCTGACAGACTAAATGCGATTACATCAAAATTTCCATCACAAAATTTTCAAATCTTTTTTTTTCATTTTTATATAATGTGTTT
>CM063509.1:75757996-75797996 GCA_032207245.1 Pardosa pseudoannulata | reverse complement strand
AAATAGAGGCTGATTGCCGAATGGGAACTGGTTCCCATTCCTCAATTCGTCTGGAATCAGCTGGTTTTGAGTATGGAGACGATGAAGTAACCATTGCAGTTAGGAGAGGGCATATCCCATATTCAGGAACATCTACTTGTTCTTCCTCTTGGATAGACAATCATGAGTCACGATACTATGCATTAAATAAAGCTTGTTTTTGTTTGATTCCATACCGTATGCATCGTATTCCATTTTCAGCGCCGATGCTTTTTTCATCCTTTACGTACATAATATTCTCCCTCGTTTCCGAATTTCATGTCTCTCGGATGATTTCTCGTGGAGTTATGGCAAAAAATCCACCTGTTGCTTAAGTTTTGCACACCAGTGTATATATCCATTAAATAATCCACCAACCTTTCTTATATAAATTTTTGGTACTTGGAATTACCTCATTACAATCATCGGCACTACAACCTTTGAAAGTCCCTGGTTTCCTTTAAGCCTTTTCTTCATTTCCACTAAACCAAATGCCTTTAGTTTCCAGTTAGCGATTTCTCAACTCTTTAAATCACCTGAATCAATGATCCATCCATCTATTCCTTGGTCTTCCTCTGAGTCTAGATCTACTGGGGTTTACTTTTAGAAGTCTTCTTAGGGTACTACTAGGCTCCATCCTCTCCCCATAGCCTAGCCATTGAACTCTCCTTCTCTTTATCTCAGTGACAAAATATAACTTTTCAGATTTCATATCTTCCTCTATTTGTTTTAGTTCTCTATTCGCCCTTTTCATATACCGCTCCAAAAACTCTTCTCAGTATCTTTTTCTCCCATATCCTCTTCATCACACTTTCTCAGAGTCCATGTTTCTGAGCCATATAAAACCATTGGTCTTTTGATGACTCTATATACTAAAAAGCGACTGATATGCATAATATTAATCGCATATTGATTTATCAAGGTCAAGTTATGCTGCTTACAGGGAAAGTCAGAAGATGTCGATAAATTTATCTGCATTCATTCAGAAGACATCGATAAATTTATATCTAGCCACATTTCCGCACTGTGACGAAGACTAGACAATTGTATGACACAGGTGCCGATTGATGTATCTAGATATCAAACAGGGGAATACGCGTTTGAAGGTCACTAAAACTGGTGTTTTTACAACTTGCGCGCACTCTAAATAAAAAAAAAACTATTGACATATTGATTTCAAATTTTAACAGTGAATACATTACAGACCTAAGATGAAACGCTATCTACTTTTTACGTTGTTGTTTATTTCATTTAGTATTTATAGTATTTGAAGTGGTATTTTTAAACATTATTATTATTTTTTTTAATTTCAATTCCTTGACATTTTAATCCCTTGACAAATTGGTTGAGAATCAACCATCTTCCGAGAATCACATTGTCGCCTGGAGTCACCTCAGATTGTCGTTCAACTTGCCTTATGGCTGTCTCTAACGATTTATTATTTCAATTACAATTTTATATTTTACTTTATATTCTATTCTATCTTGTAACAAATAAATCTAGATTGTGACGTAGGTTACAGCGCCCTCTATGTGGTATACCAAGAAAGAACTGAGTTCGAGACTTGCTGTCGACCGGAATGGTCGTATACTGTTGAATTCTTGTCCCATTGTTAATATTTCGGTTTTGCGTGTAAATTTTGATGTTTCGTGCAAGTAAATTTTTGTTTAATTTACCCTGGCATCTTTATCTATCACAATCTCAATTTATTTCTGTATTATTCTATATTAATTCATTATGTATTTATTTATTTGGTGAGTCGGCGGATTTATGGGAAATTCGAATTACTGTATGTTCTTAAAACCTGCCAAAAATAAATGCTTTTTAATAACAGTAGAATCTTGATTATCTGAAGTAATTGGGAACGAACCTACTTCGAATAATCGAAATTTTCGGATGATTCAGAATTCATCAATAATCATCTAGTTTAATATGTAGTATAGTCATTGGTGCAATAACATTCGATTGCTCTAGGTTTCAGCAGTATGACCTGCCAAATTTCAAAGTGGGGATGTGTTTTTGTTTAGAACAGGGATGTTTGAAATTGGGGAAAAGTACACTGAAACCGAGAATTGTGCTTGTGAGAAGGAATTCTAAAAAAAAGGAATTCCAAAATATTTGTCTGCAATCGTAGTTTGGAAAGGACGGTTGCATACAAAAGGAATGTGTGGGAAAAGAAAACTTTAAAATTGCATGTTTGTAAAGAGTAAATTTTGGATGATAGTAGAAAAGTGAAGAAACAACTGACTTCGGTTAACGGAGAGTTTTGGTTAATCGAGGTTCGGATAATCGAGATTCAAATGTATAACATAAACTTCTTTTGTGTCTTATTGCCTCTGCTAAATTCTGTATAATTTATAATCAACTGGAAAAGAATATAACATTAATTGAAAAGCGATCATTTAACTTTTAACTGTCACCGGTAGAAATATGTATCGGTAAATATTGATAGTTTTAGTGTTAAAACACGGTATAATCAAAACCGAATCTTAAAAATTCAAGGCATGACATGAAATGTGGGAAAAAAAGAAAACTTTAAAAATGCATGCTTGTAAAGAGAAAATTTTGGATGATGTAGAAAGTGAAAAAAAGGTGAAGAAGGAACCGACTTCTGTTAACGGAGAGTTTCGGTTAATCGAGGTTCTACTGTATTACATAAAATTATTGTGTCTTATTGCCTATACTAAATTGTTTATAATTTATAATCAACTGTAAAAGAATATAACATTCATTGAAAAGCGATCATTTGACCGTCATCGGCAGAAATATGTATCGATAAAATATCGATAGTTTTAGTGTTAAAACACGGTTTAATCAAAGCCAAAATCTTAAAAATTCAAGGCATGAAATCTTGGATAAGAATTTATTATTTGATAAATTATAAAACTGTACGTCAACTAATTACTTAAAAAAATGAAAGATACGATCTTCCACTTCAAAACTCCTTCGGATATATTTTAAGAAAACCACTTGATTTCTGCTATCTTAGAAAAGTCGTAAAGTCGGGAATTTCTCAAAGCAAAATGACAAACATGACTGTTTATAAACATTGGCCAGTACGGATTAAGGAATGTCCAGATTGTTTACATCTGTTTTTATTTTTATTGGGAATCCAATTGAAGGAGTGATGAAAACCTCACTAAAATTTAATAGGGTTTGTTTTAGACTCGCTGTCAGACTTTAGAATTCAAAAAAGTGTTTTTTCCGAAATGACCGTCGGAAACGAGAGATAAGAATCCATAAAATTTAGTTGATTGACGATTTGGGTTAGCGCTGTAACATTGCAGCAGAGTCGCCTGGGATACTTATCTGTAAGTGCGCTGGATTTAAGCAATAACGACAAGATTGTTTGCAATGCCGTTTTTATTTGTTCGGTTGAAGAATATCGTTAATGGACTGTACATTACAATAAAGAGAGGGATTGTGGGAATGCTCGGAAAGCTCTTGGCGGCCGCGTGACACATTGGCGATCGCCAAAGCAAATTCCTAACATTATCAAAATGTTAAAAAAACTGCCAAATATCAAACAAAAAAAGCCTTACTTTTTATATCACTTATCCCAACGTTTCCAAACCTGTGAAACCCGAAAAATAATCAATAAGGCGATTTCACGCAATAGAGCAAATTCTCAACTTATGACAATTCTGGCTTTAGTTTCAAACGGAAGGGCAGTTTATTGTTTGTCTGTTAGCTGTTGTAAACATGAAAATGAATGGGAAGGGCATTATAGTAGTTCTTGACGTTGCGACAAATTGCTCTAAAAAGCGGATATAAAAAATAAATTAAATTAAATCAAAAAATGTCATAGATACGCACTTTCCTATAAATCATAAAAATTATTTTAATTAATAATAATATACAGTAAAATTGCTAATATGTATAATCGATAATCGAACATCCTGTAATCGATATCGTTTTTTGTTTTTTGTTTGTTTTTTAGTGCACTTTTAAATTTAGCCGTTAGTCCATCAGTAACTCGAGATGTCGCCACCACTGTTGTGATGGCGTTGCACTTATGATATGAAAATAAAATGATTGGTTTTTTTTATAATTTTGTGTTTTTATTAAGACCATTTATAAGTGTAGGCTTCTATTGTCAAAAATAGCTTCAAACTCCTTCCCTCCGAAATAATTTATTAAGACATTTTGAGGAAGCACAATACACACAAACAAAAACATAAAATACATAATCATTTTCCAACATCATGGCGCGAGCGTCGAAAAAAGTTCTTATACACCGAATACGTCAACAGTCGTCTCAGATCTATCTTCTGTGGGGGAAGACTCGCAGCAAAAAGGGTCTCGGCGACGGCAGCGCCACTGGCATCGCCGTGTCGGAGAGGCTCGATCGAGACCACATAAGTAAAAGAAATGTAACAAAATAGTAGATAAATGAGACTTAGAAGAAACATATACATGTAATATATCAAAATTATTACACCTAAAATATCTATTTAAAATTCTTTCTTTCCCCTTCTCTTTCTTTCATACCTAATTTCCCAGCCCCAAAATTTCAGAATTAAAAGGAGTATTCGCTACTTGACTTCTTTCTATCCGTCTCCCAAAGCTAACTCTGTAATATATGCTAATTTTCTGTCCATTCGCCACATTTTCCAGTTGTTCCAAGAAAAATGGCTCATTTTGCCAGTGATCTAAGTTCATTTCTGACAGTTAATAACGCTGACTAAGCTGCTGGTCTCATGGGAATATCTCCACGTCATCTCTCGATGTGGGGCGAAATTTGTAATAGTAAGGTGTTTCCGTGTATCATTCAATACTCTCTTCTTGTCAGGTGAAGATGTACATTTGTTAATTTTAAAAATTTTAAATTCCACCACGAATTTCGCTGATTTCTGGTAATGGGACTACAGTGATCTCACGTTTTTCGCGGTTAATGGGGATTTGCATTGACCTACAATAACACAAAGGGGGGTTTTATTAATAATTTTGGATTTTTGTAAACAATTATTATGAGGTACAATTCTCCACCTTTTAAATTTTTTTTATAAAATATAAGGAATTTTACACCAGAGGATTGAATTTTCAAAAAAGCTTAAATTGTGTTTAAAAATTTCATTTCATATGCTGTAAATACTAAATGAAATAAACAACAGCGAAAAAAATAGGTAGAGTTTCAATAGATCTATAATGTATTTGCTGCGAAATTTTGAAATCAATGTGCGCAATAGTGTTTTATTTACAGGACGCGCCAGTTGTAAAAACTCCAATTTCAGTGAAATGCATTTAAAGTCGTTATAGTTTCCATAAAATCTACGATGGAAAATTCCAAGTTCGGGGGGCCCCGCCACCATGTTTTTGGCGCTATTCTTGTACAAGTGATCGCCAAATTGTCGCCAAGTGATGTTTATAATTCGTTTCTTAAGTTTATACCCGATTTCAAAGCATACTTTGAACAAAAAAAGTATTTGAAGTTTTGTTAAGATGAATACAAATTTAAATTTGAGTTTTTAATGTATTTAAAGGCGCTTTTGCACTGTTTATTAAAATAAACAGCGCAGAACTTTTGCAATAAGTGCAAATTAAGCAAAATATAAGCATTAGTTGGTTATATTTAGGCAATTATACTTATAAAATATTTAGTTATATTCATAAAATACGGTTGCTATTTAATGAAATTATTTTAAAACTATCAAAAGATTAAAAAGTTATAAAGTACGGTACAAATTACTTCTAGAAATTATTAGCTTAAAATGGAAATATAAAAAAGGAGTAAATGTTTTAAATAAATAATAAATTTTTAGCTTAAAATTCTGAAGATAGTAGGGAGTGAAATAATTTTTCTTATCTAAGTGAGGTAAAGCTCCCCTTGATCTTCCGTAACAATAACGGTAGAGGGTCGTAATAAAATTACTTTTATTACTTAGCGTATCACTTTTAACAATGTAGTACACTATAAAATAATATAGTTTAAAAATATTTCTTCTTCATTTTGTAATAAATTAATGACACAATTTTAAATAAAGTTCAAAAAGTAGTAAATAAAAAAATATAAATGTGAATTATAACATCACTTTTTACTCTTCGGAAATTAAGCATAAAATATAAAATAAATAAAGCGCTAACATAATTTAAGTATCCTGAGTTGTTGGTGGATATACACGTTTGATCTGATTAAAAAAATCCTGAAAAGCATCTTGCGGATTTTCTTTCATTTTCTTCCACATAAATTCAGAAAGGTACGAATCAAATTGATTTTCACATTTGCGAACTGTGTGGAGGGATCTCTTAATTGAGCTCCACAAGCATTCTATTGTATTGGTGTGAGCTCCAGTATTAAATTTAAAAAACGAAAAAAAATACAAGAGCTCAGGCAAAATGAACAAACCTCCAGGGCACAGCCAAAATGGACAAAGACTTGAAATGGACGCTAGAAAATCCAAATTCAGCAGTCTTGGAATATTGTTAGTTACAGGAATAAATAAGGGTCAGATATTCAAATCACGTGTCATTTGCCCCAATACCCTAAAATAAAGGCGTCGATTGACACTCCCACCTTTTTTTAGGGGGTGATGGAAGAGTCCGAAAAGAAGAGCAAGATTTGCCAGAAAATAAGATTCTAGAATTTGGCGATATCTCCCACGCTTGGCGTCCCCACCGAACTCGGTTCCGGAGGCCCCCCGAACTGGGAAACAGCCTCTACGATATTCACTGCAAAGATTTTATAGTTTTACCAGTTTTAATAGAATATATTTGAATGGATTTTGTTTTAAATAATTCAGAAATGGCCAGAAATTTAAAAAATATTGAAATGAAAAAAATCGCAATTTTGGAGGTTTAAACATAATGTGTCATCTAAGCCTTTACCACAATCTTTTGTATTAAAAGAGTATTTTTTTTAATTTGTCAAATATCATTTTTAGTTTACTTTCTTTAACAATGCTTAGTTCCTAACGAAAACTTTATTAATAAAATTCTTAATCTGCAAAAAATCAACTAAAGTTCATAAGACCACCAATAGATGACAGCACTACCTATAGCACTCATTTTCTTGGGTCTTCCTTTCACAAGTGGATCGGGACAGCTACTTTAGGTGCTACAATTTCGGTAGGGAGAAATTACTTGGCCATCTATTGCCTAATATATTAACTAAACCTATTTAAGTAATCCTGAGCTCGTGTCGAGGATTTTTAATACACTATGTTAAACAATTGAAGGTTAATACAACAAAAATTACATTAATTGAGACAAATTTTGATCACACATATTGCAATTCTAATAAATAAAATTTATTTGTTTTTATTTGTATGGTCTTTTACTTTTTAAAATCATTAACAATAACTGGTAAAAATATGCAATTACATTGCATTATTCAGAGAATAATATTTATTGTAATGGACAGTAAATAACCTGATTTAAGCATGAAAAAATTACTCTATGAAATATCATTCAATATAGTAATTTAGAAGCTTACAATTTTCTATCAAAGAATATTCAAGAAGAATTCTTTTTTACTCTTTTTTTAAATGAAATAATTATTCAATATTGCTGTATAATTTTGAGAAGAATAGTAAAATTTAAACTTATGAATATTCTTTGATAGAAAAATTTAAGTTTCTAAATTATTATATTGAAAAACATTTTTTCAGAACAATGTTTTTGTCTTTAAAAATTTACTTTTGCTGTTTACTGCCCATTATAGACTGCTTGAGATATAAAGTTTATAATGGCAAAAATTAATTTAAAAATTTAAAATAATAAAGAGAATAAAATAATTGACAGTTAAAAATAAAAATTAATTTTAAAAATTGTCAAAAATGTAAATAAAATATTAGAAATGAATATTAAAAATAAAATAAAATATTATAAAATATTAAAATACAAAAAAAATAATAATAACTATAAATATTAAAATATAATAAAATATTAGAAATATTAACACTTCTCAAGCTCATTTATTAGCAAAAATTAATTTTATAAACTTAAAACAACAAAAACTAAAAAAAATGAAAATAAAAAAATTTAAAATTCAAGTAACAAAAAATAAAAAGGCGAAAATAGAAAATTAACTTAAAATATTGTCCAAAATGTAAATAAAATAAAACGAAAACTACCCAAGTTCCTACGAAATTATTGGAATACTTTTAGTTAATATATTAGTTAATAGATGGCGCCAGTAAACCAAGCAATTCTTGTAGCGTATAGTTTTACTAAAGTATCATTGGCAAATAACAATGTCTTTCCCTCTTGGTCCCCTTCCGAAAATAATTTCTGGCTACGGCCTTGTGTATATATGTGTGTATACACATAAGACCTAAGAACACTAGAAAGGCCTAGAACTCTAAAAACGCACACACATATACACAAAGCCGTAGCCAGAAATTATTTTCGGAAGGGGACCAAGGGGAAAAGATTTTGTTATTTGCGAATGGTACTCCAATAAAACTACAGGTTTTGTTATGCATGCATACCCGTAATGAGTATCATAATACAAATATAGTTTTACAACAACAAAAAAGGATAAAATGAACAATTTTAAAGATTTGAAAACGTGTCATGAAGTATCTACACAAAGAATGCAATATTAAAATAAACAGTGGAAAAAAAATAAACTATATATGATATTAAATTCTAACTTATAAAAAAAAGTAATAATAACGCAAGGAAAAGCAAAATTTGGAAAAAAAAATAATGTCTTTTTCTCTATATATTAGATATATATGCTTGCTTTAAAGATTTTTTTAAAAAAATTAAATAATTATTGCCAAATATCTAAATACACATCTTTAAATCACCACGAACGAACGATGACCGATGGGTAGGGCGCTGTTCTTCGGTACCCCAACTCGTAGGTTCTAATCCCACTGCTGACATGGATGTACATAGTTGTTACGAAGGCAGTAGGTCCTGGTCTTAATAGTTCTCGTGTAGCAAAATAGAAAACCGTAGCACTCCAAACCAAATTAAATCTGGAAAGTAAAAAACTGTAATAAATGCAGTTAAAACATTAATAAAATATTTATATCATAGATTTTTTTAAACTCTTGCAAGTAATTTCCTAGAAGAGCGATAATTTATTCATATTGATGCAATTAGTATATTTTATTTCAGATTCAGTTAAAAGGATTAAGAGGTTTACTATAAATAAACAAAGCTCATATGTGCTGTAGTAGTTTTTCTTGAGTAAGAAGATTAATTAATTTGACGATCCACTCACAAGTATAGAGTTAATACTAAGTGATATACTTTGATGAAAATCATCGAAGTTGTTACCTTTACGTACCTAAATGAAGATTTTTATTTGCACATGCTGCATCATGCATGAATTTTTATTACTCTTAAAGGATTGCAAATTAACTTTTTTCGAATTTTAACCCTTGTATTCAAAGTTAGTTTGAGCCGAACAATGGGCGAATGGGTATGTTACTGTTCTTCAGTACCGGTTTTGGTTTGATTTGGTTTTGGAGTGCTACGGTCTATTCTTTGCAACACGAGGGTTAATGAGACCGGGTCCTACTGCTTAAAGCCGATTCCGAAAGCCTACGAACATCCATGCCATAGTGGGATTCGAACCCACGAACTCTGGTTCCGAAGGTCAGCACCCTAACCATTCGGCCATCGTTCGGCTCTTCAGTACTGGAGTGTGTAGGTTCGAATCTCACTGCTGTATTGGGTGGTCATAGAGGTTGGCAATCAGCCATAAATAATACTTTGTTCTGGTCTCACTAACCATCATGTAGCACACCAGGGGTTCTCAACTTTTCTGGACTGTCGCCCCCTTTACAAGAAATAAAATATTCCAATTGCCCCTTTTCCGTAAATGTTAATTACACCAAATATTAAATCATTGTTGCATGTTATCTATATTTATTTTCCTTATCTATCTATTAAGAATCACAGAGTAAAATTTAATTAAAATGGCCAAAAATAGCAACATGGCCCCCAAGTTGGTACTGCAGCCCAACTTGGAGGCTATGACTTATGTGCCGCTTGTTCTATTCTCTAAAAAATATTCTTTGGGAGAGCAAATTAGTATTCAAAAATGAAACATTCGACATCAGCAACAACAACAACAACATTATTTTCTTTTCATCTTCTTTCCGCGTTGCCACCGGCGGAAAAACAAAAACAGCCGAGATCACGACACCGCTCTCAGTTTCCGAGACCTGGGGTGCAAAGCATGTGTCGCGGATAGGTGGTCAACCTTACGCAGAACCCGCAGTGTTCAGCTCCCAAGCATGCTTGGTCGTCAGTTTATCTACCCACTATGACGCCTTCGATGTTTTCAAATGAGAGGTAACGTGAATAATGGATCACAGTCAAAGAATAAAATTGGAAATTCACTTTAATTCTGGATTAAATACGGCTATTTACAAAGGAACGTTAATTCCTAAATCATCTAGAACTGCAAAGGACGGTTGCCGGTATAACTTCCTCACGACGATCACATGTGATTAACTAACTACATTTGGCAAGGTATCATTCTGAGCATGAAAGAATGAGTAGATTTTTCCTTTGAGAAATATCCAATATTTTTATTATTACATAAATATTAGGCAATAATCTGTAGTGTCACAACACCCACAAATCATTATTTTTCTAGGATAACATCTCTCTCTCTCTCTCTCTCTCTCTCTCTCTCTCTCTCTATATATATATATATATATATATATATATATATATATATATATATATATATATACTTTTTATACCTGGGGAGGGGGTCAGTTACGGTTCCGCCACTTGTTTTTTGGGGTCAGTTAAGATCCCAGTTACATGAGAACTCCAGCTAAAGTTACAGTTATATTTTTTAGCTGAATTCTCATTCGCTGGCTGTCCCTTCACGGAATTTCAGAGCATTCATTAACGCGATCCATCAGGAACGTATTCGTCTATTCAGTCCGAATGTCAAGATTCCCGACTCTGCGACGCCACGCTATTGTCCAGGTAAGCAGGTGTACTACAGTCAGCTGTTTTGGCGCTTGCTCGGACAAAAGGGAGTCTTCACACCACTAAAGGGATGAAAGTCTGTCAACATTCTCTAGCCCGAGGATCGAACCTCGGACCTGCGTCACAGGAATGAGAAGCGCTACCAAAACTCCACTGGGCTTCAAGGTTTAAAATAAAATGACCACCAAATGTAAGAAAAAAATTTTTTATTATAAAATTTTAAAGTAAGCATAAAGTTAATAATAAATAAACAAATAATGAGATGATACGGCCATGGTTGAGTTTGGTTGATGGGTGATGCTGGTGGAGTTTTAATAACTTATTTATGTTACGATTTCATTATCATCCTCCGTAAATCTCCAAGTTCAGTAATGTACCTCTTCTGAGACAGTCAACCAACCCGTGCAACCAAATACAATGAAGGAAATGTTATTAAAATACCTGTACTTTACCCTAGCGGTGATAGAATACGGTAAAATTTCCGAAATTTATAGTTGAAAGAATATTTCATTTATTATTGTACATACACTATTATTCGATAGATTTATTGATGTTTTTTTATGTATGTTATGTCTACAGAGCAATTTGTCGCAACGTCAAGATTTCTATAATGCCCTTCCCATTCATTTTCATGTGTACAACAGCCGATAGACAAACAATAAACTTCCGTTCCATTTGAAATAAAACCAGAATTATCATAAGTTGAGATGTTCCCTGCTGCATGAAATCTCCTTACTGGATCTCCTTGAATGTCATAATGCCTTCATATCCCTTTGAACCCACTACTGCAAGCTCCTCTGGAAGGCTTCATCAACCACTGGACGGAGGGAGGGGTGGTACCGTAATCGTTGAGTGCTCCAATCCAGCCAACCAACCAAAATTATTCTGGATATTTGTTTAGTCCTTCCATTCACATATTTTAGAAAGAATTTATACATGTTTTACTTATTATTTGTTTTACATTAAATATGTAAAAAAACTGTTTTCATTTCAGTTCATGAAATAAAATTAAAGTACTTTATTTTTAATTTATTTATTTTTTGCAAGATATATATGTAAGTTTATATTTTTGTTTCTTGTGTGTGCATGAAAAGAAATATATATTTTCTAATGTAAATCCCGTTGTCTCATCCGATAATTTTATTATTTCCAAATTCTTCCTCTGTCTTCAGTTTAAAATTAAATTATGTAAGTATTTGCCTTCTAGTGATAAATTGTAACCATGTTGATTATATAAGATTTTTTAAATTTATACCCAAACTATATCAAAATAAATATATTTCCATTTTCCATACAAAAGAAAAAAAATAACGGTGATTGCTAATAAGGTTTTCTTTACATTTTCTTCCCTTATTTATTAATATTATGCTACATATTTAGAAAAAACTTTTTCGTGAAATTTATCATTACATTTATATCAGTAAAACACTGAACTCTTGGGTGATGGACTTTCATTGTTTAAATTTCGTTCCGATTTAGCTATACACAATAACTAAAGTAATTTTAGTTGAAGCTATTCTGTATATAAGAATGTTTTCAGAAACACATCTTGAAGCTCACCAAACAGGAAAACGCTATACAATAAAGCGATTTTCCCCAACGTCACGAACTATTTTAATGCCCTTCCCATTCACTTTCACGTGTACGATGACCAATAGGTATCCAATATGTTGCCCTTCCGTTTGAAACGAAAGCCAGAATTGTCATGAGTTGAGATGCTTGAAATTCCCCTATAGATTATGGAAAATGAACGGACTTCGTTTCTCGGGACCACAGTAGAGGGGGGGGGGGTAGAAGAAGCATTATATTTCCAGTTAGCTGCACAGCAAGAATTTTGTAGTCAAAGATAAAACTTTTATGTTTTTTCTAAGAACATGGCTGTTGATGTTCATATATAGCTAGGCAAATGGAGCGCATACAAATGTGAGACACTGTATTTCTACACAACATTCTTTTAAAATTTTGGGAGGGGACCGGTCTCCCAAGTCCCCTTCTTGCCTACGGCCTTATATATATATATATATATATATATATATATATATATATATATATATATATATATATATATATATATATGTGTGTGTGTGTGTGTGTGTGTGTGTGTGTGTGTGTGTGTGTGTGTGTGTGTGTGTGTGTGTGTGTGTGTGTGTGTATGTGTGTGTGTAACATGACTAAAATTAAATCCGCCGATCATAGTAGAATAGTTTTAGTCCTTATTATTTTTATTTGCCCCGGCTACTGTGCAAGGAGAAACCTATGGAACTAGACTTCTAGTGTAGTAAGCAGTCGTGGCTGCATTGAAAGAGAACACGTGATTCTAAGAACAACTTAAATCTTTATTGAATAGCTGCTAAAAAGATATCTTCAATAGTCAACGACAGACAAGAGAATGTACATCGAAACACGTGCTGGAAGAGGGGTGGAATCCAGAGCGAGATGGAAACGAAATATTTCTCAGAGAAAATAGCTTAGTTGTCGTTATAACAGGAAAAAGGAACTTACATCAGATGGAAAAACTGAGCCATTTGCAGTGACAGTTGAAAATGCTGTGAGTGGACAAAATTTTTTCATTTATTGTAGAGAAAGCTTTGGGAAATGGCTTGGAAAAGTTTTAAGTCTAGGACACTCCTTTAATTAAGACATTTTGTTACCGGGAAAATAGATTTTAAAGAATTAGAATGGGAGAGAGGAGAATTTTAAGATAGTTTAATCATATAATTTTTATATATTACTTATATATATTAAAAATAATTAATACTCAACCTTTCGATGCTACGTTTTGAGTAAGCAGAATTTTACAGTGTGGAAAACATGTTATATATTAATCTTGATTACATTATAAGTCTTCGGTGCCTCATATCTCTCTATGTCTATTTATTAAATCATATTTTATCTCTTTAATAGAACATAAATCAAGCATCTAAGTAAAAGGTGACGTTCCTAAATTAAAAATCAACGGCAGTAAATGCTGATAGGCTGGAACATACATGACGTCATGAAAAATCGATTGGACATTCTTCATCGATCCCATATGTTCTTCTCATCGATTACGCATATGTTATTACTTTAATCGATGACTACTTAAATCAAAAAACGAATAAGAAAATTTAAATACTCAATTAACTTTATATTATAACTTTACATTAATGTATGAAACTAGAAAAATAAAAGGGAGAATAAAACTTTGTACTATGGAAATTTTCAAATATGTAACTAAGAAAAAACAACATGTATATATACAAATATATATAATTTTTCTATTAATTTTAAGATATGAGTAAAAGTGAGGAATCCCTCTTCCTCTCATGAAAAATTTTTCACTGAGCTCCTATTAAATCGATTTAATAAAGGGACATATTCTCGAATTCGATATACATTCGATTTAGAAGCACATTGTTTACAAGCAGTTGTATTTACTTTAATTTGGATATTTCCGTTCGTTATTTTTTTCCACCGTTACAAAAATTTATTTACTTTTTTTCATATCGTCGCTTTGAAAAAATCACTATGGCTTTGTATGGACGACTTTATAGAAATATTTCCTTTGCATTAACTTTGAGATCGTTATGTACTGCATCAGTTAAAAAAATTAACTCACCAATGTTATCATTATTCAAAGGAAATTTTAGATACTTGTTCTCAACAAAAATATACAATTGCTCTAACCCTGCGTATGAACATACCAGCGAACAGAATTCTCAAGCCCTTGGTAAAATTCAACCGAAATTATTTTTAGCTTTTACATGCAAAAACTGTAATTCGAGAATAGAGAAACAAATATCAAAAGTTGCATACACGAAAGGAGTTGTTATAGTTAGATGTGATACCTGTGAAGAAAACCACTTAATTGCTGATAACCTTGGTTGGTTTCCAAATTTACAGTCAGCGAGGTAAATTATAAATTTTCTTTTAAGTTATTGAAAAATTCTAACAAATACATAGTTTTATAGGGAAGTGTGGGATTCCTTATTCAGTAGAGCCTCGGTATAACGACCCCCTGTGGGACCAACATCATATGGTCGTTGTAACAAATTGAAAAAATTAAAAAAAAAATTGAGCAAAGAAATGATGCAACAGTACATACCAAGAGAACACTTCCATTTATTTTTATTTCCATTACTGAATTTTTGAAAATAAGTGTTTGATTGATGCCTGTTTCAAGTTCATTTGAGAATTTCTCATTACCACTGATTCCATATCCGTTAGATTTTGAATAATATCTTAAGAATTAAATTGTCCTTCAAAATATTGATGCAAGGCATTGATTGTATTGAAGGCTTCTTTTTCATTAACTTTTTCAAAAGCTTGGACGATTTCTTCTCCGTCGCTGGACCTGCAGATTTCTTCATTTCGGGTAATACGGGCAGTAAAATCGTCCTCATTCAAATTTTCTCCACAGCACTGTAAAGTTTCATGTACCACAACAAGCTCATCAAAAGATAATTGAAGATTTAGTTTTCCCCATTTCATCATGCCCCCTCCCCTCCTTTAAGCAAACACAAAAAGAGGAGTACAAGTTTCTTGAAGTTGCATCACAGTACAATAATTTTGAAATAGCCAACTTGCTCATGAGTTCTGTGGACTAAAATTAGCGGTTCTTCTAATGAAAAATAATACGCTTGGGGTTGTTGTAATGGTTCAAAATTGACATTATTCCTATGGTAAAATAATTGGGACTTTTTAAGATGGCCATTCTAACGAAGGGGGTTGTTAATAAAAGGTTCTACTGTATTGATGCCATATAACACATGCCTTTATTAAACTATTTAGTGCCATTTAAAAATCTTAATAACTTTAAAAATTTTTTAAAAGACTGAAACTCACATAAAGGAGGCACCAGAGAAAGGTAAGGGTGAAAGGGTCAGTAATGACCACTTTATAGCAATTGTCAAAAGAAAAATTTATAAACAAGTAACAATGCAAGTTCAACTGATATTGTTTAGTTAGAATTGTTACAGCCTACTTTCTCAGCCAAAATGGCTTATTTAATTGTAACCTGTCCACATTAATAAAGAAAAAAACCCACACATACCTGGAGTAATAATTGTACATTGATGATCATAAGAATGTGAGAAATGGATGATTAATATAAAATATAAAATTGTCTAATTATGGGCTGCTTTTATTTTCTTCAAAATAAAATGTGAAAACAGTTGGAAGTAATATTGTAATCAATGACAGTTTTAAATTTGTTTCAGGATGAAGTACATTCACAGACATTTACTTTGCAACCCTTTGTTTATCTACATTTGGAATAAAACACATATGTTCCTTATAAAAATAATTTTTGATAGATTTGAGACCTTTGATGTTTGTATGATGAAATGAAATCTTGCTTTTCACTTGTCACTTCCAACATTTGGGCCTATTCATTGACATTGTTTACATTTTTATTTTATTAAATCTCTCTTGATAACTCTCTCTTAAATCAACTGAAAGACAAATTATATGGTTTAGATTTATGCATTCTCAACTCCCCTTTACTGCTAAACCTGTGAAATTTATGGAAAAGAACAGTGAATTTTTTTGTTTTAAATATTTAATAGACTATAAATAGGCACAGGAATATTTTTTTTAAAAATAAGTAAGTTTTATTTTTTTATAAGGGGGCTTAATATGTCAGTTCATGTATTTATCTTAAGTTCTGCAGTAGTCAAGAAAATATGAAGTTAGCTTTTAAAACCTCTGTAAACACCATGTTCAATCAAGAACAAGAACTTTTTATTTATATTTTAAAGTTAGAACTCCAGTAATCTAACTCAAATATATACACTAAACTCCTTGGTGTAACAGCCCAGCTTGGAAGCCAAAGCCTACAGTACCAATCTTCGCTTGAAACTAAGAGCCTCGAGATACAAAGTATATGTCCCAGTTAGGTTGTCAACCTTACACAGACCCCAGTGTTTAGTTCCTAAGCATGCTTGTTTTTTAATTTGTCTACTCACTGAAGGAATAAAAGGCTATCAACCTAGCCCAACCCAGGGATTGAACCTCAGACCTGTGACATGGGAGTGCAAAATGCTATCCCAATGCCACTAAACTTCCAAAAATACATAAAGACTAGTAAATAAATAGTTTGCTCATTCATTGGACCACTAGATTCTAGGTAACATAATATTGACCATATTCCCCTGGCCTTTATTTTTTTATACAAAATTTGCAATGTAAGTTTTTTGTTTAGTTTGAACCTTTAAATTTCCTTTGAATCTCAAGCTACCCATTTTAGCTGATAAATAAAGTTTCCTGATTATGTATGTTTAAGGTATCCGTCTATGTTTGGAGAACTTTTGTCTTTAAACATAGAGACTAGTTTATGTTTATACATTTTTAGATTTATTTTTATATTATCATAGAGAATTGCACTTAAAAAATTTATTTCTGGAGAAGTTTTTATAAAATTTCTAATAAATGAAAAAATTTAGTAGAAAAATCCGGTTTTTTCAAAAGGTCTAATTTTTTAATAAATTAAATTATTTCAATATATTTTGATGCAACATATTTCTTATACACTGGACTAGTGAATCGCCTAAAATCTTTGCTTAATTTTAGTCCTTCAAAATCATACACATTGAATTTTTAACGAATTTCCATTACCTTTATATCTAACTATGAGTGTCACACAATACTATCAAAAACATTCATAACAATTTTTAACAAAATATTTTAAGAACTTTTTGAGAAATTACATTTCAAGTTTCAACATTTTGTTAAAAATACTGTTCTGAGAAAAACACATTTGAAGTTTATGAAAGCAACTTTACATGTTTAAAATTTCTCACACTTTCTTGCTTCAAAACTTTCTAATTGCCAAGTTGCTAACTATTAAAAATACTAGAAAAATATTTAAACTTATCTTCATGAAAATTTCAAAAGTTTTGTCCAAAAACTGCTCTTTAAATTCATAACTTCTGGTTCCGAAGTTGCTACTCCCGTTTTGTTTTGACAACTGTCAATGATGTTTAAAGAGCTGTAACTTTTTTTTTAAAATGCCATAGAGACAAAACAAAAACAGATTTAGAAGCCTAAAAGTTGAAATTTTACAATAGAGAAATAAAAAAATTACGATTTTTGGCAAAAAATGATGTTTTTAACGTACACGGATACCTTAAGAAGCTGCAGTTTACTTTCCGAAGCATGAAGGAAACTTGTTAAGGAGCCAATAGCTTTTTTTCTAATAGCATCTCTTCTACTCATAAACTTATGATGAACCAGACAAATCATAGCTAGCATTATTCATTACAATCCAAAGAATAAAGGTTTATTTTTCATTTTTTATATTAACTGAAATTTATTGTAGGGTATTTGAAAGCCTATTAGCAATTCACTGGTCCCCTTTCCCTAATATCTTTAACAAAATATCATGTACCATTCAGTAATATACTGTAGCTGTTCATAACTGAAATGTTCATAACCGAAATGAACAAAGACAATGTTTTTCACTTTACAAAATAAAATTGTGTGTGAGGTTTAATAAAGTATAATTTCATATGAATGCATATGCATGTATGTTAGTATATAACCCAGTTATTGAACAATTTCTAAAATAAATATGAATTTCCAGAAATTATTTAAGACTCAGACACTTTGACTTAATTTCTTAAAATTTCAGTTCATTTTCCCAAATGAATCTGGTTGTAAAACTCTTAATTTATAATTAGAGATTACAGAACAATTTTAAGACTAACCAAATAAATGAATAATAATTGATACTGTAATATCCATTTCTGAAAAAATCCAACAACAAAGAGTGAAATTTACTCGACTCACTTTAATTAGTACATCAGTTGAATCAAATTCATTAGCAAGTGCATTGTTAATTAAATCAATCAATCACTATTAGATAAATTTTCGTATACCATAACTATGATTGGTTATGCTGCATACAAATATACCCTTTATACTACTAAACTATTAATTATAATTTATGAGAATTTATAATATACATGTGTTAAGTGTTGAAACAAGTTCTTTTTTTCGCCAAGTTTCCAGTGGCCAGGAGCCTATCTTAACTAGATATACTTTATTTGTTGAATTTTTGATTCTGTGAAATTGAACATTTCAACTTTTTTAATTAATTTTTTTTAATGAGCAGACTATTTGAATTATTATAAATGTTCTACATTTTTATGTATATTATTGTAACATATCAAATACTGATCACTGAAGGATTGATTAAATAATTGAGGATACAATCAAGTTGACATCTGCTTGTCACACTGAATTTTACTCATATTAACTAAAATTTTTTTTTAATGAGCAGACTATTTGCATTATTATAAATGTTCTACATTTTTATGTATATCATTGTAACATATCAAATACTGATCACTAAGGATTGATTAAATTATCGAGGATACAATCAAGTTGATATCTGCTTGTCACACTGAATTTTACTCATAATATTAACTAACTTTTTTTTAATGAGCAGACTATTTGAATTATTATAAATGTTCTACATTTTTATGTATATCATTGTAACATATCAAATACTGATCACTAAATGCTTGATTAAATAATTGAGGATACAGTCAAGTTGACATCTGCTTGTCGCTCTGAATTTTACTCATAATATTAGTGACATACATAAATAAAAATTGTGACTAAAAGATTAAAACACTTTTAAACTTAAGAAATAATTTTATAGTTTTATCAAGCATTATGTTTTTTACATCTTAAAAATATTAACTATATAAAATTCTATGTGTGTGTTTACAAGATTCAGGTACTTCCTTGCCTGCTTTACCAAAACTATTTAATTAAAAAAAGCTGAACGCTGGCCGATTGGTTAGGGTGCTGATTGTCAGCACCAGAGTTCGTGGGTTCGAATCCCACTACAGCATGGATGTTCGTAGCCATTCAGAATCGGCTTTAAGCTGTAGGTCTCATTAGCCCTCGTGCGTAAAACTGTACACCGTAGCGCTCCAAACCAATCATTCAAAAAATATATTTAACATTTAGATATTAAATATTGTTACTAGTTACTTATGTTTTTATTAACACATACATGTTAATTTCTAGTCAATTATTTACATTATTCCTATGTTTTGACTATTTTGTCACTATTTGTATAAGCTTTTATACTAATACTATTTGATTTTTTTTAAAGCAAGATTGTGTTTTTAATTTACTTAATACAGCCTTGTAAATATGAATCATAAGCAATTATTCAATATAAAAGTACAAATTTTTATCTATGAACCAAATCTTGGGGAAGAAAAATTAATTTTTCTTTTGACATAAAAACAAAATTTTACCAGTTTTTCTATGTGTTTGAATTTTGTTTTTCATTTGTTATCTATGTTTAACTTACATTGCCTAAACATAATACTTTTTCCTAACAATTAATTACAATTATTTACTTTGACAGAAACATTGAGGAAATCATGGCAGCTAAAGGAGAAAAAGTACGGAAGACAGCTGACAGTTTTACAGTTTCTGACATTAAAAAGGAAGAAAATAAATGATTTTTGTTTAATAATGTTACAGGTATATGAAATAACAAAGCAGAATTTGTTGGAAATCTATATATAATGAATATTTTCCACTAAAATAGCTTGCAAAAATAATTATTCTTAGCCAACAATTTTATGTTTGTTGCATTAAAAAAATGATTAAATGAATAACTATTTGGCTTTATGAAAATTGATTTACAGTAAGAATAATCAAATAAAACATTAATAGTCATGGACATATAAAACATTATTTGGCATCTCCTAGTTTGATAACCAATATTTTATTACTATTTAAGTAATATTAAAATAGTATATTCTGTTAAAACAAAATGCTAAAAAATTATATTATTGAAACATGTAACCCACTTTAAATCTCTGAACTGCAATTTTTCAATTATGAAAACAAAACTCATGCTAAATAGTTTTCTATAAGAGAAAGCTATAATTCATTAAATGCAAATTTGCTTGTGGAACACCTTTGTTTATATTTTGCAATTTTACAAATTTTACTCTGCAATTTAATAATGATAAGATTTGAACAGCTATAAACAATCAAGTTAGTAATGGGTTTGAAGCCAAGAACTTTGGTATTGAAATACATTCCTGTTTGATCATTACCTGGCTTAGAATATTTTTCACGAGTACAATTCAATAATAATAAATTTAGTAAAACTACAAGATTAAAATATGTAAATTGTATTCACTGTAATTACAGTTTAAAAATATCATCTTGAGAGTATTTTGAATTATTTATATCAATTGTTAAATTGTAATATGCTACAATTTAGTTCTTTTGGCAGGTATTGATGGATCATTGATTTAACATTAGATTTTATACAGGAATGAAACACAAAATGATTTTGCTGGATATTAGATATTCAGTATTTTTTTATCATCTGGATATTTTTTGTGATGTTATGATTTTTTTTTTCAAAGAAAAAAAAAAAAAAAAAAAAAATTATAAATTTATCTATAATTTTTAAAAAACATTTCAAGATTTAATATACAAAAACTGTGTTTAAATATGCTACATATAAAAAAAATTAAACATTTAATTATTATTATTATTTTGTACAATATTGTCATCAAAGAAGTACATATTAAATAAAATTTATTATTCTACCTTGGATGGAAAATATTTTTTCAAAAAATTTTATTGTTCTTACATTTAATTTTTTTTTTAATTTTAAATTTAAGTTGCATTTAGCTGTACTGTAAGTTAACTTTTGGAAATTAATAAGTAGATAAAATTAATTACATTCAAATATTTATAGTAAAGTTGTATCTTTTTACACCAAATTTAATTTTATACCGGTATCAAATAAAATTTTAGGTTACATAATTTTTTTTTAAATGTGTAAGAATTATTTTAACAAATCTTATTTGAATAAGCAATTTGAAATTTTACCATAGCTTTAAAGTAATTGGAGAATTAATTATATTAAGGACATATTTTCAAATATAATTCCTCAATGTAATTTTAACATTTCCTGAATGAATAAATGTTTTTCTTACAATATATTGTTTTGTATTTATTAAAATTAAATTCAAATGGAAGGAAATTACATATACAAATGTGAATTCTTCCTTGCGTTTAAATAATTTCTGAAGCTATTTAAATATGTATAATCATATCATAAGTATCGTAAAAGATTTGTTTTTACTTAAATTCTTGCACTTCAACCAAGATTTAGAATAAACTTAGACTTGTAAATTTAATTCTAAGAAAGTTACCTAGAGTCAAATGTGACACTACCATACAAATATCAATAAGTAAATCCAGTTTCTCAAACTATTAACCATAAATTTGAGAAAAACAATTATCAACAACAGAGAAACACAGTTTGTGCTTATAAAATGCTTACTCTTATAAAATCAGATTATTGGGTAGGTCGAAAATAAAACAAACAGAAATATATGAGAGGATAAAATAAAACATTCTAATTCACTTTAGTTCTTAACAATCACAGAACCAGAATTTTAAGCTTGTGTGAGAAGAGGGGAGCTTATTGATAACTATACTCTATTTTGTACATTGTTTCACATTAAAATCTTTTGCTGATATTTTCCTTGTGATCAGACTTTGACTGAGGGTGTGTGTTTGCAGGAACTTATATAAGAGCTGCCTCATTTCTTCCTGTGTCTAAATTCTATGCTCCCATCTTGTTACATCCTGGCAGTCATTTTAAAAGGGCAATTTACTGCAGTGACCAAAGTTTATTAATAAGGTGCTAGCCTTCTATAGCCAGGTTTAATTTCAAATGATCACAAAATTCAAGAAACTATGGTAATGTATCCACACTCCAAGGTGAACTTTATGCAAATCAAATATCACCTTTACTGCTACTTCAACTGAGCGAGTACAAATGTACTCAAAAAACTTGAATTGGTGGTGAGGTGAACCAGAGTGTGCACATGCTATCGAGCTGAAGCCGGCCTTACTTAAAATAAAATGATGTTTTAATTTAATTGGAGTAAGTGTTATATACACCACCTACGCAACCATATCACAGAACATTTCAGGAAAAAATGCAGCTTGCCTGCCTGTCCGCCAGTTAGCTTTAGAAGGTAAATATTCCTTTTCATTGCCTGCTTAGTAAAAATGTCTACTTGAAGCACATTAGTGAGGCAATTATTCTAGAATTCTCTCTTTATTTTCAGGCTTTCAACGCATTAAAATCCTACTATTAACCAATAAGACTTAGTTATTAGTGTGTTCTTTACTTATACTTTAAGTAGTTAATAGTAAACCTTTGAGTTTTAAGTAACCTGAAGTGAAAGATATGCATTAGTATATTTTAGAGCTACTATTACAGATTATTTTCTATAAAACTGTTATAAAGCTAGCAACTGAAAAGTGATGGAAAATGACAAAAAATATTTCTATTAGAGAATTGAATTTTTATATTATTCAATAACACTGAGAAAGCTTGTAAAGAAAAAATTCTATTTTAATTCCACATATGTATCAATATATTTCCTTATTATTTCTTAAAGGGTAATTTTTGTAATGAAAATTTAAAACAAAATTCTTGAAAAGAATTCAATACAAAAGCTACTGTGACCACTAAAACAACAATTTAAAAAAAAATTAATATACCCACAGTGGAACTTAATTCCACTATTAGTTTGATTCATTTACTGTTCTAATGTACTTCAAAGTTACACCAGTCCTATTCTAAATGTCAACAATATAAATCTAATTTTCATTTCAATAGGTATTTTCAGCCTTAATAATTCTTATACAAAAATTTTCTTACTTCATTATTTATAAAAATCAATATCATTAAAATTAAACACTGGAGAAAGGGGGACACAGTAGTGTTTATGGCCTTGTGAATGTTGGATTTGCAGATTTTTGATAGAATTCAAGCTTTAATATGCATTATCAAAACTATGAGAGTCTGTACCACTGCCTTTTTGGTTTGAAGCACTATGTTCAAATGTTTTGCTACACAATGCAATGTTTGTGCTGAACTATTTGCAACCTGAGTCCTAGGGACCCACTAATGAGAAAAATATAGTCCTATAGGGAGAAAAAAAATGTCAAAATTGTAGCAGGTTACTCAGACCAGTCCTTACTGTTTTACAGCCGGTTCTCAACACTTAAGTTAGCAATGGGATTCAAATCTACAAACTCTGGTACCCTACCTATTCAGAATCATATTTTGGGATTAGCATAAAAGAAGCATGTCTTGTTAGTAAAGCATAATATTTTATACAACACCTAAGCAACTATTCTTTATAACACATTAGTTGCATTTCATCCATAGGACCAATTAATAAATCAGAGATATGTCTTGTTACAGCTTTTGAGATTATTTAGCTAGGAAATGGGAGAAAAAAAAACCTCACTGAAATTGAAAAAATTAAATAGATATTACATTTTTATGGAAGTACAAAATTCTGAACTATTAGAAACAAATTACATACTTTTCCATCATTTTTCAGTTATAACTGATTCGATGACACTTGTAGAAAAGTCATTACAGTGATTGGTGGACTTTCCCAAATCAAATAACAAATATACAAGTAGAACCAATCTCATATAATGACCTTCATGCATTTCCCCTTTGTTCATAATTCAGTAACTTCAGAAAATTCTCCTTTATATTTCAGATATAATACACATGCCCTTAAATGATACAATAAAATAGCTTAATTTACATGCTTTTTGATTTTGTTGATATGCATTTGCAGTACTATGTATTAAAGAGTATCAATAACAAGAATCTGTTAATATTAGGCTATCACTGTGAATAATTATTGAAAGAATTTGTACAGTTGAACCTCATTAAAATGAACTGGACCAAAGATTCTATTTACTATATCCACACTATTAAGAAAATTATATAAATCATTAAGTGCATTAAATAGTGATGTGGTTGAAAAATGATAAAAATCTTTATTAAAAATCTATTAAATAACTAAGAAAAAACTAAATTGACTAAAATTGATACAATTTTATTTAATTTTGATCAATTTAATTGGCAATTTGTACTAAATGCCTTGTAAACTAATATTGAAAAAGGAAAAAAAAAGAATCTTTAACTGCTACTCACTGTTTTGCTTTAAATAATCTCTAGATGTGATGCAATTCTACAAAAAATTTTGGTCAAATACAACAAAATTATAACACCTTTTCCCCCCACTGTTTCCATGGATAGAAACTTGTTCAGTTCATGGTTTCTTTTAATCAAATTATAAACCAAGTACTAATTTTACAACTGCCAAAATATGTTCAAATTAAACTATAAAATTAAGTATATGACAGAAAAATTGTTATATATAATCCCTATGATATTGGATGTTCGCTGTAAAAGGATAAATTAGCTTTGACATCTGTGGCCGAATTTTCAGTTTGTTATATGTCAGGTCACTCTAATTGGTTTCAACTGGAATAGCAGATCTTTAACATTAGAGATTATAGTCTCTGATAGTTTTAAAAATGTTCAAATCTTTGTATTGATTATGTTGTTAACTTCACCCCCCACCCCATTAAAAAATAAAATAAAATAGAGAGTAAAAAGAATATTAACAAAGTCTTGTAAACAGAAATGTACTGTATCCCCCTTCAAATTCTTTGCACATTTCAATAAAATGCTAGTTCATTCCCTGAAAATTACTTTCAAATACAGGACCTTCATTCAATGATTCATGCACAATTATAAGACAATTTTTGCTAGGACAGATATTTTTTTCCTACTTTAGCAAAAAGTTGCTAAACCTGTTATTTAGAGAACATTCTATACTCCATCCAAATCAAAATACTCGCTATATTTGATGTATGAGACCTTTCAGGTTGCATAAAATTGGTACAAATGAGCTTTTACTAAGCAACTCAACTTTATTTATATGTATATGTAAGGAAAATTCTCAGGGGTTTTCAAAACTTAAATCAAGGTCTAAAAATTCCTGTGTCATTTTACATTCCCCTTTTTAACCCCATACCTAAATTGACCACTGGGGCTACAGTTTACGCCCTCAGAGAAGGGACCTGGCCAATTATAATCCTACATGGCCCTAGCAGACAATTTAGGTTAGGGGTTAAAAAGGGGAATGTAAAATGATGCGGGAATTTTTAGCCCTTGATTTAAGATTTGAAAACCCCTGAGAATTTTCCTTACAAAAAGCGGACAATTTAGGCTAGGGGTTAAAAAGGGGAATGCAAAATGATGCAGGAATCTTTAGCTCTTGATTTAAATTTTGAAAACCCCTGAGAATCTTCTTTACATATATATATGTATACTTGAATATAAATTTGTATTGGTCATTAGACAAGTTAAAAAATTTGAAATAATAAAACTTCTTTCAACGTTATAAAAATGTGTGGTAGATAATATATAAATAGGAATGTGTATAAATCATTTCTAGGCTGATAAATTTGGTACTTTATTTAAATATGAGCAATCGATAAATCAAAGTGAAATTGTCATCTAATACATTTCCTAAACAGAAATTGGAAAAGACAATATTGTCACAGAAGTCATTACCTAGAATAAACATATTAAAATGTAAGGAATTTGAATATATCAAGTTGGCTAATTTTTGAGATTACAAAGTAATAAAAATTAGTTGCATCAGAAGCCATACCATCATTAACAACATGAATTTTTTCAGTCTTTTAGAAAATATTTAATTGTTATTAAGATCAATGAAATTTTAATCTAGGATTAGACTAGGTATAACAAGAGTTTATGATGACTAAGTTCCAATAGCTTTCTAGAAGATAGCATCATTCTACTACCAAGATTGAATATATTAAAGATAATTTTTATAGAGAAAAACTATTTTATTTTCTCTCACATTTCTAACAACAGGCAAAAAATACATGTATTTGTACAAGAAGTTAGGGAAATTACAATACTGTGTGAATAACATAACATTATGCATATTCACTTAAAAAAATGCAAAAAGAAAACACTATTTCTGATGAAGTAAAAATCCATGTGCTTTTTTTAAATAACAGAAAATATAAATACATGGATACAGTCAGTTTTTTAGAGGAAAAATTCTATAATGGTATAACACCTTTTATACATGACATTTGTCATATTAAAATATTTGTAAAAAAAGACTGAACCAATGTACAAATAACCAAGTATGCTCAAAAAATAATAGAAATGTTTATAGGCTGGAACACCAATTGAAGTATCTGTCACTTTTTCTTAGTTGTAGTGGATGCTGATGCTGTTGCTGCTTTGCCTTCAAAAGGCTGACCTTTATCTCTCCCTCTCAGCTTCATACCTAAAATATATTTCAAATGTTCCATTAAAAAAATTAATTAAAACAAAAAGCTTAAAAAAAATATTTGATCTGCCAATCTTGACATAATGACACAAACCCTATCTCCTGAGGAACATATTTTAATGATTATGAGACCAGACAAGGCATGTTCAATAAATGCCCTACAATATTTCAGAATTAAGTTTTAAAAAATGCCTAACAATTAATATAAGATAAAATCTATTTGACAAAACCTAATTTTGAAAAATGTGCATCTAAAGTTTTTTGAGTGATCAAACTAAAAATAAATTGTGAATAACAACAATATTATAAACAGTTTCTTCCTGAGGGTTTAAAAATGACTGATATATATATATATATATATATACTAGCTGACTATACCTGGTGTTGCTTGGGAAAGAAGAAAGTTTTAGACTTTTCTATTACATTCAATGCAAGGAAAATTAAACTTCTGTAAGTAACTGAAATACCTACAAACCCCCAACCTTCCATGCTTCGGTAAATTAAAATCTGCATTACTGTTAGCTATTAGAAAAATGCAGCTGACTTCATACTTTAAACCTTTTAAGTATATAAAAGATTATATATTTGTCTTATAAGAAAACTGATAGGAAATCACACTACGACTGCGAATCTTATCGATGAAGAAATTGATCGCATTCCAATTTAAAAATTAAGGAGTTTTTAAGGACCTTTGACAAAAATTAAGTAGTTTTAAGGGTCCTTAAAAATGAAAGCTAAAATTAAAAAGTTCTTAAGGACTTTTAGGGACTGTGGGAACCCTCAAAAAGGAAAATAAAGCATGAGAGACATTTTCTCCACCTTTTTTACCAGTTTCACCAGGTTATTATCATTTACTGAAAATATTTTAGAGAAATAACTGCATTTTAGAATTTCATATATGATTACAAATGCATTTTAGTTAAAATAAAGGACTTGTTCCTGAACACTTACAGATTTTAGTTTTCATAGGGTTGAAAATTTCATAATAATAAATATATAAATAATTAGAAGTATGGGTGCTTAACTTTTTATATCATTTTTTAACATTGAGTGATAAAATATTTTAAAATGTAACACTAAACATAGAAGCAAATTGATTGCTGCATGTTGATTTAAGGGAAGTAGTAACTTTTTTACTATTTTTAAGTCTTGGCTTAAAAACCTGTTTAATTTTTTTTTATTTACAAGGGAAAAATAAAATGTAGCAAATACTCAAAATTGCATTAAAAAAGTTAAGGCAAAAAAAAAATGGTTAAAATGCATAAAAATTAATATGAATTTTTTTATATTTTCAATAATAATTTCTTTCCAAGTATTTTTTAATTAAGTATTTTGAACTATCTAGTATTTTTGTTTATAGCTGCTATAGGTTAAAAAGAGCACATTTCAGTACTGCAAAAAACTACATACAATTTTTATAGTTTTTATAAAAAATATTGATTTTAAATGTGAGAAGATAAGTTTGCCAAAAACTTCATTTGATTTTTTTTTAAAATTACCTATTAGATTCAGCTTTAGCAAAAGTACAATTTTTAGAATATTAAGTGTAGAGAAAATTATTAGTTAATAAATCTAAACCTGCATTTTCTATTGAATACTAGTTTTATAACACTAATTATATATATACACATACAAACACACACAACCACCACAACCCAAGGCTGCAATTAAGATAAATAATTATGAAGATTTTTTTTCTCCTGAAAAATAGAAATTTTGATTCAACTTGTGAAATATTAATAAATGTCTTTAATGCTGAGTATAGGAAATTATATTAAAGGGATACTTTATTTAATACATCCTTAGCATCAAAATAGAAATACTGGTCAAATAGCCACAGGGCTATTTTCAGAACTAAAATAAATAGATTTGAGTCCCACTGTAAGCATAGATATTTCTAGCCACTTAAGATCAAGTCCAAGCAAGGCCTGATCTAATTTATCTACCATATTCACTTTCATAATATATACCACTCCAGACTTATTTTTATCCGTAAATCAATTTTTTCCTCTTGAAAATCTCATTTGTATTAGTTTTCTCAGAGCAACACTTAGCATATTTAGTAAATAAAATAACATTTGAAATATTATACCCACAAAATATTTTGCAATGTTACAGAAAATATATGTTTACAATAGCATTTTAAGCATATTGATTCTCAAAATTCATTTATAAAATAAATTTTAAAACTTTATGAGGAAATTGTGACATGTTTTCCTTTCATATGCATTCTATTTATTTATTTACTTTTTAAAGAAGCCTAAAATGTTCTGGTCCTCTATAAAAATATTTTTTAACTTTTACAGCATTAAATTTTCAAGCATTTAAAATTATTTTATTTTTGTACTGCACAAAACTGATGAAATGCACACACACATACATTTTTTAAAAATCAATCAAGAGAGAAATTTTGTTAAAGCATAAAAATATGAAAAAAGTTTGATTTTTGATCACAACGTAAATGTCTGGGTGCTTCATCCTGTAAATACCCCCTCGCAAATAAAGTTTGAAGTGGACATTACTACTAAAGAGTAAGACTTAAAAAGTCTTATTAATAAAAACAGAACTTACCAATAACTCTTTCAATTTTTGTCAAAATCTGTTGATTAGGCACTGCTCGGCCAGCTTCATAGTCATTTATAACCTGGGGTTTTTCATTGATTTTCTTTAAAAAAAAAATTCATATATTAAAAATATTTTAAAAAGACAAAAGAATGTATATTTATATGATTTATTAAAATAAAACAGGTTTAATATGAATTTACTAGTACATTGTTCAGAAATGTATTCCACGGAGATGCTAGTATTTCACAATAAAAACATCTTTAATATTCAGCTATAATTACAAAACACACACACACACACACACACACACAAAAAGAAATGTTAGATGGAAGGACAGTTACATTGACTCACTAAGCTTAAATCTAAAGAACAGTTAAAAAATGGGAAGGAGTTGAAGTGAAAATCTTGAAAGTATGTAAGCAATTTTAAATTAAGTTCATATCAAAGTGGTAGAATTATCAAATAATAGAGAAGAAAATTAAATAATTAGTACTGTCTAAAGAATTGCCTTTCAATTAAAATACAATAAATAAAAAAATTATCATAAATATTGCAAGATAATCAGTTTTATTATGGTTCATTTATGGTTAAAATTTTCTTAGCTTTTCAAACCTGTTATTAGATCATAAAGGGGGAAAATGTTATACCTTGAATACACTTTATATGCAGAAAAATTAAAATAGCATTATTAAAAATTCACAGGCTTAAAATCATGAATAAATATAACATTAAGGTAAAAAACTAGTAAAGATTTAAAACTAAAAGGAAAATATTTATTCTAATCAAAAGTAACATGCTTTCAATACTATTTCTTTGAAACTGCTCAGCCAGCTGCATATAAGTTTTCAATTGTTTTTTAATGGTATGGAAAAACATTCTTAATCCTACGGAATACAAATTCAGGAGCTAATATTTTAATAATGTATGCTGTTCACACTGAAATATAGAATTAAGTTTCATCCCACAGGAAAAACATGACTTTAAATTTACTTAAAGAGAACAATAATTTAAAATTTATACTTCACTCTTAAGATCAATTTTAAAAATTAGTCATTTAAAACAAGTTTTATATACATAAGGCAAAAAATTTAATACTTCCAATTGTCATATAAATTAAAATGCAACTTTATTATTTGAAGTCTTTTAAATAATCATGTAAATTTTGATAAAATAACTAAATATCATTTCTTAGTCAAATATTTTACAAATTTTAAAGAGAAAAGAAAAATCTAAATGTATTTCAGATCTAAAATATTTTTGGAGAATTTATATGAAACTTATACTTCCTTCCCTAACACCCTAAAATTTACTTCTTGTTCAGTGCATTATGAATATCATAAATGTAGGAGTATAAGAGAACCTTTTCATCATTAAATCAAAATATGAAAGGTGCATTTCCCATGAAAGAATATAAGATATGTTTTAAACCTTGTTCAAATATGCAAAAATAGAAAAACAAATTTACTTACTGTGGCTAAATCTTTTTGAGTCAGGTTTTTATTTTGCCTGCCTTGTTGTATAAGGCGTCCAACATCTAGACCAACAGTTTCATGGTGCAGCTGCTCAGTTTCCTTATCAAGTTTTGAGGTATTTAAGCTAGTTTGGTGTTGCTTATTTGTAGCAGCATTATCTGAAATTAAAAAAAAAAAAATTAAAATGCAGATAGATAAGAAACATAACTTCATAATAATAATAATAACAGATACTGAAACAAAATTTAGATAATAGTTAAATAAAAAACCCCAGCTCTATTCTTAATAAATAAATCAATTTTTGCTTCTTTAATTGTAAATTAGCTACTAAGTACCTAGTTTCCAGTTTAGATAACTTAAGCAGTCAAATGATGCTTGTAATTAATACTAAACAGGGTTAGCATGATTTAAATCATTTTTATTTTCAATTATAAAACCTATATTCCAAAGACAGGAGAATTGGGAATTACTCAGCACAGAAATACCAATAAGTAAATAAATGTCAACAGATAGCATGTGCTTTCCAAGAATTTAGGGGTTGTTATCAGAAAGTATGTAGTACAGGTAGTACAATGAATGATTATGACTGGTGAAATTCATTTTATGAAGTGGGGGTGGGGAAAAAGAATATTACAGAACTTGAAATCCAGTTTGTCTGTTGTTACCAAATAACAGCCGTGGCTGCACCTGCTGGAATGGAAAGACAGTTATCTTTTATTGGTATTGTTCATTCTAGCCTTCATAACCAATTAGGAGTGGATAAAGCATCAAAGCAAGTGTTTTTATTGAAACAATTAAATCCATAATTCTATGCTTAAAAAATGTTGAAATAATTATGATTTGTTTTTTTAAATAAATAGTTTGCATTATCCAATTAGAAAATGATGGAATGTATTTAGATTAAAATTTATATACATTTAATTTTAGGTAATCAGTGTGTAAAATATACTAGATAGATAAGATGATACTTCTTAAAACAAACTATTCTATGTATATTGCAAAAAACATAAAAACAACAATTAAAATGAGTATTAAAAAAATCAAAGAAATTCAATTTAAATAAAAAAAAACCTGATTTAAATCAAATAAACCTGATTTTTTTTTTTTTTAAATCATGATTTTATTCCAACCCTGATTCCAAATCAATATTAGTTTTATATTATATTAAACAAGCCAAAATAAACTTTTTTTTTTATAAAAGAAATAATACATTCAATTTTAACTCATTTTTTTTCTCATAAACTTATTAAAAGTACTATATTCAGCCTTACCTTTGTATCTAACTAACAGAAAAGTATTTATATTTTTGCTACATTATTTAAAGATAGCCAAAGTACTTATAAAAATGAAAATATTAAGCAAAAGACATAAAATATTAAATACTTTTAGTTTTGCAAACTATCACACCATTATTTTGAACAACAGACTAGCAAGAGACAAAAAAATAGAAAAGGGGAAATTAAAAAGTGAGAAATATGAACAAACAATGGATAATAATAAGTAAATATTGATCTATATTATGACCTGCCTAAAACCTTCCCATAATCAATCTGAATAATCATACAAAATTGCATCAAGATTCATCTAGCCAATTTGGAAAGTGTAACAGACAGGGATACATCAATGTATACATACAGTATTTTATATACATATGTATGATGTGTATAATCTAAGTTTTTAAAGAAAAGTTAAACAGATAAAATTGATAACATTAAATAATAAAAATAATAACCCAAAATAAAATTTGTAAACATTAACTCTAAGCATTAACTAGCAATATTATATTTACAGAAAGGGAAGAAGAAAAAAAAGGTGAAAAAAAAAACTCACTAGGAGTATTGAAAATATATGAAAGTCACGTTTTTAGTTATATTATTGTACACTTAAATAGAGATGCAAAATTTGCTACTGCCATAATATCCATCATCTTTTGTTTGTTTCAGGAAAAAAAAACTTACTTGGATGTTTGAATTAGTTAAAAAACTTTTAGTAAAAAGTAAATTCAATTTTGAAGCAAAGCAATATAAAATTTCTCCTCATACTTTAAGGCAAAATATACTTCATTCACTATTAATACTGTAGGATTTACTATTAAGTTAAGACTTAGTAATGAATCCTGAAAATTAAAAGGTTGCAGTATTCATACTTTAAAAACTAATCCAATTTTAAGTAAACAAATAACTTTGGAAATTATTTAAAGAACAAATAAGACTTTTGCTAAGGGTTTCAGGACCAAAATAAGAAATATCCCCCCCCCCTCTCTCCCCCTATATATATTATATACTTCTAATTTATCAATGAAATGCCATGAAAATTGTCAGCATTTCAGATATATAACAAATAAAATATGAATGAGAGCATAAGAGAAAAGGTTAAACTTCACAATTTAGAAAACATGATATGAAATGTTCATATGCTAAGATAGGCAAAGTTGGTTAGGAATGTTATAGTAATTTGAATTCTGTTCCTCGAAAGGAAGTCAGGATAATAAATGTAATTAGAAAACTAACAAATTTCTAACCTCTCAGAGTTAGCAGGTTAACTCTCAAATATGCTAATTCTTAAATGAAAGGATTTTCTTCCAAATTTTGAATTGGTACACAAATAAATAGTCAATTGAAGAAAATATAAAATAATATAAAAAGTTTTAGTGGTTTGGTATATTTTGAGAGAATATATATATGACAAGACTAAGCACACATAAATGAAACTATATTCATTCTAGGCTAGTAGTCGTAAAAATAAATTTCAAAACAAGTTATATTTTTAAGAATATTATCTGGACATTTATCTGGTAGTTATCTAGGCAATGATTACAAGCAAAATATCTAATTACTACATAATAAGTTGAAAAAAATCACATACATTTAAATAAAATAAGAAACCAAAACTGAAGTACAAAATTTTAATATTAAATGTTGTACCATGTAATTTGATTAACAAGAAAGAGCTACAGGTCTACAACAAGGTTTCATAATGAATTTCAATGTAAAATACCAAGATTTCCTTCTCTTTCTCAGTGCAAAGTTTTAATGCATACAACTTTTTAGAGTTGGCACTGTTTATTTAAGAATTCAGGAAATGAATCATTTTTTTCTGCATAATATTCTTCCAAAGCAGAAATTGCTAAAAATTCAGGTATTTTAACAAAATCTAGGAATTTTCAAAGAGCATATAGAAATCAAAGGAATTTCAAGACTTTTTTTTTTCATTAGGAGTTACAGGAATTTAAGGGCAAAAAATTAAAACTAATGCATGCCTTCAAATAATGCTACATCATGCACACATACCTAACATAAATTATTACAAGATATATGAATAACCATTGAACCTATTTGAAAAACAAGGTACTTGAGCAGCAATTACAGCATACCTTAAATTAATTATATGCATATTACATTCTACAATTTACTAACAAATTTCATGCTTAAATACATATATCAAGAATATTCTTTCACATAAATGCTTCCTATAGAGTTGTTTACCAATCAATAATCTAATATCCTGAGCAGAAATTCTTCTAAGATTATAAATGTTCAGTACAATAATCAAATACCAAAATAAAACTAAATATTTCGATTTTTAACTTTAAGGAAGACAAAAGATTAGTGTCAAAGTTTGTAAAGCCTCTAACTGGGATTGGTCATTTTGCCTACAAAATGGTATTTTAGCCAGGACAGTGGCAAAAACTGGAAAAAACCCACAAAAATGGCAAAATCTAGAAAAATTGGCTGGATTTTAAAAATGTACAAAGTAATTAATAATTAATAAATAACAAAATAAATAATTTTGTACATAATGCAATTGAGACTTAAATCAGAATATTAATTAGGTATTTCATTAGTATTAATTTGATAATTTAAACAATTTAAAATAATTTTCATTGATGTTAGCAATGAAAATACAATATTCTCTTTTTGTAAATAAATTTATCTGATTGAGGAATGGTATAAAAAGTGTTTTACTTATCAATTTAATATAGTAATGTTGTCTTTAATTGTAATGTGTATGTATACATATATAAGTTATATATATTATATAAGTACTAAAAACGTTTAAACCTACAGTTTGTAGGGGAAATAAGCTAATAATTACATTAAAAACAACATTGCATATAAAAACTTGTAAAATCAATCTTCATTTTATCTTTTTTTTTTTGTATATCTCTAGGTAGTATAACTTTAGATTTAGATTACTGTTTCGGTAATGCATTGAATATTCTATGTTAAAAAAAAATATATATTATGTATCTTTACATTAGAGTTAAAATTTGTAAAAGTTAAAATAGTTACATCCCTGTAAATAAAACATATCCATTTTTGCCACTTGGCAAAAACAAGCAAAAATGTGACAACCCTACCTCTAACCTAAGATAACGGTTGAACAGCTTTATTTCTATTAGATCACCAGAGACATCAAGTTCTTTATGTATCTAAAGAATTTTATTAAATAAAGAAAATTTCATGTCTTAATTTCTCAAGCTCCTGCTTTGAAATTTGAAACTACAAATACCACTGATGCTTTTACTATAAGAATCCATCATATACAATTTACACTATTTAAACTTAAGCTCATTAAAAGACAAATACACTTGAAATAATAGTGTAAATTTTACCTTAAACTTATTTCTTAACAAAATTGAAATATAATTCTTTAAATGTAATTAATTGACACAAATGAAAAAAAAGGAAACTTACATATGGAAAATACTTCATGAAAAACAAATTAAAGTTAACCATAATTTTTATTTATAATTAAAACCATAACAAGCTTTGAACAAGTTTAGATATAAATGCTAAATAAAAGACATTTTCTAACACCTGAATGAAGGCATTCTAACAGAAGAATTCAATTTTGTTTAACTCTTTTGTATGCAATCACTTTTAAATAGGATATTTACCAACTGAATAAACCTAAAGTAAAATATAGAATTTAAAGCTCAAGTAAAATGCTAATAAAAAAAAAATGTCAGACATGTACTGATTTGTTTAGCTTACATTTCTTGGTTGTTTCAATAGCCAGTCCTTGCCGCTGAGCAGCATTTATTGCCTAAAATAAAAATATTTTAATGCTTCTCATAGAGTAGAATAAATTGTTACAATGCATACATATGTCATATCACATACCTCATAGTGTAATATAAAATAATGTTCAGTGTAGATACAACTTTCAATACCATTGTGGCATGATATACCTCTATAATGGTTTAAAAATTACATAATATAAGTGTACATTTTTAAAATTCTTGGTATCAGAGTTACGAACACTTAAAAATAAAAATCCATGGTACAGATTTTATGGCTCGCTGCTTTAAAACGTGACGTTTCGCGCATTTGACAGTTTAGCAACTGATAACACATTAGATATACTTCAGAACTATCTAAATATTTCAGACGATACGGGATTCTTATCACTGCCATGCACCAGATTTACATTTCAAGCGTCCTAGCACATCACGAACAGTCGTAGCTAATATATAACAAAACAAAAGAATCTAATGGTGAGGATGATTCAAATGATCACTGATCACATGTAATCCTGATCACCTTAGGCTTATGTTTATTTTTTATCAGCAACTCAAACAGAGAACAGACATAAGCCAATTTTTTTTTAAATTAATAGTCTGTTGCAATGTTACAAAGAGATGAAAGTCATTGCAGATATATTGAAAAATAAAATTCGTAGAGCTCGAAAAACGTGATCAACAACATACCTGCTGTGAACGTAACTGGCTTGCTTTAGGGGGTTTCTTTCGTAAATAAGTGACAGTATCCCAGTCATCTTCTGCCATTATAATTTTTCTAAAATATTAAAATAATATAAATACTTAAATAAAGGCAGATATTAAAAACAATCTTTTAGTAAATAGAGCGACAAACGTTTGAGGATAGAGAACAATCTAGAAATCGGTTACAGTTACTATGAATATTCATCATGCAATTTTCGGAAACTGCAGGATCATTCTCAATCTTATAAATAAGATGTAAATATGATTAAAGTTTTAATTTGTTGAAACAACATGTGTGATATAATTTTGAATTTTAGTTTTGAATACTACATCTAAAAATTTTTAAAAAACAATTTGTACAATATTATGTTATTGGTATGGCAATGAAAATGCTCTAGCGTTTAAGCTTAGCAGACGAAAAGCATATCTATCTATCTCCTTTCATAACTATACATCGACTTTTTAAATAAATATAGAATTAACTGAATTAATAAATCTTCATGAAGTCAGAAGATATAATTAGATTATGACTAGAAACTTTCACAACTGATTTTTTTTTTCCAAAGTAAACATAACGCCGGCTACGGCATTATAAGGATATCAAACAGTTATTTTTTTAAATGTTCTAATAAAAGTAACGGCTGGATTTAGCACAAATTGATCAAATAATAAGTAATTAAATCTCTACAAATGAATTCTTTTGCACTCAATTCACCAGGGAAAAGGAATTCTATTGCACTGTACACTAAGGAAAAAAATAGCACTTGTTTGAAAGTTTATGCTGTCTAAATAAAATTTACAGTGCTAGATGCAGGTCATTTTTGTATCTATATACAAAAATTAATTTTATAGTCAGTTTACATTTCAAATACTAATACGCTCTTATTTCCCATTTTACTCATGTAATATAGATATATACTACACAATTGGTTTGGGGCTGTTACCCACCTGCATGCAAGGTAGTATTTGGGTGCCCCCTATCAATGTATATACTTTAAAGATATTCTATTGCTTGCTTGAGTGCATGCATGCAACGCACACCAATTAGACTTCAGTCTGCGATACAATAGATATATATGTAAAGTACTTATTTCTGAAATTAATCTCCCTGAACTTACTCAACGTTTTTATGTGTATTAACATTGTGTGCACTATAAGTGATGTGTATCAGTTTCAATGGAATGTCTGAAGATCAAAATTAAAATAATAATAATAATTAAAAACCTTATCTATAATTTATAAACAATTAATGAACTATAAATAAGGTACTAAAAATTATCAAATATATGGTTGGTATTGTTTTTTTTTCTTTTTTTAAATGGAATAAGATATATACTATTACAAATAATGAATAAAAACTTTTAACTGTGTTTACATATATATATTTAAGCTTTTAATGCATAACTTCACTAGTTAATACATAATACTTCTTATGCTTCCCCAAAACTTAATTTTTACATAAGTAACCCTCAAAGCTTTCACGTTACTAAACATACTTATGAACATTTAGTGTAGCGGTAAATTAAAAAAAAGACCTATTTAGTATTCAACATTACTCATACACATATTACTATCATTTAAATCGAATAAACTTTAGTTATATCAACTACAGGTAGATAAACATACTTTTCTGATTGTTTTAAAATAAAATAATGTATATTTCTCCTACTTCAGTTGTTAAAAAAAGTTCTTACCCCATAAACTTTTTCAATATAGTATTCAAATAAAGTATTAGTTTATGGTCATTGTTTTATGCTAATTATGAAGTAAATGTCACCAAATACTATAATTGCTTGTTCTTAGACTGTTAAAAATGATAATGATAGATCGATAGTAACATTAAATCCAAAAAATTTTTAAAAAATTTTTAACTTTAAAATTTTTTCCATGCATTTTTACCCGATGCACTGGAAAGTGTAAACTAAACATTTTTCAGCAATTCCCAAGAGTTATTTATATTTTGCAGCTAGCCATGGATTTTGATTCCTTGTTTATTACAAAAACATATATATCACTAACAGAAGAATGCTTTTAAAAATTATAGCAATTTCCCACCAAAATATAATGGTAATCAGAACTACTTAAATAAAAGTAATTTTAAATTTCATATTTTAAAAGTATTCTTAATGATATCTGCAAGATGAAAATCCAAATAGTACTATTAAAACCTAATATTAGGTATGATACATATCGTTTATTGGTTTCCCTTTATAAAGTTGAAATTATCATATCACCTTAATCGACTTTTTTTATTCACTCCAAACTTAAAATTATTTGTTTGCTATAATATTTATAGGTATCCATATAATACAGACTTTATCATAAAAGGAAAATTCACTGTATTTTTAGTTTATTTTTACAGACAATGTACTATTAAAGTTGATACTTTGTATACTGCATTTAAGGTACTTATAAAGCTATTTAGAGGAAAAAACTGAAATTCAATTTTACAATGAAATTTAAAAAAGTAATGCATTAGGAAAATAATAAATTATTAGCTAAGTCTTTAAAAAATATGGCATGTTGACTTAACACCAATAATTTTCTGAATTATTAGTTAAAAAATGTATAATTATTAACAAAAACAAAATGTGATGAATTTGTATTGATTCTTTCCTTTAATATTCTGACTCCTCTTACACAAATATTCTTAACACAACAAATATTTTTCTCACTTTTTTTTTTTTCAAATTAAGAGTATAAAACCATTTAAATATCCCAGCACTAATATATTTAATATAATCTTATAACGCTATCTTGCATTTTGTTGAAAATGTTAATGTTGTATAGCTGTGTAGGATAAAAAGTTAATATTGAAATTTCATAACTCAGGAACATTTTATTAACAGATTTCAGTCTTTAACTAAAAATTACGTTTCTATCTTTAAAGAATCTTGTAATTTAGAAATGAATATACAAATCGAAATACTGCTCAAAATATAACATTTTCAGCATTATTTGTGAAATAATACAGAATCATGAATATATTTTTATTTCAATAACATTTCGTAATTCAAACTTTAGTCAGACGTCTTTCTCAATGATTATAATTAAGTTTATATACGACTTAATACGATACCACTGCTGTAAAATGCATAATTTTTATA
>CM063509.1:75712412-75757896 GCA_032207245.1 Pardosa pseudoannulata | reverse complement strand
TTGTGATGAAAAAGAGAAATGTATTCTTTGACGTAAATCACTTTAATGTATTAGATGTACATTTCAGTACAAATGTAGATTTCAGTAACTTCTTTACGACTTTTTAAAATCACTAAATTATGGAAACCATGACTAATTACATTTGCATAAGAAAAATAAGATTAGAGCATCACATTTTCTTAACAAGACTTTTGCTGTGATACACCATGAAAAAATTACTAAAAGTGACTGTTTATTTAAAAAAGTGACTAAAAGTGATCAATTGTAAAAAAAGTGACTAAAGGTGAGAAAAGTGACGGAATTGCAAGCCTGTTTTAAGGGAATGCAACTTCGACTAATTTTGGGTATTGCAATATGATGTATAACCAGGAATTGCTAACAATCAAATCTATGTTGGGTTTAAAGCATATTATACCATAATAATCTAGAATTATATAAAAATACCTTTCACAACAATCATGCACTATAAACATAATAATAAAAACTAATCACTTAAATTGAGCAAAACTTAACATTTCACAGGGTATTTAAAAACAAATCAAAGCAATATTATCAAAATCATACACGGGTCTAAAATAAAAAGGAATAAAAAAAAGTGGCACATCAATACATATGTTTGGCCACACACCTGCCATACCGATCATCATTGCGGACAACTTCAAATTCAGGGCCTCTTCTTTCTCGTCTTTCCCACGGTCGAGTTCCATCACCAGGAATCATCTGTCCAGTCATTTCAAGTTTGTCAAAAAAGGTTGTCTGGCATTCCCGACTTGCAAAATCAACCTACAAAAAAGCCAATAGATATTAATGATTCTGTATCTACCGCCCTCCCAAATAAAGTGTTTGCATACAACAAGTTAAAAAAGTTTTTAAATACAGTGGAACATGCTTAAGAAGTTTTCTGCTAAAGATGTTCTATTACTGTGGTCTCATTTTTATAGATGTATCTATATTATAATAATAAATTTCCCTGTTTACAGGGTATCTGCCAAAATAAAACTTTTCAAATCCATGACTTTTCATGACTTTCCCTAATTTAGCAGATCATTTTCGATGACTTTAAAAAGCTTTCATTAAAGTATATATGAATAAAACTTCTGTTGTGCATACAAATAAAATATATGCTTTTAGAGAAATTACAGGAATTTTATCATAAAAAACTATAAACTTACTTTATAAGTGTTAATAAACTCACATACATAAAAATAAATTGTTGTATCTACATACCTAAGTTTAATCATATAGCAATTTTTCAATCAAAATGTTTCCAATTTGAATTCAGGGTACTTTGGTATTATCCAGGTGACCATGAATAATAGCCAAATATAACCCTATAATGTTTATATACAATATCCCTAGAGATAAACTTATATTTTGTGCAAAAATCTTAACTAATTTTTATTAAAAAATAATTATTATTATATTAATAAAATTTTAATCTACAATTTAAGAAAAAACCAGAATAATATACATTTGCCCACCCATTAAGCTTTCTTGCTTTGAGTTTCCTTGGTGAACAAATTTTACTTGGTCAATAGGATAATACATAAATACCAAACTCAGTAACTTCAGCCAAATGACAAGTAAAAATAGAATTAAACAATTCAATGCATTTTTTTTAATCGGTAGTTTAGCGGATTCATGACTTTCCATGACTTTTACTTATTTTACTTGAAAAATCAAGACTTTCCATGACAAAATTAATCCATTGTCTAAATCCATGATTTTCCATGACTTTCCAGGTGCGCGGAAACCATGTGTTTAAAAAGTTTTATTTTCTCCCAACTTTCCTTTCCCTTTCATACTGAAACTTAATTAATTTTTTACTAAACAGATAGAAAAAATATATTTGTGACTGAATGATAATGGTGAACAGCAATAAACAACATTTCTTTACAGTAATAATTGTTGAATTCAGGAAGGCTTTGGCACTGCTTATACACCATGGCTAGTACAATATTTTATAACTGTCATCAATTCAATCCTTTACATAAATTACACCATACAGGCATGAAATCATATTTTATAACAGTAAATCTGTTTACAATATATTTACTGTTTATAAAACATCATTCAAATTAAACCAAGCATGCATTAGAAATAAAATATATTAAGGTAAATTAATACAATGATGTCATTTCTAATTTTCTTTAGTCTATATTTGTAAAATGATGTATATGAATTATTCTTGATTAGAGCAAAATGTCATTACCTGTAACTTTTTGCCTTGTAAAATACGTCCTCTCATTTCTGACACAGCTATTTGTGCAAAATCAACTGATTCATAAAATACAAGAGCATGACCTTTTTCCCGATCTATAGCAGCATACACAACAATTCCAAATCTGTTGAAATGCCGGGTTAAAAATTTATCTGAAACACTTTCGACAATGCCGTCTAGCCAAACACAGTTCGTAGGCATACTCTTCCCAAAGCCAAGTTTGATGCGATTAGCTCCAAGGTTTTCTCCATCCAACTTTCTCATTGCTTTAACCACACTTGCAATGTCCGAATACTGAATAAATGCATAAGATGTTGCAGAACCCTGTTTCTTAATATCTATTTCCTGAAACAAATAAAAAAAATTATTAGCTAAATAAATATATCAAACATTATAATGTAAAAGAAGACAGACGTATATTTGAAAACAATGGCCTACACAAACTTCTTTAATGGGAAAGGGTAAATAATGGATTTTTGTATGAGACACTCATGCTATTTTGACATAATATTATAAAAACACATAAGTTGAAACAAAATCTTTGAAATCTGAAAATGCAGGCAACAATATATATACATTGTTATTATACATTGTTACATATACATATATATATATATATATATATATATATATATATATATATATATATTAGGAAGAAACAGACTTTCTTAGCTACCTGTCTAAATAAGTATTTAAAATTGTTAAGATCAAGGTTAATAATACTTTTTCTCTTATGGATAAATTTTAAATAATAAATAAATAAAAAAGCTCAACATATTTAAATATTTTTTAGGCAATTTTATCAAGAGTAGAGAATAGGGAATCACTATATTTTCATATGCTTTAATAATTTCCAAGATTCAAATATTAAAAGCAACTGTCTTACTATTATTTCTCCAAATTGTTCAAAATGTTTCCGTAATTCGTTAGTGGTAATATCTTTTTCAAGGTTTCCAATGAATAATGTCCTAGTTGCTTTGGGATGAAATTCATCTAGTTCAGCTTCTAGAGGCCGAAACTCATTGTCTTCAGCATCTAGACCTTCGTGTGCTGTTACTTCTATTTTACAGCCAAAGAATAATTTGTCTTTAGAAACCTCTAAAGCCTTATCAACATCTTCAGTTCTGAAAAATTTGATCATAAGAATGAAACATTTAAATTAAATAATTATATCTTATATTAACAACATAAGATCTATCTGTAACTAAAGAATTAAAAAAATAACAAAATACTAAATTAATAACACTATACATAAAAGAAAATTAAAACTAGTAAATTCACATATTCTATACCCCTAATATGTTCCACACAGTACTCTTCTTATAAAATATAGTACTTCAATTAAGAGTAGTGTTTGTGTTTCATTTTAACCATTACTAAATTTAAGAAAGGATAACTTAAAACATATTAAAAGAATAAAATTAAAAGAATGTTTTCCAATGGTAGTTTGAAACAATAGGAAAAAGGGTTGAAAATATATCAAAGTATATCATTCTATTTGTTTTTATATAAAGAAAGTCAGATATAATTTAAATAAATGTAAGTTAATTTCAAGAGCAAACTTAGCTAATAACACAAAATTTGAATGACTTTACAAATTAAAATTTTCTCATTAACATATTCTACTTTAACCCTTTCATGGGCCTCTTATTGCTCTTTTAAATTCTTCCCTGTTTTTTGTGTTTTTATCAATTAATCAATAGAATTTAAGGAAATGTGTTTTATTTTGTCAAATTTCATGTCTATATTTAAATTGTAAGGGTAGAAAATATATTTCTTCTGGAACCATTTACAGTCATATAGAAAATTTGATTTATTGACCATTATTTGCCATAGAATGATGAAAACCATGTTGCAATGCCCAAGGATGCATATATTTTTTATACATGTAACAGGTCATTTGCACTTGACATAGTGCTACAATCATCTACAGTTAGAAACTAACTTTGGCATATTATGTCCCATACTAAGTACACATAACCCGAAACTAAGCATTTCTTTACTTGGAAGCTATTAGTTTTTCCTTTTTCTTGAAGAATAAATGCTTTATTAGCTGACAAGCTAATGTTTATATATATATTACGCCCATCTGAACGCTTTCGAGCATACGATGCCTTGCAGTCCAATACAGACAAGAAATTGCCCCATTACATGGGAGAGTTGAAAAGGAACCTGAATAAATAACATCCTGTAGGGCAGGACAAGAAGAAAGGCAATCTCCATACATTGGGGCTGAAGCACAAAGAACACAGTTCGGTGAATCAGCAAGACCAACTTTGTACAGATGGACCTGAAGAAAATCATGTCCAGTCTCAAGGCGGAAACAGGCCACACCAATAGCTCTGGGCTAATGTAACATGAGACATTTGCTGGTCTTCAGTTATTTTGTAAGATCATGTGGGTGGAAAGTAATCTTTCCAAAGTACATCATGAAAGGGTTAAATAAGTTAAAGCACACAGTAGTAAACTATTTGACTATCTCCATGCATTGGGGCTGAAGCACAAAGAACACAGCTTGGTGAATTAGCAAGACCAACTTTGTACAGATGGGCCTGAAGAAAATCCATGTATTGGGGCTGAAGCACAAAGAACACAGCTTGGTGAATCAGCAAGACCAACTTTGTACAGATGGGTCTGAAGAAAATCATGTCCAGTCTCAAGGCGGAAACAGGCCACACCAATAGCTCTGGGCTAATGTAACATAAGACATTTGCTGGTCTTTAGTTATTTTGTAAGATCATGTGGGTGGAAAGTAATCTTTCCAAGGCACATCATGAAAGGGTTAAATATGTTAAAGCACACAGTAGTAAAACATTTAGCAATGATTCTAAATACAAACAAATATATATAGCAGGCATATAACTATACTAGAAAAAAAATTCTTACTTTTTGAAACACACAACTGCATATCTATCTGTTCCTTGGCCTATCACTTTAACCATTGTCACCTTCCCATGTTTCTTATACTCATGAAATAACCCATCTTTTAGACTGGTATCTATCAAAACAGAATTGGACTCATTAGATACAATCTCAGACTATCACAGTAAAGTTAAATAGAATACTAAAATATTACAAACCTGTAGACCGAACAGGTAAATTTCGAACACAAATCCCTAGCGGCCTCTTTTCTTCTTTTTCACAGTTATTTTGTAAGGAATCTAATGGGCATCCCTGTGTAGGCGTTGAGCCTTGAGTGTTATTTGATGTACAGTTTATGGCAGAAGTATTTACAGCAGAAGGTAAATAACAGACAGTGCTGGAGGGATTGGCAATGGCACTAGACGGCCTATCAAGCCGGCTACCCTTAGCATTGCTTTGACTTCCATATGAAGCGCTGCAAACAATAAATCAGAATTCTTTTTACAAACTCAATGAAATGACAAAATAAGATAATTCAAAAGCATCACGAATTATTTACTAAATGAATGTACTAAATTAAAAATATAGAAATTAATATTTCAAAAAGATATTTATTTACTGCTGCTGAACTTAAATAAACACAATTTTAATGATATGAAAATATATTTTAAAAAGAGAGAATAGTTCACAGTAATACCTTCTAAAGATCATGTAAGAATCTAGAATTTTTTAAGATACCTGATTAAAGATATAAATTAATTTTAAAAAAATTTTGCATTTTTTATTACTTAGGTACCATTTTAATAATCAATGTAATACTGCTTATATATGTTACAGAGTTCCAAAGTAGAACAGAACTAGCAAAAATACTAACTATGTAAAGTTATAAACGAAGTTTTACTAGCTAGTTAATTCAACCCTTAATTATAGCTTAAAAAATAATAAAATTGGTAAAAAAAATTTTACTTTATCTATATATGCTTCCATTTTAATAGCAATATATAGTTTATATAAAAAAAACTTTGTCAAAAATATAAAGAATTTCAAAAAGCTGCAGAAATATAAAAATAAGTCAGTTCCATAATGCTTTTAACTGGCAGTTTTCTATCTTATTTGCTTTAATTCTTTACATAATCAAAGTTTACTTTTCCATCCAGGGTTGGAAAAAAATCATGATTTTTTTTTTAATCAGATTTATTTGATTTTTTTCTGAATTTTAAATTTAATTATTGTTGTGTTTTTATGTTTTTGCAATATACATAAGATAGTTTGTTATAAGAAGTAACATCTTATCTATCTAGTATATTCTACACACTGATTACCTAAAATTAAATGCATAAATTTTAATCTAAATACATTTCATTGTTTTGTAATTGGATAGTACAAACTAAATAAGATGTAAACTTAAAAGAATAAATTAAATATTCCTTTAATACAAACTATTTATTAAAGAATAAAAAATCACAATTATTTCAATATTTTTTTAAGCAATGAATTATATATTTAAACCGTTTCAATAAAAACATTAGTTTCGATGCTTTATCCACTCCTAATGGGTTACAAAGGCTAGAATGAACAATACCAAAAGAAGAAAACTGTCTTCTATTCTAGCAGATGATGCCACGGCTGTTGTTATTTGGTAGATAAACTGGATTTAAAGTTCTGTAATACTCTCTTTAAAAATACATATACATTCACCATACTTATCCATTCTTATACCTAAAATCTATTATTTATTCATTTTTATTACTTTTGTTACTTTTGTCTATACCTTCTGATCTTGACATACATTTAACAGTATACTGAGATTTTTTAAGAGAATGAAACTGATTTAAATCAATGATTTTTTTTTTAATCAACTGATTTAAAAAACATGTTTAATCAACTGATTTAAATCCTGCTGCGGTGGCTATGAACAATTACATCACCGCATATCGCAACTCCTGACCTGACGGAATTATAATACACGGTTGCAGCTTGACTGGAATTTTGGTGCGGCAACCGTAACTGACTTTCATTTGTAAAAGAATCATTCCGCTTTGTTACAGTGATCTAGTGTATCGTATACAGCTCTATCTGTAGCACGATCCTTCGTGCACACTTATCTTTATTTCTGATTAAATGTTTGTTAAGTTATAATTTATAGTGTCGACCTTCTTCACTAATGACCACGTGTATCTAATTGTTGGAGATGGTGTATAATATTATCGTATTCATCGTACACCCAACTTCCGCAATGCCAACCATGTTTTCATCTATTTAAAATATACAGTTATGTTTTATTATCAAACAAAATGTTCAACAAAGAATAAAAAGTATCTATGTAGGCTTGTTATATTAATAAAGCTTACGCTGGTGATCTTGACTTAGAAGGAGATCGAGATCGTCCACTGCTATCACTTGAAGTACTTCGTAACTTTGAAGAGGAACTAGATGACCGGCTACCACTAGAACTCCGTGATCTGGACCGAGACCCAGAGTTTGAAGGAGAACCTGAAGGAGTCCGTGAAGGTGATCGTCTCTTTGTCCGCCTGGATCTACTTTCACTTCTAGTTGTGGTGGGAGATGCTACAGAAGCTACAACAGGTGTAGCTGTATTATTATTAGTCCTTCTATTTAACCGTGGTGTAGTCCCTGTTGACTCTCTTTCATCACTATATTGTTCACCAACAGGGTACCTTTGTGGGTCAAAATGTTGTCGTGTATTGTGAGAACGAAAATGATTTTGATTCCTAGATATAAGAAGATACTGAGTTTTAACAAACAGAAATCACACAAACTACTAATTTCATAATCATTTAAAGATATGAAACATAATAAAAAATACCTATGTGTGTATAAAGACTAATTCAAATTATTAAAGATTTTTGATGATGTATCTCTGGTAAGTATTTTCAACTGTGTTATTGCCATGTCATAATTTAGCAGTCTTAAACCTGGGTGTCAAAAGTGACATTAAATTGCCAATTTCAACAATTTTTGCAGATGTAGAAATACTTTGCAATAAACAACAACCACGGCCATGTCATTAAAGGAATTTTCTACTCAATATTTTATAATTTAAAATATTGTTGCTTTATTTTAATTCATAAAATACATTTTAGAAAACCAAAAATATCCCATTAGGATATTTGTGATAAAAATAAAATAAAATAAAAAGCAATCATTTTCAGGATATCTGCCAAAATAAAAATTTTTCAAATCCATGACTTTTCATGACTTTCCCTGATTTAGTGGATCATTTTCCATGACTTTAAAAAGCTTTCATTAAAGTATATATATAAATAAAACTTCTGATGTACATACAAATAAAATATATATGCTTTTAGAGAAATTACAGGAATTTTATCATAAAAAAACTATAAACTTATTTTATAAGTATTAATAAACTCACATACATAAAAATAAATTGTTGTATCTACATACCTAAGTTTAATCATATAGCAATTTTTCAATCAAAATGTTTCCAATCTGAATTCTGGGTACTTTGGTATTATCCAGGTGACCATGAATAATAGCCAAATGTAACCCTATAATGTTTATATACAATATCCCTAGAGTTAAGCTTATATTTTGTACAAAAATCTTAATTAATTTTTATTAAAAAATAATTATTATTATATTAATAAAATTTTAATCTACAATTTAAGGAAAAACCAGAATAATATACATTTACCCACCCATTAAACTTTCTTGCTTCGAGTTTAATTGATGAACAAATTTTACTTGGCAATAGGGTCAATAGGATAATACATAAATACCAAACTCAGTAACTTCAGTCAAATGACAAGTAAAAATAGAATTAAACAATTCAATGCATTTTGTTTTAATCGGTAGTTTAGCGGATCCATGACTTTCCCTGACTTTTACTCATTTTACTTGAAAAATCAAGACTTTCCATGACAAAATTAATCCATTGTCTAAATCCATGATTTTCCATGACTTTCCAGGTGCCCGGAAACCCTGCATTTTGTAAATTTAAATAAAATAAAGCTTTCATATTCCATTTCTTTCAGCTCTTTGATCATGAGGTTCTTTAAAAAAAAATGATAAACTCAAAGGGTTCCCAAAGTGTAATAGGTTGAATACCCATGTCATAACTCATAGTCTATAATTTTAAAATCCAGAAAGATTAAAAACTTACCTTTCTGTGCCCTCTGTATATGTGTTACCAGAATTTGATCTGGAATACCTATCTCTTGATTTAGCTCTACCTTGATAATTATCTTCATCGTGATATCCCATACCAAGGGGCCTCCTCAAGTAAGGTTCCCGGTCACCATAGTAATGGCCGGGCCTTTCATAATTTCTTTCTTCTGACAAACTAAAAGAAAAAAATAGTTTGTTAGCTTGGACCAAATGTAATTAAATTCACTTACATTATTCAATTGATGAATAAACTTTTAATTAAGAAGTTAGTGCCATATTTTCCCTATAATTTCTATTCAAAAAGATAAAAACAAATATATCAATCTGGTACATTATATAAAGTTTTCAAACAAGTTTTTCGTGAATTTCCTTTCACTCTTCCGTGATCAATATTGCCTTGTAATTATAAAATAAAGAAAAAGAAACTGTGCTACCAAAATTATATACCTGTAAATTCTGGAAAATAAATTTTAAAGTCAATAGGAACGAGCACTTGTTTATAAAAAAGTGTTTTTTTTTTATTTTCACAATATTTTATAAAATGTAAAACATAGATATAAAAATAATTTAGTTGATGGACAAATACATTACAGTCTGATTCATATATTATTATCAGTATACAGGATAGAACAAAATAGTTTTGTAATTTTGACATTAAACAGTCAAATTTATAATCACAAATTATTAAATTGTTTTCAGGAAAAAACTGTTACCAATCAACCAAATTCAGTAATAGTTATAACCTTCAAAAAAAAAAAAAAAAAAAAAAAACTTTCTGCTTTATTTGAAAGTTGACTATTATAAATACTGCTTCATTTCAATGAGTTAATTTGATAAACATAAGTCTTTTTAAGACAAATTACTATCACAGAATATTAAGTTAGTAACAGAACTGGGGTAACAGGTCTTATGGGTGTAGACTCTCCCCTCCCAAAGTTATATTATTTTAACAGAATATCCCATCTGTTAACTAGAAAGATATGTTTGCTATGCTATAATCTTCAGCATATGAAACTATCCATAAGCAAAAATTCAACCATTACATTGTAACAGAACTTTAAATTTTCATCCTGAATAAATCAAAAATTATATTCTGGGTACAGCCTCCCCCAAATAAAATTTTAATTTTACTAACCAACTAAATTTAATTTCCTTTTATTGACTGCTTGCTTATATTTATCACTTTCTATCTTTCCATTGATATCGTGTGAACATTTTTCTTTTTAAGTCTACATTTCTCTTACACTCCTGCTTTTAATATTTAGACCTTTTTTCACTTTTAACCTGTCAATTTGATTATCACTATCATATTCCCGTTTATACTGTGTTGGTTTAACAATATTTCTGTTAACATTGCTTGGTTTTTAACCTTTAATGCATTTTTTCGTTTAATCTTTTGTTTATTAGTTTATTACTATGACATTACTATTTTTAATAGTGTTGGCAACGTTTCTATCAAAATTGTTAGGTTTTCTTTTTCTCATTTACTATTTGTTTACATCTGTTGTTATCTAGCTCCTTTTAGTTCATAATCAAACAGCCTACATTCCTTGTAAATATGTACCACATGAGAAAGCAGGTAGGATCTTTGAAATAGCTACAAAAGGTCACTAAGAAAGGGGAAAAATCGTATTGCGATAGCTAAAGATTTGGATATGGCACCAAGTAGTCTAAACTAGACTACTTGGTGCCATACCATTTCCCCCCCCTTCAATGTCAAAGAGAATATACTCAAAAGTGGGAGCAAATACAAGAAGAGGAAAACGGGAAAAATCGTCTGCGCGCAGAATGGTATAAAAAATTGATGGCTTTCAAACGTCTTTCTAGGTACAGCGATTCACAGATCAGCACAAACTAGTAGAGCAGATATCAATTACAAAATAATCTTTAAATATTCTAAATATAAGTTATATTTTGTAAATTGTTAAATACTTCCAATTACAGTTGTAAATTATTCATAGTTCCACATCTTACCCGATTTCTTCACCCACCGTTTTCCATTTCCTTAACCCCTTAACACTAGAACCGCGGGAGGGGTCATTTTAACCCAAAAACTATTTTGTGTTTTCTTAACAGATTATTTTTTCCGAGATAGTAATAACAGAAACAATATAACTCTCATTAAAACATATTTTCAAATTTATCCTCATAAATATTTTTATAAAAATTTATATTATTTCTGTTATTACTATCTGAAAAAGAATAAATCTGTTCAGGTAACTCAAAATAGTTTTTGGGTCAAAATGACCTGTAACGCGGTTTAAAGAAAAACGATGAATTGAAATCAGTCTAAAGCCACAAACGTAACCTCGATGTGTATAAAGGAAAGTCTGTCGAAGAATTTAGTAATTAAACTATTTTTATTAATAAATTAGGACCTTTATAGGGGGTGAATAGAACGAAAAATTTAAAGAAATTTCTATTTCAATTGGACCCTTGATACAAACGAACATTGGGTTTCTCCAATAGAATTGATGACCGAAGACTCCAAATGGCCGATAATCACATCACTCGGTTTCGAAGATGCATTTATAGAAAGAAAGGAAGGGAGAGCTGTAAACCCTCCCTGTATCATTTTCAATATGTAATGCACGCATTAGAAGATGTTTTAAACTTATGTACATTACTAATTTCCGCAAGAATCGAAAGATCGTTTTCAACCATAAAAATAGTTAATATTTCTTAGCCATAGAACTGGTCATAAAAGGTTAACAAATGTAGCATTATTTTCGGTGCATATGGACATGACTATTAATGTAGATGGTTCGACAAGCTTGCATGAGTAATACAAGTCAGAATAATTAATTCTACTATAAAAAATGATAGTTCATAAATTACTGATTATGCCATGCTGTTTACGGACTTCGTTGTCATACAAGGTATCTAATTTTGTGAAAGGAAAATAAAAGGATATGGCATAATTCCTTTCACAATATTTCTTTTTATTTTCCTAGTTATGAAATTATTTCCTTTTAAATTCGTCTAGTAAATAATGGAGCGTATGTTAAATAGGCTCCAATATCTGCCCGGCAAATTTAGACCTGGTAAAAACTTGGGCGTGAAATACAAGAAACAATGAAGCTGCAAATATAATTTTAATAGATACAATGGAATTATGTTCAGCTTTGTTGATCCTTTTTATGACATATTTATGTATGCATGGGAAAACTATGGATATGGGATGGGTATAAGACTAATGTGAGTATATATGTACTTTGTATATGTGTATGTAAAATGAATATTTTTATAAGACAAAGTTCACCGTACTTTGGATTAAAACTTGGATCCTCCCCGTAAAAAGAAAAAAAAAATCTGGGTACGTGACTACTCTGTTCAAAAGGCCTTTGTTTCTTAGTTGATATTGTTTAATTTACAATCTTTTGATGGCATGGTAGGTTCTGAATGCCCTACTTGTGCGATGCAATAGAATCATCTTACTGCTTGATGTAATGAAACAGAGCGAAATGATTCAAGAGATGATGATTGTACTACAATTAAAGAGTAAAGAAAATGCTTCATGTCGAAAAGCAAACAAGTATAAAAAGAACATAGTAATTCTGACTGTACATGAGTAATGCAACCAGAAGGCAAAAATCCTCCATATAAAAGAAAAGACGGCGATCATATAATGTAGCATTGTTTCCCTCGCCACTCTCTTAAAAATTGTGCGCAATATACAATTTAAAGATGAATAATCAGGTTTAGACATGGCTGTTAAAAAAACTTTATTTAAAAACTTAACCATGTATTTCATCCACTCATCATACCAGTTGTTCCCTGAATACCGTATTATCCCAAATACCCACGTTTATTTATCTAAATGCTAACAACAAAAGAATTCGTAACTTCACAGACGTAACAAAGAAATGTTATTTTTTATAAAAAATAATCACGTTTTTCCAATGCTTTAACAACCCATCTGTTACTTATAAACACGGAAATATCTACTATTCTGCAAAGAGAAATTCAATTTACTTTTCAAAACAGTAACAATAAATTAGACCAAACACGAAAAACCATTTGGTCGACCTACATATGGTGTTGCTTTCCAACTGTTTTAAGTGTTGTAGGACGCCGCTAAGAAAACTTGATTTTCCTCTTATTCAACCTACGCAGAACATAGGGCAAGTAATGTATTCAACCCAAATTTTTCGTTGAAACCGATTAAGGATAACCAATACTGAATCATATAGAATTCTTGCTTTAGTATTTACCAGACGAAAATAAATTTAAGTAATTTTATGAATAACTAGATAAATAAAAGAATATTGAGAAGGGAATTATGTCTTTCATTTCTCTTTTACAAATTACGTACCTTGTATGACAAAATTCGAAAACAGAATAGCAAATTAAAAATTTATTAAAATACTTTTTTACAGTAGCAAATTAATTCTCCTAGCTTTTAAAGCCAGTTTGTTCAAACCTTCATCAGAATTTATAGTCATGCCTATATGCACCAAAAGCAATGCTAAATTTGTCAAAATCTTGTGACCAGTACTATTGCAAAGAAGTTATTTTATTCTTTTCATGTTCAAAAACGATCTTTCAACACTTTCACTAGAAACTAGTAATGAACATATATTTAAAAAAGTTAAAATAATCTTGTAATGCATAAATTAAAAATATTTCGGGAAAGGCCCAAACCCTCTAGATTCTCTATTCTAGTCTATTGTAGACGTTTAGCTGGGCAAAATTTACCTGAAAATTTTGCGTTTCAGGCAAATTTCGCTGTATTCAACTGAATAGCGAAATATACAAAAATCAAATAGAGTATTTTAATATCCACAACCTTATATTCGATATTATTATTACAATTCAGTTATTAATAGTAATTGCTAAGAGGATCCCACTGATATCTATCCAACGAAGTAATAAGAAGCGATTACAATATGTTAACTTTCAAAGAATCATGTATTAAAGTTTCTCAAAATTTTTATAATAGCCTAAATAACCTGAAAAATGAAATAATAGCCAAATTTCCAGACTACGATTACAATAACCCATCTAACTCAAGGCGGTAACACGCCGCACTGCATTGCTAACAATAATAGCCTTACCTTTAAATTTCACTTTGGATTTATGCGATATGCTGTAATGTGTTAAAAAAAAGTGTTTGATATTATATTACGAATATTACAGAGAAATGAAATAGTGTATAGCACCGTGCATACTACTCATGTCTTCCTTTTCAGGGTACTCAATAAATCTTGTATCATTTCACACAACAATATATTACCAGCCCATACCAAGCCTTACCAACCTTTCACTACTGACATCTTCAAAATTACTCCCTTTCAAAATTTTTAATTTTATTTACTCAAAGAGAACATCTTAATTACTTTCTACCTTTAGGATCAGAGATAACACCGTCTGGCTAAGGAGCCCCATAACAGTCTGTTCAAATGTAAGAGGCTAATAACTACTTTCCGCAGTTTATAAAAAAACATTTCGAATTTTATAAATACTTGTAACATCTAGGTGCATTTCTAACAACCCTACCAACAAATCTTTTTTGTAAATTGTAGCTTTCGGTTTTTTTCTATGTAATAAAATTAGTATTATAGAATTATATTTGCTTTTTTACATCCAGAAGATCCATCAGATTGGTAACAAATTCCGAACACGAGTGTTTCCACAGAGCGCGCTAACTCGTAGTGTTATTTAAAATATCTAGAATAGTATTTCTAACAGCCCATTTAGCCCTATATAATTAGGGTGGAACTACCGATAGTGCCTCGTCAGTTAACAAATTCCCACGTCTTAATACATACTAAAGAAGAAACTCGGGTCCTATACCTTGTGAAAGTGTGCTTGTGTTTAACCGAAATTGCTATTTTCCATAACATTATCAACTTAAGATTAATTATTTCAATACTTCACAATACTAAATTTCAATTCAAAAACCAAAATTCCAAAAGAAAACCAAAATTCTCAAAAGAATTTAATTACTACTGTTTATGGCTGATGTTTTAAAAATAAACTCATCTCATAATAGACTTACTATATAAGTTTTGAATAATAAACATTTTTCGGTATGTTTCGACAATAAGTGAGCAAATCTTCATCTTTCACTCAAATCGTCGTTTTAAGTGAAGGCCGAAAAATAGCTACCTATTTATTTATTGTTACTTTAACTTGTGCCAAAATGAAAATATATCACAATTGTTTTATTTCATAATAAGCCTTAAGTGAACCCAAATAAGCGTTTATGTATCACGTACCTCCTCGACTTAACAGACTTCTATCGGTCCGTACGAACCACTGGTTTATATTATGGATACCTAGATATGTAATTGAAGTCATTAGCAATGAAAGCCAGTTAGTTTTATTGATACTAATACATTGTGAGTCGTGGAAAAGCGGAGTTGCGTGCCTGAATTATTAAAGCAATCTGCCTGAATGATTAACGCAGGTATAATTTATGAAAAAGGATAAATTACATGCAAGGAATGGAAAATTGTATGACTCATAGAATACATGTAACCTTGTGAAAGTCATAGTGTGTTATAAATCGATAACCATAATAAAGTTAACCGTAGTCGAGATATATATTTTTTAAAGGAACGGTGGATGTTATAGTAAATCATTAATTTAAAATTATGAAACTTTGTACAGACATAGATTAAAATATAGCTTACTTACACACATTAAAATGTTCTATTGCCTTAAAGTCTTGTCAACATGTACGTGTTTAGAATTTCTTGAAAAATACGCGAATTTCTCGCGTGAGAGCGAAATATTAATATATATATGTATAATGTATATTATATATGTATATATATATATATATATATATATATATATATATATATATATACACACACATATAATATGTATATTATATATGTATATATGTATATTATATGATATATATATATATATGTGTGTGTGTGTGTGTGTGTGTGTGTGTGTGTAAATTCTTAAAAGAATTAAATTAATACTGTTTATGGCTGATGTTTAAAAAATAAATTAATGCTTTTTATAAATAGTTATTTTTATTCCGTACAGATTGCTAATATTTATATTACAAACACGAAAGCAATAAAATAAATTTTGAAATGCAACGAACTATTTGTTGTTTGTTGTCGAAGTTCTGGACGATCGAGGTATCTGTAAAGCAATTGCGCAATGTATTCTGATGTTTATTCAGCAGATGTCTTTTTCACAGTGCTTTTCGAGAAACAGTGCAAATTTTCTATTTAGTAATTATTACTTTAAAATTAGCCAAGTACAAGAATAATGGAAAATGAAGTAAACTACTTTAAAAGTAAATTACAAACAGAAAAATGGAATAATACGGTTCAAATTAACGGATACTGCCTCTAAATTATATTTTTGACCACAGGATAATGAATGCATCAAAAATAATTAATAATATATTTTTATTTTTAAATCATAAACTAGTAAGAAACTCTTCTTTGTGGCTTATGAATGCTGTTTCTCGCTTTTCTTTACTTAACTTCCGTTTTAGAAATAAAAATAAAGCATATTTAAAATCTTAAAATCTTGCTCTACATAAGTCAACAGCAAAAATATTTCCAAAAATTTTGTTCAAAACGACCTTTTCGGCATAGACAATACAGATTAAGTTTCAACTTCATTCTGATTCTTAAAATAAAAGCCTGAACTTTTCATTTAAATTCAACGTACAGACAAAAATATTTCCTGTAAAAGAACTGTCCAAAATTTTACTTAATAACAAGGCAAAGTTGAAAAAAATGAAAATAACATTTTCAATTTTGAATAAAACTTTCAAATACTGAATTTATTTTTAAAAATTTACCTGATTGAAAACTTTTTTCAAAAGCCTAATACTTTTCGTTACTTGGTTTGGCAACGACTTTGCGCTGAATTTCTTACGCAAGAACGGAGAGAAGATTTAAGTTGTTTTACGTGATGTTATGCTGTTGTTATGTTCCTTTAATTCTCGGATTTTTAATCTAATAATTAAAAAGACAACTTGAATTAGTAGTTCATCTAAACTCAACATAATCGTTCCTATTTTAAGTGTTTTCGTACACTGTTGATTTTGGATACATACATATATATTTTCGATTTGACCAAATAGTTGCATCGGTCGTTGATGAAAATGTCGCCACAGTTTCGTTAGCTCATTTATTTCAAATGATGTATGATACGGTAAGTGAAATGTTCTGTTTTCGAATTTACTAAAATAGTTTGTTCTGATGTTCATACTTCAATTTTGAATCATTTGTAACAGTGTTTTTGGAAAATGACTCAAAAGAAAGAATGAGGAATTCGCAAATGTGGGGGAATCTAACAACTTAACCATTTGCACTCCGTTGTCGCAAATGATAGCGAAATTAGTTGGAGTGCAAAGGGTTAATATTTTTCTGATAATTCCACATTTGTTCATTACAAAAAAATTCTATAAAATGTAAAAATACGAGTTTATTATTTTAAAAGTTAGTTTTAAAGAGAAAATCACGTGACTTAAAAATGCTTCGTGATTGGATGTGACGTCACATTTCCTAATAATTCAATATTTACATTTTGTTAGCAAGCGCGTTGTATTTCCAGATTGGTTTTGTTAACATTTTCTAGTATATAAAATTTTCTAACATTCAAAATTTATTTCTCCCCCAATATATGAGATAATTTTATCAACTTTGATAATATATATCTACATTTGTTTATGAGGTTTCTCTTACTCGGATTCACCAATAGACAGTTCGGCAAATTCGCAAAAATTAAAGGCGGCATATCAATGTTTTTGATCTCTGGAATAATTCCGATTTCATGAGAACAGAAATACGAGGAATTAAAATTAAACACATGTAAAATCATTTTCATATTTTTCAACTTATTTAAATGTACTTCATATGTATTAATACTTTATTAATGCTAACCACAGATTTTATTATTGTAGACACAAACAACATATCAGACATACGCACAAACCCACGTTTTGCTGTTGAAGCATTGTGTTTTACATATATAGATAAAAATAATGTTAAAATTAAGTATAAAAAAAAAATAGTATTTATGCTTCTTTTGATTGGAAGTTATCTTGATCTGGTAAAATAAAAAAAACCTGAAAAATATTTATTATCGGAGTTAGAAATACTATATTCTACAGCATTCTCTAAATTATGTATTTAAAGCCACCATTATGTATGGTTATAAAATATCCCCATTTATTAGCATTCCTAGATATTTTACTTTTTTTTGTGTTAATATTTTACATATCAATTATTTCATATTTACATTCAAAAGAGATTCATCTCATGAATTATTTTAATTAAAACAATCATCTCTATCTTAAAGTTTCTACATTAAGTAATTTATAGTAATGAATGAAGAGATTTTATAAAATTATATCAGTATAAATTGATAGTACGTGTGAATGTAACAGTGTCATGCTCTTTAGGTTTAATGTTAATTTTTGGAGTAGTACAAGGTGTAGGAATAAACTTGGTGTGAAGACTCCCCTTTGTCCGAGCACGCGCCAAAACAGCTGACCAGAGCACACCTGTTTACCAGGACAATAGCGTGGCGTCGCAGAGTCTGGGATCTTGACAATCGGATTGAATAGACGAATACGCCCCTGATGGATCTCGTTAATGAATGCTCGGAAATTCCTTGAAGAGACAGCCAGCGAATGAGAATTCAGCTAAAAAATATAACTGTAACTTTAGCTGGAGTTCTCAAGTAACTGGGATTTTAACTGACCCAAAAAACAATTGGCGGAACCGTAACTGACCCCCCCAGGTATAAAAAGTCTACAATTTTGCGACTCGGGGATTTTCGTCATTTTTTACGTAGGTGTGTTGACCTCGTGATGCTTTCGCGTTTTGTTACCGGAGCCAGCTTACTAGTTCGGGAGATTCGTAAAGTCCGCTCATATAGGGAGCGGCAGAGTTTCGGATACCGAACTTGGGATAAATTGGGTTTGATTGCACCCTGAAAAGCCTTCCCATTTGTAAGAGATTATTAAATCTCTTGACTTTCTTTCGACTGTGATCGTCGTGAGGAAGTTTTACTGGCAACCGTCCTTTGCAGTTCTACATGATTCAGGAATTAACATTACTTTGTAAATAGCCGTATTTAATCCAGAATTAAAGTAAATTTCCAATTTTATGTTTGACTGTGATTCATTATTCACGTTACCTCTCATTTGAGAATATTGAAGGCGTCACATTGGGTTCATGAGTTAAAACAAACAAAAAGCGTAATAGGGAAACAGTAAATATAACATTAAATATTGGCCTATTTTATGTTACAGATCTTGCTGCTTGATGACAGATGAGGTTGATTCAATTTCAGAAAACTAATACTCAGATTTTGTTTGTTTTGATCAAAATTTGAAGACAATATTGTGTATTTGTACTATTATATATATATATATATATATATATATATATATATATATATATATATATATATATATATATATATATATACATACATACATATATATACATATATATACATATACATATATATACATATATATATACATATACATACATATAAATATATATATACATATAGATATATATATATACATATATATACATACATATATATATATACATACACAAATACATATATATATACATACATATATATACATACACATATATATATATATATATATATACATACATATATACATACATACATATACATACACATATATACATATATATATATATATATATACATATACATACATATACATATATATACATATATATATACATACATATATACATATATATATACATACATACATATATATACATACACACATACATATATATACATATATATATACACACACACATATATACATATATATATACACACACACATATATACATATATATACACACACACATATATACATATATATATACACACACACACATATATACATATATATACACACACACACACATATATACATACATATATATATACACACACACATATATACATATATATATATATACACACACACACACACATATATATATATATATATAATATATATATATACACACACATACATACTATTCATAAAAAAATTACGAGTGACTTTTTGAAATATGCGTGCATTGTTCATATTCCACAGTATTTTTTATATACTAAAAGATTGTATTACTTTTGTTTCATATATTAAACATCAATATATTTTTATTGCCTTTAATATTATTATAAAATAAAAAAAAGTATATATTTTTCTGAAATATATATATTTTTTAAGTTATATTAAGTAACTTTCAAATATAATTTTTCAAATTAGCCTCCAATTTAATCGAAAAACGCAGAGTGTGAACTGCTATACTCAAGAAAATAAATAAATATCTTGAGAATACATGAAAATTTTTTACGAGTTATTTAGTAAATAATTATTACATTTTATAACTTTCTTTATAAACTCATTTTAAAATACTTGAACTTTATGAAAATATTCGAATGGCGATTTTATTTATATGACAATTAAGAATTTAATTTCTCATCTTCTTTCATACATTAGCCCAAGTTTTACGATAGTACTGGGGTTTGGGGGAACTTTGAAAAATATCTTAATAAAAAATATTAATAAATAAATGAATATATCAAAATAGAAAGAATAATTAAAATTATCGTACAAAAATTGAAAAGAAAACACTTATGAAAGCATGGGGGATTCTAAGTTTAAAAAAAATTTCTGAACATCATACAAATTTTTTTGAAAAAGCGCTACTAATTTAAAATAAAAATTATATTATGGTTAATTTCTAAACGTCGGAACTAGAGCCGGATGATATCTGAATTTTAATTTTGTGATACGTCGTTTACCAAATATCGATATATCAGTATGTTCTAATATATATATCACTTTATTATAGAGTTACAAATATAAGAGTGTTCTGTATTAATACAAACACACATACATAAATATGTTTGTTGATATTCCAGAAATCAAAAAATCAATTTCTTAATCTTGATACATAAATTTAAATTTCAACATATTTATTTTAAAAGGATAAACATTTCCCTACTTATTTCAACTAAAATGTATATTATTCAAAATTTTCAGAAATTAATTAGATGAAACAAAGAAACATTTTTATATTTTCTTGCTTCATTTCATTCATATATATATATATATATATATATATATATATATATATATAATGTGTGTGTATCTGTAATGAGACGGACTTCTCGATGGGTGGTTGCAGTCATGGCCTTAAAAGATACCGTTTTAGCTAAAAACCTTTATTAAGATAACGTTGGTGGGCGGGTTCCCACTTCATCATAGGGACAGGACAAACTGAAGGGTCAGCTAGCATGAAGTTCTATGTAGAAGACCCGTAATACCTGGGCCAATATCTGTGGGAAAAAATCTCTAGAAAAATCTGTCTCCGACAGCGTGTATATCCTTTTTATTTGAAAATTTCCTAAAGTGTCCGCTAGGGCCATGTAGGATTATAATTGGATAGGTTCCTTCTCCGAGGGCGTAAACTGTAGCCTCAGTGGTCAATTTAGGTTAGGGGTTAAAAAGGGGAATGCAAAATGACACGGTAATTTTTACACCTTGATTAAATTTTGAAAACCCCTGAGAATTTTCCTTATATATATATATATATATATATATATATATATATATATATATATATATATGTATGTATGTATGTATATATATTCTAAGACAATAAATATATTAAGTGAAAAGGATGCACTTCTTTTTTCAGAAAATTCGAAAAGAATTTTAGGAAAAAAAAAAATTTGTTCATTATAATTTTCGGAACAAGCCCATATAATTTTTCGGAAATAGCGGAAAATTTCTGACCAGAATCACCCATGCTTGAAAGTTGCAATTAAAATAATTATAATATCTCACTTTTCCTACACATTCCACAAGCAAACTAATTGTAGGAACGTCAGAGGCCGGTCATAAATTTTTCTCCACTTTTAACGAATTGCTGACTAAGTGCTTCTACAATCTCATGTATATTATGCGGTCAAGGTCATTTCAGCTACTTACATATTTCCTTCCGTATAAAGTAAGTGAACAGCATTCGAAATTTATTCACAATAAGTCATCCGGATATTTAGTGCCTGGATAAAAATGATATGAACTGTGCAACAGTACTTTGAAACTGACCAATTACACAGGTCAACAACAGTGGTTTTGGTGCCTGGGTATTTAGAGCTGATTTTATACGAATTTGATGCCCGGAATTCAAATCAGGGTTGGCAAAAACCCGTTTTTTTTTTTTGTTTTTTTTTCCCAGAAAAAAAACCAACCCAGTGGGTTTTTTCAGGCTTTAAAGGGTTTTAGATGCTTTTTTAGGGATTTGAAAACTATTCAGGTTTTTTGTTATGTAAGAGGACAGGATATATAATTAATTGTATGATTAAAATAAATTTAAAATGCTAATCACTTTTTAAAATTAATAATTTTAAAAAACAATTTTAAATTATGCCGAAGAAATTTTTGTCTAAATTAAAGGAAACTTTGAAATCTTAAAATAAATTTTTTTCATATTATAAAATTTTTCTAACATAAAAAAAAATAGTTTTGAATGGCGATTATTTTATACTAAAAGTTGGCTTTGAAATAGTTCCATTTGAAGTTTCTTCTTTTCAATAAAATGTATTAAATTATTGCTCTATATTTGTTAGCAGTATTGTGTTATTAAAGCATTCAGAAGATATTGTTTTAGTTAATTTGTAAGTTATATATGATAAGTAGCAGAATTAATTATATATATTATCCCCATGTTTATTATTTGCAGTTGTTATACGTATTTTTTACCCGATTTTTCTTGTCCATTTTTCGATTCATATTACTTAAAAATGTTTACTCCACTCAAAAAGGATTTCAACTGTAGTCGAAGGGTTGAAAGTCACTTACATTACCGGATGTTTAGCCTATCTGGTGGATTTTCCCGGAGCTATGTAGTTCACATTTTCTGTAGTACTGCACAATAAAAAAAAAAACGCTTATCTAAAAATGTAGAGCTGATAGAGAAAAACGGATTTCATATTTAGAATCAGAGCCCCATACATAGCTAGATCCAGTTTTAAAATTTTAGGCACCAAAACAAAATATTTTTTGTAGGCCTGTGTTATCTATAGTTATTATCTATAACTAGCATATGGCCCGTCATATGACGGAATCAAGTTGAAATCATTAAGAAAAATAATTCAAAGTTTTCATACGTCGAAATTATCATTGAGTTCTTCCCAACTTTTTTGCCACAATAATTAATAGAAGTAAAGGAAATAAACTATTATACTATACCCTGTAGGTAGATAGAATTTGTTATTGGTACCGGTAATAAAATTTTCATTGCAACAAAAAATAATCGATGATTTAATTTAAAATTATCACATAAACACCTAATCTATTACTTAATTCAAATATAAAATAAAATTATTTATGTTATATCTAAGTTGAGTGATAAAATGTAGGAAGTGATGCAGATAATATTTAAATAATTTAAAATATGAAATGATAAAATGAGATGGTTAAAGGAATGACGTCATTATGCTAGAAAAAAAATGTTATTTTTAAAGGGGTGGATTTCGACCGTTTTAAAGACAACAGTATTTTTCGCTGTGATATGAATCCTATTTATACCAATTTATTTTAGAATCGGAATGATAGGAGAAGATAAACTTTATTCGCATTGAATTTTGCTAACCCTAACTCATCAAGAATCCAATATGGATGCCTCTATACATTGTAGGTCCAACCGCTTCATAAATTCCAGGACAGACGGGCATATAACTTAGGCTATTATTATATAGGGGATACATAATTTTGATTTTAATGCTTTTCTTGTTTTAAGACATGGTATTCAACAGGAAACTTATTTACAAAATCTTTGTAATTCGTAATTTCTTCCCTAATAAATTTACACTATTTAATACACAGTTTCTATTTTTAGATATAAATTCATATTAAAATAAATTTATGAATTTTAATGAGACAAATAAAATCCCAATGCATTTAAAACTTTAAAAAATTCTGTCTTTGGGGTGCTCAGGAGTAACCTGCGTGAGGAACAGAGAATTTTTTTCATTAAAATAATTATGTAGCTGACAAAACTTCCAGTCCTGCTCTTTTAGATTTTTATATTTACAGGGTATCTGCCAAAATAAAACTTTTCAAATCCATGACTTTTCATGACTTTCCCTAATTTAGCAGATCATTTTCGATGACTTTAAAAAGCTTTCATTAAAGTATATATGAATAAAACTTCTGTTGTGCATACAAATAAAATATATGCTTTTAGAGAAATTACAGGAATTTTATCATAAAAAAACCATAAACTTACTTTATAAGTGTTAATAAACTCCCATACATAAAAATAAATTGTTGTATCTACATACCTAAGTTTAATCCTATAGCAATTTTTCAATCAAAATGTTTCCAATTTGAATTCAGGGTACTTTGGTATTATCCAGGTGACCACGAATAATAGCCATATATAACCCTATAATGTTTATACACAATATCCCTAGAGATAAACTTATATTTTGTGCAAAAATCTTAACTAATTTTTATTAAAAAATAATTATTATATTAATAAAATTTTAATCTACAATTTAAGAAAAAACCAGAATAATATACATTTACCCGCTCATTAAGCTTTCTTGCTTTGAGTTTCCTTGGTGAACAAATGTTACTTGGCAATAGGGTCAATAGGATAATACATAAATACCAAACTCAGCAACTTCAGCCAAATGACAAGTAAAAATAGAATTAAACAATTCAATGCATTTTTTTTAATCGGTAGTTTAGCGGATCCATGACTTTTACTCATTTTACTTGAAAAATCAAGACTTTCCATGACAAAATCCATTGTCTAAATCCACTACTTTCCCTGACTTTTTAAGTGCGCGGAAACCATGTATTTAAACAATGCAACCTAATATGTTAATTAAAATTGTACCTTATTATTTTAAACGATTCGATTTGCTCCATGATAGCATTAATTTCCATGTTAGTTTCCTAGATACTGACATTTTTGTTCGAATTGCTTTTTAATCCATTTTGATTTTTTTCTTTTGAGCTTCAGTAGCTTCATCTTCTGAATTCCCTTTTTTGTTTCTTTATTCTCCTTCTCATTTAACAGCAAATAAACATTTTTAAAAGAATGCACAAGAAGTCTGCAATTGAAGAGTATTTTTTTTTTTGTTATTTTTATCTTACTGTCGGAATTCATTATTTTTTTAACCCCCCCCCTACATTTTCTTCTCCTAATTCTCTGATATTTATCTAAATTCCCTGATGATTTGGTTTGGAGCGCTATGATCTCCTGTTTCCCTCACGAGAGTTAATGAGACCGGGACCTACTACTTAAAGCAGATTCCTTGCAGCTACGAGCATCCATGCCTGCAGCGGGACTCAACCCACGAACTCCTGTACAGAAGAGCAGCGCTCTACCCAGGGTTCCCGCTATTTTTCCAGGACAAAAATTAAGGACTTTCTAAGGATCAAATTAACATTTTATAAGGACCTACTTGAAATACACGACATAACGGCATAAACCGTACTTCCTGAGGAACATATTTTAATGATTATGAACCAGACAAGGCATGTTCAATAAATGCCCTACAATATTTCAGAGTTAAGTTTTTAAAAATTCATATATATATATATATATATATATATATATATATATATATATATATATATATATATATATATCAGTGGCGTGCGGTAGGTTTTCATGCAGGGTGTGCAGAGAACATGTATTTTCCAATAAATCTTTAATTATGGAGACATCTGAGTTCTCCATTCTGAAACGGGTTATTTATGATGAATATAAATTTAAAGATTACAATAAATAAAATATTTACCTACGAGTGGTCGAGTTATAACTATATAAACAACTAAAGTTATGACAATTCTACTAGCACTGAAGCAAAAATCATGTCTTTTGTTGTATGGTGTCATATCGACATCGAAAAAGCAACGCTCCGGGCTTCCCCGATAAACTTACATGTTCAGCAAACGTAACACCACATGACGCCCGCCGCTGCGGTGCCTCATCCGGATGCTCATTGGTGCCGACAAACCTAACGTCTATTCCACGAGCAAAGGATTTCACTGCACGCTGCCACAATAGAGCGGACTCTTCCTTGTTCGGTCAGTGGATTAAATTATATTTATTAATTGTTTTTAACATTTGGAAATCATATATTCTGCAAAAAACATCTTGACAATTTTTAAAAACAAAACCAGGGATATGGTGTTACAGATATTACTTATATACTGTCTGTAAGACACAATGAATGGTAAAATTTGGACTGTTCTGTTAAAATTCGTTTCTTTAAAACAAAACATTGTTTTTCAGTTAATTATTTCAATAAATAGAATACATCCCCGAAATTACTTTACCACACTAAAACATTTCACAATATATTGATGAAATACTTCTTTTATATTTTCATGAAAACAAAATCTTACAATATATAAATTTAAACATTAACCGTCTGCAAAATTGTATGGCCAGTTAATCAGTTAAAAAACAAAAAGCGCTTCAGCACGTAAGTCCCCGTTCTAATACAACGCTTAATAAACCGTACCTTCGGATGATAGCTGCACTTGCCTCACTGCCATAGTATGCTGTTCTTCTGCAGTAGCCCATACATGTAAAGTGTGATTTTCAATTTAGTGCTCAGTGCCTACACATCAGAACTTCCAATGTTCGTTTGCGCGCTACGTGGTGCGGTACCTAGTACCGCACGCACTGCGGGAATACAAGCAAGCAAATCAACATAATATTTGAATATATTATAAATAATATTTATTATATACCCTTTAAAGATAGGTAGACATAGGTGCAGAAAATTATTGTCCCTCATAATTTTGCCAGGGTGTGCAGTGCACACCCTGTACGTATGGACCGCACGCAACTGATATATATATATATATATATATATATATATATACACATACACATATATATACATATATATATATTCATACACACACACACACACACATATATATATATATATATATATATATATATAAATTCATTTTCTTCATAAACTTAACACTATATTTGGTGATTTACCTTTCCACTTAACTATAGGAAACGTAACTGTGTTTCTTGAGCAATTATTAAAAAAATAATAATAATAATCAAGGTCCATGCAAATAAAAGTATAAAGGTTCGATCTTAACAAAGATAATCAGAATTTTGTTTTATTTGGATAGTAAGTAATCTAGATCTAATATGACTAGATCTAATCGACTTTTGTGAGACTGGTTTTAAGCGCGTGACAAAAATAAAATGTAAGATAAATTTAACAATCGAAACGATCACTCTTTTACCACAACAGCGGGATAGATTTTCATTTGAGAAATTGCGAAATTGAAAGTAAAGAGAAAGAAATAATGCATGAATCTCATCAAAAATCCCTAGAATTTATAACATGTTACAGCTTATTTTAAAGACTATGTAATAAATGCAATACTATGTAATGCATATGTGTATATTCAGCCGTCAAACTCAATTTAGAATTTTAAAAAATGTTTTATTTACGTCTTCAACTTCTTAACAATTTGACCTGCCTAAAAACCTTCGCAGGTTTGACTTGAACCGTCATGCAAGATTTCGTCAAGATTGTTCCAACCATTTCGGAGTTCATAGAGATCACACCTACATACAAAGGATTATTCTGTAATTTCGGGTAAATAAGCCATTCTGGCGTATACGTCGCACACTATTGGTTTAAAGCTGTAAGTTGCGGTCTTATTAAATTTTCGATAAGAAAAAAATTCTGTTGTGCTTCAAACCAAACCAGACTAAATCTTCCTGTTCGGACTTCCACAGACCTACGAACCGTAAGTCAACTTTAAATTTTCCTAACAAAATACAGAAATCACTGGTCTAAGTCTGATTTGGCTAATTTGCACAGGAATAGCACTTGCTGTTACCGTACGGTATGGTACATCGAGTTTATATTGTATGACATAGTTTGAAACGTATTGTGTAATAGAGGCATATACACTTTTAGTTAATTTTTTTTCTTTGGTCTGGAAAGAAAATTCCTTCAGAACATCGCAGACGCTAAATTCCAACTTTCAAACACGTATAGCCGCAACTTATCTATTCTAAATTACTGTATATAGATAATACCGAATTGCTTATCGACCATGCGTCTGGGTATTTCAGATTTCCAAATGAAGGATATGGTTGATTCAAAGTTTGACTAGGTAAGATTCTCTAATGTAAAATATAGTATACACTAGGTTCTACATTAAGAGAATTTTCACTTTTTATTTGATTTATCTCCAGAAGTAGTAGACATGTTATAAGGAAAATCAGTAATAATTAGATTCCAAATTTTGCTGGAAAAAAGGATAGATATTGGGTGAACACGGATCAAAAATCGGCATATGTGTTCACGAAGCACCTGCCTCTAAATGCACCACCGACATGCACGCGTCAGCTTATGTAATCAACTGTAAGCATTTTTATTTTCCAACAGATGCATGACCTGTCAGTCAGCACTTTGTGTGTATTCAAACGAACGTTCAAATTCTGTTAAATTTGAATATCAGTGAACAGCAGTATATGCTCGGGCAAAGCTGGTTTATCTTTTACCTAGTAGATAAAAGATTTTGCATAATATAATATCAAAATAGTTAGGGTTAGCTATTGGATTATTCATGTCCTTAATAAGTAACTATTCTACCGAAAAACTAATTCCGTTATTCAAAAGGTTACAAAACCATTTAGCATAGATATATAGGATAATTCTAAAACCCACATTGATAACTGTGTACATCTCTGAAATAGGATTTATTACTCTCTGAACCCCAAGTTCTTTAAATGAGATGTATATTATATATGTACAAACCAGTAATAAGATCGAGTCCGCAAATGAATAAATTTTAATTGAAGCACTCCCTTAACATCAAATTGCACTACAAGACATTACATTTCCAATCCCAAATCTTTTCCAATACTGTACTCTACTGGAGTTCCTTTTTAATTGTGAAAAATGCATTTGCGAACTTTGTAGAGTTGCATGATCTCTTATTTACGATAGACAGTCATACAGTTTAAAGTGCTAAAAAACAAGCCTTGTATTAAGGGTTAGTTATTTGGAGTTAAAATCTCCATGAATTCTGACACTTAGATTGAAGTTTAAATACGACGTTCTTCCGATGCTTTCCATTCGCTAAATATCTACTTTTTGATGTAATCATATAAGTTCTAACCCATATGTTATACCCTACTTGTGGTAACGTTCTAAGATAAACAGGCGAGTTTTGCTGCGAATGGGAAGCGTAACCTACAACGATAAATGTGCAGAAAATGCGAAACAACGGTCCTTACGTTTCAAAAACCACGTTATTTTCCTTGTTCAATTTAATTGTGCTAAGCTGCCCTTCGTATTTTGTACAACCGCTTAGCTTAAATATAAACTTCTATTTTCACCCTAAAATTTACTATTCTGAATGACTGGTAGCGTAAACGTATTGAAAACAATATTCATATTTTATTAATGAAGGGGAAAAAATCTTATTCTGCAGCCCCTGTATCAAAATCTTATTGAATATATTCTTGGTAATCAAATGATTTTGTTTGTTTCTTGAATATTTTGGTAGAATAATTTCTTAACATAAATTCTGAGCAAAAAAACATAACTGTTGCTAAAATTTTATAAAAATGATAAACAAGTTAGAATCTCCCCCCCCCGTCCATCATAATGAATAGGACCTTATTTTTCATGTATTTAATTTAATACACATCGCCTAAGTCTTCGAAAGCTATTAATAGATACCGTCCAACACCAGTCACTAACCAAACCGTACTACTTAGTAATGGCAAAATTAGCATGGCGTCACTGTTTAAATGCTGTTCTCGATGTACATACAGGGTATCCAACGAAGGAATCCTTGATTTCAAAGTTAAATATCTAGAAAACGAAAATCTGTAGAAGAATGCGACGAACAGTACGTTTATGATAACAGCTGAAGAGACAGAAGTTTAGGAATAATTACAGAAGTTTCTAACCGATATCACTGTAATCGTCTTACTACATAGTGTCTATAAATAAGTACTTAGAAGCTTATCATCATTTCTTCCGTTAAAACATGGAAGGAAGTTATTGTAACGAAAAATGAAATCCCGTATTCCATTGAACAACGTCTTTTTCTGGCACTGGAATAGATTAGTGCACATTACTAAGGCAAAAAGACAAATTTTCAAACAAGATTTAACGTTGCAAAAGAACTAGAGACGAAATCCATTTGCAAGTATCTCTCGCCATATTGCAGTGGATAGGCAGCAAAGCTTATGATTTTGTATGGAATACTGACACCATGGAATTAACAGTTATTCTTGAAAATATAGAAGCAGTTTTTGGGATCATGCAAAATCCAAGGAGATATATACGAAAAACTGCAACAGATTAGTTTGATGCGTTCCTGAACGCGTAAAATACAAACTCGTGAATGGTACCAGATGAAGTGCGTACGATGCAATCTCTAAGTAGCTTTTATATATTTTTCGAAAATTATGCATACAATTCTTTCAGTTTTCAAGATAAATAGACCATCTGTTGTATTCTTTTAACTATCTTTGTGTTCGAAATATTTAATTTTGAAATCAGAGAATCCTTTTCTGGGCATTGTAAATACATAAGTGCAAGTATAAATGTGTGTGAAACTGTAAATGCACATAGAGGCGTTCAATCAACGAGGGAAAATTGAATGAGAACTCTTACACGGACATTGTGTGTAACTGCTTCTTATATTCCACAATGACTAAAGAAAATCCGTAGCATTTGAAGGATTTATGACAAGATTTGGAAGAGCTTCCTTACCAAAGACATGTTGGTCGAACTAGACATTTGTACTCCTGAGACGAAATTATTCAGGATATTACGTGGCAGAATTGTTACCATAATTGATATGCCGTCCAGGATGAATTTACTTGGGCAACCCAGCTTTCAGAAGGTACTTGCACATATCAGACCAGTGAAAAATGATTATTAAATAATAATAATAAAAAAACATCAAGGTCCGAAAGCGCCTGGTAAAACCACGATTGGCAGACTGCCGATGACATTTCATTTTGTAGTAGGGGACAAAGTTTTGCGAAATAAGAGGGAAATTTGAGTCGGTCCTCACTACAAACTGTGGAATAATCTTTTGATGTTTTTTCTTTATTATTTACATGTACAGTTTTGAAATTTCTAATATTCTAGTAGTTAAGGAATAGGAATTCTTCGCACAACACGTTTAATTTTCTACCCCAAAGAATATAACAAGCTTAATGTGGCAAACTCCTTACTTTTGAAATAAGCATGTCTTTTTCAGACACACCTGACGATGGGTTTGATCAGACTAGACATTTACATGGCGGTAATTTGACTTTTCACACTCATAATAAAAATTTCATTTCACCTACGAATTTTTCTAGGAACATCTGCGTTTATTTGAATCAGTTTTGTGCTATTTTAAAAAGGCAATTTAACGCTATCATACTTGCTCGGAACGTGAATAGTTAGTTCTATAAAGATTGATTAATCAAATCAAGAATGCTGTTTTGTAAATTTTTCAACAATAAAATTAAAATAAAGCATTTTCACTTACACAACAAATAAGTTCGTAATTAGAAAGAAAGTTAATATGTCTTAATACACATGCATCCGATACAATTAAGGGTAACTTTACACGAAAGAAAATGTCTCAAAGATAAAACGAATTTCACTACAGGATATTACATTTACTTCTCATATAATCTTTAAAAAAATAAAACAAATACGGATACACAATTATTGACTAAAAGGATAAAACTAATAAAAATATAAGGATATAATTGTAGTAATAATGATTAATAAAAATTTTTGGTACCAATTTGAAATTCATTAGAAAGCGATTTTATGTTGCAAGTACAAAATAGTCTAAAATATAAACAGGGACAATTGTAGCATCTTCGCTCACTGGACTGAACTCTCGTCTCGACAAATTCTCGATGACTCGACTGAACGATTTGCAGCTCATAAGAGATATAAGAAAAAAATATCAAGGGCTGATTTAATTGTTTGTATGCACACGTTTAGTAAAAATTTCATTTTTTGTTAATGAAATTGAAATGTCATTGTATCCTTAATGAACACAAGTTTGACAAAAATATCGTTCATATATGTGTGTGTGTCATTATATATATATATATATATATATATATATATATATATATATATATAAATAATACATGAAAATTGTCTAATCTATTGTATAGATTTATCTACATCTTTAAAAAAATATTTTATAGACAGTTACAACAAAGAAATGAAATTATTCTAAACACAGGGAACAATACCGTATTTTCGTATAATTCCGATACAATTTAAATCAAAACAAAATTTCTGAAAAGCAATTTTTCGTCGGAATTCTTATACTTGAATAATTATTAAGTCTACATAGTTTTCATTAAACACGGTCAAATATCACAAAAAAAAAGAGAAACATTAGCATTTTTTTAATTTAAATAAAACTATTGAAATATTTGTATTTAAGAGTGCCTGAACTTAATATTTCTAAGTTTTTTAAGCATTCTTAAAAGCAAGTTTATTTTTTACAGCATCTTTTTCATTTATTTATTTGATCTATTTATTTAAATAGAAGTTACCCTATTCAAAAACAATTAAGAACAAACCAGATTCAACTTCTATTCAACGTTATTTGCCAATAACTATTTATATTACAAAAATATCTAATGCTTTTTTTTCATTACATCGATTACAGAGCAACGAATTAAATTCACTGCATAAACTCTTAACAATGCTATTATTATTCACCAAAAATTGCAAAAGAAGGAAACATGCGCAACCGGAGAATCAGGGACGCTGCAGATGTTGACGTCACTTCGCGGTCAGACAAAGAATTCTGGGAAAACGCAGTTCCTCCATGCGTGGCTCTTTATCGATCGAGTTGGGAGTTTTAGTGCGTGAGCTTTTTTTCTCTCCTTTTTTCTTTCTGTAAATTCTCTGTTACAAAATTTATCAGGCGGTCGTTCGGAAGAAAAAAAAATCTGATAATAAATATTCTAAACATTTTGCATGAAAGTAATAATGTATGAAACGAGATGAACTGTAATAAAGTTTACAAGATATGTTTAGAAGAAACTGTACGCACATACGATATCATTTTTTTTTCACAGTTTAAGGAAGCTATTAGATAAATAATATGAAATGCATAGAAAATATTCTTAAAAGACGAAATTTAACTAGTCTAAATTAATATATTTAAGCAAATTCGAATGAATTTGGATCACCTATCATTATTTAAGTAAATTAATAAAATGGCTAATTTGCCAAAACTGGAGAAAATTCTAAACAAGTAATTGTTTAAACTACTCAGGAAAGGGAAATAAATGTTTTTTTTTTTTATCAAATATAAACAAAACCAATAAAACGAATCCAAAATTGAACAGAAAAAACAAAGTGTTTAAGTTCTACTATGGCTGATTGTATATAGTTTTGGTGATAATGACTAGAAAATGTTCGTACATATATATGTGCGATAGCGATGAATATTTACCGCCATGATGGATATGTTTTCAACTTACGCATAGCCAAATACGTAAATCGCTTACTGAAATGCAGCAAACGACAAATTGTTACCAATATTTTGTATTAAAGCATATTCTCTGTTGCCCGTAAAAAAAGGTTACAATCAAAATAATGAGCATAGCCAAATACGTAAATCGCTTACTGAAATGTAGCAAACGACAAATTATTACCAACATTTTGCATTAAAGCATATTCTCTGTTGCCCGTAAAAAAAAAAGATTACAATCAAAATAATGCTCAAATGTAGAAACCCACAATAATGCGCTTAAATGTATTTATCGTTAAATGGTTAATTCATGGCATATATTTGTATACAAAAATTACAGTTTAAGAAGCACAAAAACAAATTAACCAGTTGCAAATTATAAAGATTGAAAATTAAAAAAGCAACTATATAATATTTTAGATTATCAACAGTTACCCGCAAGATTAAAATTTAATATTGTCAAGGTTCTCACAAGGCTAAAATAATATAAATAAAAAGGAAATTAACAAATCTTTGAATCACTTTACGAGTACGGAATGTATGAATTTTTAAAGTAAGTTAAAATACACATTTCATTTGGTTGTATTTAAGAACATCAACTCATTATTAGTTCCAAACATTTCTTGCACAACAAACTATGTTGAACAAAGGTAGTATAATCAATGTAATTCAAATAAAAGGTAAAAAATAGTTCAAAAATCTATTGCCAGTTGAATGGGAGGGGGAAAAATCGTAATAACAAAGGCGAAAACTAGATTTTAGAGAGGATGAATCACACCCTTGGCGACATACTGGAACAACGAATCACCTACACGACTCTAATAGGTATTTATGGCAACCCCTATGCGGAACCAGTTTTCGCTAGACGACAAAATAAATGATGGCTTCCCTTGTACCCAGAAGAAAAAGTAATAAAGCACCTTCGTTATCCCTTGAAAAAGAAAGTGTATGACAACTAAGCCACTACGTAGCAAACTCAGAAATTCGAAGCGAGTGATAATAAGAGTAACATCGAAGATACATTGTTAACTGTTTGAGCAATATTATTACGAGTGTGTTTCTAACAGGAATGCTACATTTATAACGTAGAACTAAGACTGAAAATATCGTTATTCAGACATATGTAAAAATTAAATAAATTGAAAGAATTCATTAAGTAAATAAATTTTACTGTAGTTCAATGAATGTACATCGGTAGTGCATTTACGATGCTATGAAACCAACCTACTTTTACTGCAAATGTAACATCAAATGTTTGAAGATAATAATTAAGTAATTTACGGGTTCCATATTAAAATTTCGGGGTTCCCTAGCAAAATTAGGCCGATAAATTTACTGATTTAACCTGACCACATGACACGCATTATTAGCTGATATATAATTAAATTTAAAAGTGATCGTAGTTACCCGTATTTAGAAAGTAGTTAATTTAAAGGCATTAATTAACTTAGTTATTAGAATTATTAGTTATTTAATAAAGTAGCACATTCAAATAGCTTTTTAGATTGATACTAACACAAAACAAACATAAAATATGCTGCTAAAAAATAAATTTAGTAAATAGTAGTACAATAAATTTTTATGAAAACTAAAAAAATGACATTAAATATAACATACAGACATTATATTATAACATTCTATCTCCTAGAGAGACGCGGCAATAATCTTCTGAAAATAAACATTCCAAAATTTGATCGTAATTATTTTCTTTTGAGCTTTTTTCTGACTTACGAATATATTCGTAAATTTCCCTGACTGCTGATAAATATTCTGTTTTTCCAAACCATTTTGTAATTCTCTGATTTTCCAGGTAACTAAGTTCAGTATTTTCGAATATTTATCCCCAATCCTAATAGTACACGATTACTCAAATGAACTGTATATTAATGTTTTGAAATATATAAATGAGTAATTTTTATATAATTTTTTAACTGTGTTTGTTTAAAAAAGTTAAACATCTGAAAGTAGAGTATCATGACTTAATAAATACACTTAACAATAATTTGATAATTAATATAAATCACATTCCCTACTGACGATTATATACCCATTAAAATTATGCTGATTCTCCCAACATTTATATTTTGATGTTACATAAAGTAATTTACTGTTTTAAAACCTTTTTTTTTTCTTCTTAACACCGGAGTGTCTTTTTTTAACGAATGCAGCAAAATTCCGTTTATTTGGTTAATTATTTTTTTACCCAACTGTACAATATGCAATTTAAAAGGGAATAAATAAACGTAAAATAGTTCAAATACTACGCAGTATTACTACAACACACTGAATGAAATTTATGACATAATGCATTTTTTCATAATCTAACGTCAATAGTAATATATTCCGAAACTAAAATAATTGATGAAAACTATTTATAGAAAAAGTGAAATTTCATGTACATTTTAATTTACTATTATCAAACATTTTTTTTCTCCTTAACAGTGGAACGTCTTTTGTAACGGGAGCAGTAAAATGCTGTTTTTAATCGGTTACATTATTTTTTTTACACAACGGTATAATATTATGCAATTTAAAAGAGAATAAATGTCAAGAAACGTAAAATAGTAAATACTATGTAAAATTACTGCACACTGAATGCATTACTTTGCAACGTCCACTCTAGCGGTTACGTTGACCCGGACAAAAAGACTTTTAATTGTATTATTTTAAAATTTTATATTATTTTTGTATAGTATTATTTTCCAATCAAATCGTTAAGAATTATTTTAAATATACATATATTTAAAAAGAAACACGTAACAAAACATAAAACTGGCAATCAAGTGGTGATAAAAAGTAATATATATATATATATATATATATATATATATATATATATATATATATATATATATATATATAAATGAATTTGTGTCTGTCTGTCTGTTTGTACTCTATAGACTCAAAACCCATGCATCCAATCGCCGTGAAAATTTGGGAAATTCTTAGGTATATCCCTGGGAAGGTTTTGGTAAATTTTTAACGTTCGAAATCCATTCCTTCCCCCTTTTTCGAGCGTTTCATGTCATTATTTCAAGCATTATTTTCCCCGGTTAAACGCAAACGATTAATTTTTTAATTTGTCGCATCATAACTAAGTGAATTATTTCTAGCAATGTGACATCATCCCAAGTAATTGTTTTAAACGCAGTTTTCTTCCGTTAAAAGCAGAAGATTAAAATTTTCAATTTATCACATAATAAATAGGTGAAAACGATATTTATTTTATCATTATGACGTCATTAATTTAAACTCTCAGTTATTCATTTCTTATTTTATATTATTTAAACATCGTCTGCTTAGTATCCATTCGATTTGACCTGGAAATTTAGATATAAAGTGATTAACTTTCATTTCTATGCGACGCAAATTATAGCATTTTTATATAAGAACTCATTTTATATTTAATTCTTTGTTCATTTCTACGTTACAATGAAATGTTTATCAACAATATTCTAACAACGAAAAGTACGAATTTCAGTGACTCTCATGGGCAAATAAAAACCTATCATTCGCTATGCACGAAGTTATCTTTCAAATATATTGTAATATAATTATGCTGTAAAAAAACCTGGGGTTTGTCATAAATTTATCCTTAATTTTTAAACATTATTTATCCAAAATTACATTTTTTTAAAATTAATTATTTTACAATATAAATAGTTATACTTTATAATCAATGTACAATATAATATAGTAATGTAATTTTAAACTTTATTTTATTAAAAAAAAAGTGAGTAAATTTAAATAAGACATAAATTATTAAAAAACTGTAATTTTAATCTTTGAAAAAAATATATAAATATATCGAATAATTAAGAATTTTAAATTTTTGAAAAAAACATCTTTGTTTAAAAGGAATATATTGAGTTTACCGTAGCAACCAAATTCTAGTTATTAATAAATTACGTATACTGATTAACTAATCAAATTAATTTAAATGTTGTTAACAATGATATGCAATGAAACAAAAGTTACATCTTCTATACCAAAATCCCAAGAATGTTTTCCCTGAAATTTAGGTCTTAACTTTTTAAACGTCCCCCTCCCCGCCTCACGCTTAAAAAAAGGAATGAAAAACATGACTAATGCATTACTTTTTTTAAACATCTTCACTATTTGATCTTCAACTACTTAAATCGAAATAACACATTCTTAAAAATTACTTAACATGTTTTTAATTCTAATAATATAGTAATTTACTGTTTATTCGTCCAATGTACAATTAATTCTAAAGATGATAATCCAAAAATAATTTTAGTCTCACTATATTAATTACACCAACGTTCAAGCATTTCTGTAACACTAGAGCAGATTCGCTTGACAATTTTAAATTCAATTGAAAATATTCTTGCAAAAGAAAGATTTTAACAACATAATTTAAAAAATAACAATTCTTATTTATATTAAATTCGAAATATATAACTTTATATTTAGAACTGATTTTCTTGCCAATATTGAAAAGCATTTTTAGTTTACATTATCACTTTCAGTTCTTTCCCAATTCCTTATTTGTTTTGACGAAAAATAAATATATTACCTGTAACACATTATGTATTTGCATACCTAATGTATCGATACTAATCATCCACTGTAAAACTTGAAACTTTGTTTTAGGCCAAGGCCGATGTAATTATTTCCACCTAAGTTTTGACTCTACTATTTTTGCAATATTTGGATGAATAATAATACCGAGCATTTTTCATATTAACGAATAGAGCGATAAGGACATCACCTTACGGTTTAAAGTTAGGCTGTTTCACGAGAACGTTGTCAAAACTTCTCTCATTAAGGCGCTGCTGATTCGTGAAAGGTGTTAAGCTATGCGACATTTTCCTCTGGATATTTATTCTAATCACAGATTAGATAACACCTATATTACATTCTGCCGTTTTGTAACCGAAGTAAACGTTTAAACAAAAAGTAAACAGTCAAAAATTAAAAAAACAAACCTTAACAGTGCAGTATTATACCACACAGAGTTTTATAAAGTTTCTTTTTTTTTAAATGGAAGAAAAATAAAAGGAAATTTTTTTTCTTAATATTTTCGTGAATTACATCAAAACAGGGTTCCCGCGGTCCTTAAAAGTCCTTAAGAAATCCATAATTTTAGCTTTCATTTATAAGGACCCTTAAGACTACTTAATTTTTATCAAAGGTCCTTAAAAACTTCCTAATTTTGAAATTGGAACTCTATCAATTTCTTCCATGGAAAGATACAAAAGAAAAAGTAGCTGAGTTACAGAATTTGAACTAAAAAATTTCTGATATAAAAAAAGAAATCTGTTGAACTTTCAAAATGAAATTATTTATGTATGTGAATTTGCACTTTGGAAATTTCTTTGTAAATAGTAAATAAATATTTGTTAAAGTTCATAACATTCTTTTACATTTTCTAGCCAAAAGTGCAGTATCAATAGTAAAGAAAATCCTCAAATACATATGTAGTCAGTATATTGCTGTAGAAATTCAAAATTACTTTCCTTGATATCCTTAAAAAATTATGAAAGTACTTTTAGCTTATTAGTATTTTTTATGGTCACGAGCAAGAAAACTTATTTGACAAATAAATTATCTTTCACATACTGAAAAGGCTTAAAGTATAAAGTCAGCTGTCCTTTTCTAATAGCTGATTTTAACTAAACGAAGCATGGAGGGTGGGGGTTTTGTAGATATTTCAGTTACTTATGAAAGTTTAATTTTCTTTGGATTGAATGTAATAGAAAAGTCTAAAACTTTCTTCTTTCCCAGGCAACGTCGGGTATAATCAGCTAGTATATAAAAACATATATCAGTCATTTTTGAACCCTCAAAAAGTATTGTTTATTATATTGTATTTTATTCACAATTTGTTTTTAGTTTGATTACTCAAAAAACTGTAGATGTACATTTTCAAAATTAGTTTCTGTCAAATAGATTTATCTTATATTAATTTTTAGGCATTTTTAAAAACTTAATTCTGAAATATTGTTGGGCATTTCTTGAACATGCCTTGTATTGTTCATAATCATTAAAATTTCTTACTCGGGAAATAGGGTTTATGTCGTTATGCCGCGTATTTCAAGTAGGTCCTTATAAAAAATTACTTTGGTCTTTAGAAAAACCTTAATTTTTATTCTAGAAAAAGAATGGGAACCCTGCTAAAGATTGAATTCCGCCTTGAAGAAAATTAAAAATTTGCAGTGGTTATAATTCACTTGGTAACTTTGACTCTCATATAATCATATACCACTGATTATTCTTATTAAATATCTATACAGTGAGAAAGAAAATTCAAGAATAAAATGTATAAATTGAAAATAGGTAGAACGATTTTTCTTGCCACTTTAACGTGAAATACGATTATTTTAAAAGTGCATGAAACGTGAATATTGCTTCGAAATAACTGGAAATCACTGCAGTCTATTCAAAACTAATAGAAAATCTTTGTCTGTTACACAGTATATTACCACTACTGTAAGTATTATACTAAAGGTCGGTGATCTACAAGCTGACCTGAGATGGAATTTCGAGTAAATATCCAATCCCTCTTATTAATCATGAATTTATTTTGCGCATGTAACTGCAAAGGATAAATTGTTTCAATACTTTAATTTTTTAAGAACAAAAATACAATTAAATACTCACACGATTAAATAGTTGGACAGAATAGAGGCAATCGACCCCAATTATATTCTATAATATACATTATGCTATTATAAAATTTCTTATTTATTTGGAAAACGAACTTAAAAGATAGAAAACAATGTACATTCTGTTAAAATAGGAAAATTTGATTTAAAATAAGTCTTATGCAATCTTTACTTGTTATTGATATTTTTATATAAAAGCGAAAATATAGCTCGCTCCCTTTTTTTATCAAAGAATTATCAAGGGTTACACAGTTGTATGTATATGCTGATAAAAAGGGTTTCCCACGTGTTGTTTTCAAAACAGACATGTTTCTATAGCTTCCAGGAGAAAAACGAAAGATTCTGAGCTGACGGAAGTATTGAATAAGGGTAATCAATCAATCACAGAAGTTGCTCTTTTCTTTGGCACTCTCCATTACGCCATTTCACGACCATGGAAACAATTCCTAATCCCCTGAACAGTTGTCCGAAGACTTGTGGACAGTCGCCCAAGGGTTACGACATCTACCGAAGATTGATTTAAGTCCAGCGGAATGAATGAACGACGTGTGACATCTGTGGTTGCAACATCCATGGGTAAGACGATATCTGCCACTACAGTGTGCCGAAGGCCACACATGAATGGACTGTCTGCCCGGGGGGTGCAATACCCAGTTTTGTTCCTCTACCCGTCCCATACAGAAGAGCATGATTAAAGTGGTGTCCAACATATGTGGAGTGACTGGCGTATTCACCCTAACTTATAATCCCATTGAAAAGCTTGGGAATGTTCTCAGCTGTTCTGTGTTTATTTCCCACCCTGGATCCCTCTGTTGTAAACTATTCTATGGGAGGAATGGCGATTACTTGACCTTGTGGAAAACATAGTCAGGGGCGGCCCTAGGAACTAATAAACTGGACTCCGGTCCAGTTTATTAGTTCATCAGTTTGGCTTAAATTTGTTTAATACTTCCTTACTCGAAAAGAGCTTGTTTAAAATAGTTTTTTAATTAAATCCTTCAAATCTAGGAAGCGTGGGACATTATTTTAAATTAATTTTTATTAATTTAATTGGAATGCCAACCAGTGCAAGTATTTTATTCTCTTACAAAGGATGAATCGATTAATGACTTCATATTGTAGGTTTGTTTGGCTTTGGGAATCTTTTAGTAAGTTACTTATTACTCCCGACCCAAACTTTGAAAGGAATCTTTTAGTAAAAAAAACTCCAACAAGACTTAATTTTAAAACCCACGAATATTAAATAATACCTTCATCTTTGTATATATTTCTTTGTTTAGTTTCATGCAGGGCTGGCATGATTTAAATCGGTTTAAAACCTATATTCCAAAGACAGGAGAATTGGGAATCAGTCAGCACAGAAATACCAATAAGTAAAGTGTAAATAGATAGCATAGAATTTAGGGATTGTTATCAGAAAGTATGTTGTAGGAGTGGGTTAATGACTAGTTATGACTAGTGGAATTCATTTTGTGGCATGGGAAGTAAAGAGAGTATAACAGAACTTGAAATCCAGTTTGTCTACCAAATAACAACAACCGTGGCTTCATCTACTAGAATAGAAAGGCAGTTTTCATCTTTTGGTACTGTTCATTCTAACCTTCATAACAAATTAGGAGTGGATAAAGCACAGAAACTGGTGTTTTTATTGAAACAGTTAAATCCATAATTCGTTGCTTAAAGAAATATTGAAAAAATTGTGATTTTTTAAAAAATAAATAGTTTGCATTAAATGAATATTTAATCTGTTCTTTAAATTTACATCTTATTTAGTATGCACTATCCAATTACAAAATAATAGAATATATTTAGATTAAAATTTATATATTTAATTTTAGGTAATCAGTGTGTAGAATATACTGCATAGATAAGATGTTACTTCTTATAACAAACTATTCTATGTATATTGCAAAAAAACATAAAAACACATCAATAATTAAAATTAGAGTTCAGAAAACAAATCAAATAAATCGGATTTAAATTTAAAGAAAAAATCGGATTTTTTTTATTTAAAAAAAAAAATTATGAATTTTTTCCAACCTTGGTTTCATGTATAAACATATATATGACGAATAAGACCAATCAAGTGCAGCTCTAAGAAAGATATCCAATTTTAAAAACTAAATTAATCCGTTGCGAGCTTAAAAAAAAGAAAAGACTCGTATTTTTCTAATTCTTGCTAAGCAAATGGCTCGTAGAATTCATATCAAACGGCAACATTGAGTTTACATATCAAAAATTTTTTTTTATCAATTAATCATATGCAGATATTATTACTGAAATAAACATTTGTTACATTTTTATTTTTAAAATAAGTACTAGATACCTTAAATTCTCACAAATATAGTTTTAAGTAATTTATGTCAAAATAATTTGGGTTCAAATCAATTTTCAATATTTATAAGTGCTTTTAAAAGAAAATACCTTTTGTCATATTTAAATTTTTAAAATTTAAAAATTATTTAAAAGTTTTGTCTTTTTTAATCTTTTATATGTATAATATAACACTGAAATATTGAAAGAAATTTTTTTCGATTCGGGGTTGTTAAACGATACAAAGGGCAAAAACGCTTTTAATACGAAATCTACTTCAAAACTCGATTAAATAACGAATATTTATCAAACAGACTTCACCATGAATAAGAAAAGAGCAATATAAATTAAATATTAATAGTACAAGACAAACAAATCAATAAACCAAATTAAATTAGTGCACGAACAGCCACCACTCCTTCAATATATATAAGTTATGAAAAAAAAACCACGTATTTGTTTACTTTGGATAATTATATTTCGGAAGTAGCATTTATTTATTTTTATGGACAGGGCATGATTCAGTTTAGAGTACAGCAATGGCTGGGGGTTATGACATATTTCACATTACGTTCTATTTATTATTGTTTTAACAAAATAAAATCGTTTTCTTCTTATTTTAGCTTTATGCGATAGGCATTAACACTTTCTTCTATGAAATGTTTCCAGTTATATTTCCAAGGATTAATTAACGCCAAATTCTATAGCTACCGCCTAAAGAGCATTTCAAAAAATGTTATTACTTAAATAGCTTTGAATAAAGAATTTCGAAGAAAAATCGACACAATAAGCAACCTATTCATCGGAAATGGAATATAAAAAATATAAATTATTAGCGCTGTCGCGCACAGCCTTCGGTCTGGATATATATTTAATGACCTGTAGTTATCTTTTATAAATACTTTTGATGAGTTATTTTAATTTCACATAAATTATAACTATAAAAGTGCTGTATCTGGTTCTTGTACTTGGCTAACGGAAAAATACACTTTATATATTATATATACATCCATAGAAATAAGGAAGACTAAGAGCTGAATCAAAAACTGATTTGAACATTATGTCACATAGAAGTGAAACAGAATTGGAATGTATATTATGTTTGCTTATATCGTTGGATAATTAGGACCCCCAATATGATTTTAAAACGCTTTTATGTGCGCACAATAAATTTACACAAATAAAATGTAACAAAATTGTTTCATTTTCCTTTAAACACGAACTAAAAAGATTAAATAAATTTCTTTTCTGCTACCCGGGACCACTGAAAATTTATGACTAATAATAAAAACTTGAGGCGTCCGTAATATAATTCATATCTGCAATAAAAATGTACATTCCATATATTATGAATGCTTTTAAAATAAAAGCATGTTGTTTTTAAAAACTATACTTTACTTACTCTTATTATCTGTTATAATCACATTAAATTTTTATTATACTTTTCGAAAACCAAAACTAAAACTACAACCGAAGCTAGTATAAAACCGCAATATTTGTAAGGAGTCACTGAAATTTGTACTTTTTGTTGTTAGAATATTGTTGATAAACATTTCATTGGAACGTAAAAATTAACCAAGAATTAAATTTAAAATGAGTACTCATATAAAAATGCTATAACTTGTGTCACATAGAAATGAAAGTGAATCACTTTATATCTCAATTTCCAGGTCAAACCGAATGGATACTACGCAGACGATGTTTAAATAATATAAAATAAGAAATGAATAAAGGAATGACGTCATAATATAAAAAAAATATCGTTTTCACCTATTTATTATGTGATAAATTGAAAATTTTAATCTTCTGCATTTAACCGTGGAAAACTGCGTTTAAAACAATTACTTATGATGAAGTGACATTGATAGAAATATTGCTTCTTTCACTTAGTTATGATGCGATGAATTAAAACATTAATCGTTTGCGTTTAACCGGGGAAAATAATGCTTGGAATAATGACATGAAATGCTCGAAAAAGGGGGAAGGAATGGATTTCGAACATTAAAAATTTACAAAAACCTTCCTAGGGATATACTTAAGAATTTCCCAAATTTTCACGGCCATTGGATGCATGGTTTCTGAGTCTATTGAGTACAGACAGACAGACAGACACAAATTCATTTATATATATATATATATATATATATATATATATATATATATATATCCATCCATAGAAATAAGGAAAACTAAAAGCTGAATCAAAGACTGATTTGAACAATATGTCACATAAATATGATGTCATATGACGTCATGTCATGAACATGAAGTCATATGCAAGTGAAAAAGAATTGGAATGTATATTATGTTTACATATACCGTTGGATAATTAGGATCCCAATATGAATCGTATAATGTTTTTATGTGCACACGAAATTCCACAAATAAAATGTAACAAAATTATTTAATTTTCTTTGAAACACCAACTAAAAAGAATAAAATAAATTTCTCTTCTGGTACCCGGGACCACTGAAAATTTATGACTAATAACAAAAGCTTGTGGTGTCCGTAATAAAATTCATATCTGCAATATAAAAATGCACTACATATATTAAAGCTTTTTAAATAAAAGCAGGTTTTTTAAAAACTCTATTTTACTTACTCTTATTACCTATTATAATCACATTAAATTTTTATTATACTTTTCGAAAACCAAAACTACAACCTAAGCTAGTATAAAACCGCAATATGTGAAAGCGTTTCCCCGAAAAGGATACCAAAATTTCTCGATAGTTACAAATAACT
>CM063509.1:75637412-75707412 GCA_032207245.1 Pardosa pseudoannulata | reverse complement strand
CGAATTCTTTCCTACTCGTATTCAAATCTTACATAGCAAACGCGACTCGGTCAAGGTACGTTTACACTCAGAATTCCAAAAGCAAACAATACGTAGGTATTTAAAAATAGGAACTCGTGCTACGTCATTGAGAGTAACATCTGCCGCAAATCTCCACAGTGCTTTCGCATACTTGAGCTGAGTGTCACAGAATATTAAATTATTTGTTCTTTGAAAGAAATTGTTAAAATTACCAAACATATGTTCCAACTTGTAAAAACAACTCATTTTTGAGGTCTTTTTTTCACGATATGGACAAATGTATTAGGGAACATAGCTTAATTATTCATTATCAGTTACAATGAGGACTGCATATCTAGGAAATTCATACACTATACCAGAGGTGGCCAACCTGCGGCTCGCGAGCCACATGTGGCTCTTTGACGGATTATTTGTGGTTCTCGATCAATGTACCCGAGTACCCTTTTCATTTTTGTGTTATTATATTTTTAAAAATTATTACAACTGATGGAGCTCCGGTAATGCTGGGTAAAAAAAATATCGATCTTCTTGGGCTTTAAAGAGATGATTCTCAAATTCCGCACTTTATTACAATTCACTGCATAATTCACCGAGAACATTTCATTACAAAATATTTAAAATATCCTGATGTTATGAAAACAGTGTAACACATTGGAAATTACAATCACACCAATGCAAAAAATAATCGACAGTTCAACAATTTCCTTGAAAAATTAAAGGACGAAGAACTTCCAAATGACATTCAATAAATATAATTTCTGTTTAAAAAAAATTAATACCTTTCTTGCACACTTTTTAAATACGTATTTAATTGCGGGTCGCGAAAAATTTCGAATTTTGAAAAATGGCTCGGACTATTTAAGGAGCTTGACCACACCTGCACTATACAAATAATAAGTATACAAAATTTACGCCAGCTTTTAAATTGGGCTTCATATACTGAATTCAACATTAAATATTTCAGATTATAGCTAAATACGAACTGCCTAACCCTGATCAAAAATCAATATGTGATACTCCACGTCACCATCCGCACGTGTTACGACCTAAACGTCGGCGCGACGTACACATCCTGTAATCTGCATATGCACGAGTATGTATCTATACGCTCATATTTTAACACTCAAGCGTAATTACTTTGTATTTTTCGGAATTAATACGAAAAATTTGTAGCAAATAGAGTATATGTATATCTCATCTAGCGAAATAAGATTCTAAGTGTCCGTAAAATCGGCATGAAATTAAAACGTATATCATATGGAATGCAAGAATTTTGTAAATGCCAGATTTTACTATCAAGGTGATACGTTCTGCATATATTTTCCAGAAAATAACCATCTGTACAAAATGAAAATTGAAATTCTAAATGAATGGCCAGTGCGGTTCAGACACAGGACAATTTGATTGTTTTTTTTCTTTGATGAATTCCGAATGGTGTTATACAGCAACGATTAAACGAGAGGAAACGGCTGGAATGATTATTAATTAGTTAGATTGAACGTCTCCAGAAAATAATGACTGATATAGAAAATGCGGTAAGAATTTTAATATGTAAATATTAGCTTTTATAATGCAAGTATTTTCATTCACAGAAACGAGATTTTAGATGTTTGTGAAATTGGCAATAAGTAAAATCCTATATCAGCCGGCGTGCAAGAATTTCAGTAAATATTTTCCAGAAACTAATAGCTTGTACAATAAGAAAGTCAAACGTGAAATGAATAGTTACGAATCATCAACTATATTAACACAGTTCAAACATCTCTCTTCTTTTCAGTTAAACGATAAGAGAGAAGAAATGTGCAAGAATGCTTCTTAACACGTTGAGATTGCCAGGTTTGATTTTTGGAGCACTACGGTCTACTGTTTTGCTCACGAAGGCTAATGAGACCGGGACCTACTATTGAGATTGCAAGGAGAGTAATTGCTGCTAGAGAAAATGCTATCAAGAAATCCACTTAGGAAATCTAAATCAACTGAATTACCGATAGCTGAGTTTTGGAATGGAAATCTGCATCAACTCACGCATCCATTTGTTTTGACACGGCGGCTATTCTTCTATTAGAAATTTCAGACCATTTGCAGGTTATAGCAAAGCAAGGGGGGATTTAGGAGACCGGCCCCCTCCGAAATTCTAAAGAGACCGTTTCATGGAAAGAAAATGGACCTGAGTGGGGATGTTTCTTCTGCCTAACTGTGCATAGACAACAGTGTGTTTTAGTGACGTTGAATTATACAGAAGGTGCAAACTGTATTCGACCAGGAAGAGCACATTGATAGCACTTTTAGCATTGCATCACAATATTGATACAAATCGGAAAAATTTCTGAAATTTTCAAAGTGAGCATATTTTATAATATACAGTTATAAAAAAAATTGGACATTTTCATTTTCTTTCAAAAATTCTTTTTGTTGGTTATACAACAATAACAAATGTTGGTTCTGTTTTAAAAATTAGAATTTAATACCCTGTATAGTGTTCAGTGTTAATTTTACTATTTAATTGATTGTGTAGTTTCTTCCTTACTCATTCCTGGCTTTAAATTTGTTGATTACATAATTTTTTTCTACCATTTTGATATTTTAAAACTCCATTATGATACTCATTAGGGGTACACATACATAAGAAAACCTTAGTTTTACTAAGTATTCACAAAAAACAATGGCTTTCTCTTTGGTCCCCCTGTGAATATAATTTCTGGTTACGGTGTTGGGTTATAGTTAGGTTGTTTTGTGGAGTGCTACTGTCTACTTTTTTTGGAACACGAGAGCTGAGACCGGGACCAACTGCTTAAAGCCAATTCCGAAAGATTACGAAGCTCCATGCCACAGTTGGACTTGAACCCACAAAATCCGGTACCAAAGATTACCACTCTAACCATTCGGCCAGGTTATAGTTATGGTACCTTCCTAGATGGCCATGTTGTAAGGAAATATAAGGTAAGACACTTAAAAGAAAATTGCATTAATTGTAAAGGGTTCGGATCAAAATGACCCGATGCATGTGCTAACGAAGAATTTAACAAATTATGATTTAAACAAGGAAAAAGTTGCAGAGCTCCGAAAAAAAGTAGGACATGCTTCGAAACATTTAAAAACATATGTTTTAATTAAAATTGTTTTTCCAAGAAAAATGGAAGAGAACATTTAATGTAATAATAATTATGCGTAAATAGGAACGTAAAATTTTGTAACAAATGTAATAATACTATATAATTAAAATAACTTATATACGTGGATTGCTATATTTACCCCTACTTTTCTTTTCAGTTATTTTATTTTATATGCTTGTTTTTTCTCCGTAAAGAGGAATTAAATTACTACAAGAAAAATATTAAACGGCGTAATATAAATTATGAAACTACCTTGTGTCGCTAATACTATTTTGTTAATGTGTTTAGTGAATAAAACGTATATCTACGAGATAAAATTTAGTGTTACGCTTTAAATTCCCAGTTTCAAAACAGTTCTGTAAGTTAAATTTTTGTTTACCGCTATGTGCATGCGAACGTTTGTATAAAAACAACCACGTTTCAAACAATAAAATAGAATGTCAGAAAAATATTTATAAATATCAGGTGAAAAAATAAGATTTAAATATTAGCATGAATACAGAAAAATATTTTGAAGTTAAACGTTCCAACATTTTAAACCTTGTAAGTTTGAAATTGTTTCATTGCTATCAAAATATGTGTAACCCTTTCGTGGGCCTTGGGAAGATTACTTCCCACTTACATGATCTTACAAAATACACCTGTGGGAAGCGCAAAACCTACTTTAATATATTGGCCTTGATATTATAACTAAGGAAAGACTAATTCCCTCTTCATTTTCGTGCTGTCATCTATTGTTCAATAGATTGAATAGAATGAGCACTTTTGTTTTGAAATTTTGAAAATGTTGTGTGTGAAATAAATGGCCCACGAAAGGGTTAAAGTACATTGCGAGCAAAACGCGTTGACGCGTTTAGTTTATATTTATAAATCCAACACTGAGTATTGAGTTACAGGACAGATGATTTAAAATACCCTTAAATATCTATGCTGTATTAAGATTTACAAAAAGTATTAACTTCTCTACTTTCATTTACAATATTTAATTATATTTAAAATGCATAAAAAAGTTTTAGATGTCAAAATATAAACGTTTTATTTAAGAGTAGGATAAATTAATCTATGCATCAATGAGTTTTTCCAACACTTTGCTCATTTTAGTGTAAAATGTTATGATGACATTACGTAGTTTTTATATAAAATTACAACTGCCAGTCGTATTCTGTTTTTATTCACGGTCCTTAGTTTGTTTCCCGGATACTCTAAAATGACGCACATATTTCCACCAATATAAAGCTTCTGCATAACGGGAAATAAGTTTTATGATGAGAAAATGAAATCTTAGATGAGTGTAATGTTGATGCAATGGTTGATGACTTTCAACTTTCAACGAAGGGGATAGCAAATTGCTTTCCTCAAACAATTCTCTCACATAATTATTTCAATTCCACTGTAGAAAACAAATAAAATATCAAAATAAAGAAAAAAAACATTGTTAGAACCAGATGAAAGGAAAGAACGGGCCGCTGTGACATTCAAAATTCGATATTTCATTTAACATTATCTCTCTGAAAAAATCCCGCGACTCTGAATACTTTATAAACAAACTCAGTGTGGGCTTCCCTCAAAACTCGCTTTTTGCCTGCATGCGCATTCAACGGGAGGGTCTCTGTGAGAGGAATATACCATGTTCAATCAGCCTCTTTAACATCAATATTACAATACATAAATTGATACAGTTTTTGACATAGCACTGTGGTATATTTTCTTTCGGAAATATAAATCGCAAGAAATTGTAATTTCATAAAATATTGTAGTATGATAAGCAACTTATTGCATTCATGTTATTTCTTGAATATTTTATAAAATCCTCAAGAAAAGTTTCAGATTTACTTGATGTATAAAGGCACCGGACAATTTCAGCCTTGTCTGGCTTGTCACTCAAAAAGAGAACAGGAAACTCAATTTACATTTATAACAACAACCCGGCACAGTATGTCCCAAGAAGTCCCAGAACTATTATGAAATAAGCTGAAACCCGATAATGTTTAAAAACAAAATTTCTTATACATATCATTTGTTTATGATTGTCAAAATTGAGATACAATGTTCAGGGTATCTGCTAAAATAAAATTTTTCAAATCCATGACTTTTCATGACTTTCCCTGATTTAGCAGATCATTTTCCATGACTTTAAAAAGCTTTCGTTAAAAGTATATATGAATAAAACTTCTGAAGTACATACAAATAAAATATATGCTTTTAGAGAAATTACAGGAATTTTATCATAAAAGAACTATAAACTTACTTTATAAGTGTTAATAAACTCACATACATAAAAATAAATTGTTGTATCTACATACCTAAGTTTAATCATATAGCAATTTTTCAATCAAAATGTTTCCAATTTGAATTCAGGGTACTTTGGTATTATCCAGGTGACCATGAATAATAGCCAAATATAACCCTATAATGTTTATGTACAATATCCCTAGAGATAAACTTATATTTTGTGCAAAAATCTTAACTAATTTTTATTAAAAATAATTATTATTATATTAATAAAATTTTAATCTACAATTTAAGAAAAAAAAAACCAGAATAATATACATTTACCCACCCATTAAGCTTTCTTGCTTTGAGTTTCCTTGGTGAACAAATTTTACTTGGCAATAGAGTCAACAGGATAATACATAAATACCAAACTCAGTAACTTCAGCCAAATGACAAGTAAAAATATAATTAAACAATTCAATGCATTTTTTTAAATCGGTAATTTAGCGGATCCACGACTTTTACTCATTTTGCATCAAGACTTTCCATGACAAAATTAATCCATTGTCTAAATTCATGATTTCCCCTGACTTTCCAGGTGCGCGAAAACCATGAATGTTGAATAAAACATGCTAATAAAATACTTGTTTCCTCATCCACTGATTAAACGTTGTTGAGATCAATAATTCTTAAGAAATTTTAACCTGAATTTAAATTTAATTACTTGAAATTTCGATCACGAGCTCGTTACATTCGCAGAGTCAGATACCCATACGTTGGAGTTCGAAAGGTTTTAGAAAAATGGTTGAACGTATGTTTACAACTATAACTGTAACAAAATAAATTATGTTTGAAATAAGTGCTATGATAATAATTAAAAAAAAAAAAATCCTTAGATATTACTGATTCAGCATTAAAAAAAAGGGAGGGACCTCCTTCACAGCTCGAGTTTGCTTCCTTTGAATTAAATTAGTCTTTGAACCAGATATATCACTGTCCTAAATCCTCAGCGAGGATGAAAGAAAATAATCACGAGGTCTGACAGAGTTATTGCCCATGCGGTCGATATTTTTGGAACTAAAAAATCAAACTACTCGGAAGGGATACTGTTGTAACCCTTTTGCAGCGGGACCGGTATATATACATATCCGGATAAGGCCTTTTGTATATCGTAACGAGCGGAAATATAATAAAAACCACAGGTATTTCCTGGCTATCTCTGGGGTAGCCATCCGCATCTCCCTTCATTTTATAATCTCTTATCACGGGTTTTGATTATATAACCCATTTTCAACACATTTGAAGGAACTAATGAATTTTGAAAACTCGGAAGATTTTGCTCTGTCATTCTCTGAAACAGGGTCGATTCTAGATATTTGGCCGCCTCTATATCCACTAAAGAAAAATAAAAGTCGTTATTATAATACAAATTCTATTATTTTTATAATACAGGGAAAAGAAACACAAAAAAATAATATAATTTTATAAAAATAAGTTTGGAAAGCTTTTATAGCGAGCGAATTCAACTAATGGATTATGCATATTAATTTCATCTGCTTATAATTTGTGCTCGGTGGATAAAATGGCCACATGCGTTTACGTTCAAAATAACATTGTCGATAGTAAATAGTTTAATTTTGAAAATTGACAATTACTTGCATAATTAAGAGCCCCTTTTTTCCCCAGAGCTATTGGGGTGGATCTTAAGGCCCCTCCACACTATGGCCCACTGCATACCATTACCACCAGCTGGAAGGTGTATGGCTTTTCGTGGTCGATGATGGCAGACGACAAAATAGCCTTGGCAGACGATGGCTTCGGGGGTGGTTTTTCTCCAAAGACCAAAGACAGCCACATGCGCAAGTAAAGTGCGCAGTAGACCCTATGGACGAATCCACGTGCTCGGCTCATTTACTGACCCAGCCTGTGGATGCAACCCGTGAACCATCGGACAAGGTCATCATCAGGAAGTGGTGAACGATTGGCCATAGTGTGGAGGCAACATTATGTAGCCTCCACACTATTGTTCACCACTTCCTGTCCACCAAGGCTATTTTATCGTCTGCCGTCATCGACCACGATAAGCCAAACCTCCTCCAGACGGTGGTCATGGCTTGCAGTGGGCCATAGTGTGGAGGAGCCTTTAGAATCAGAACTGGCCATGACTTACAGAGGGATCATCTTTTCCGATTTCACTTAGTGGATTCCCCATGCTGTATCTTTTGCGCCTCTGCTCCCATGGCAGGAGAGCATGTTTTGACTTGTGCGGATGTGCGGAGAGATTTTGCTGTACCATTTTCTGAGACGCCCCCACTTTCTGGGGCAATTTCTTTTATTTATAGGACTGTTGGGCGTCACATGCTCGAAACGAGCCTCAGGGAGCTTAACTGGTAAAAAAAATAAGTGCGCAATACTCTACACATTTCATACAAGTAGAAATGGCGGGAAAAAAGTGAGGATGCCTTAAGAATTAAAAAACGCGATTTTATAACAATTTTCTTTCTGTGGGGTCAAGCCGTACTGTGGGCATTTTCTTAAGCAGTCTTTCAGCAGTAGGTAGTTTTTTTTAAGTCTTTAAGCAGCAGTTCCATTCTAACGAGACTATAGCTCTGAAACAGTTAAATAGTTTAATAATAGTTTCTCTTTTCGGAAAATAAGATTTTTGCCGCAATTATTCCTTCTTCAAACACTTAACGTTTAAACTAAACACGCATAATCTTAAAATAATTGAAGTTGTAACATTAATAATTTTCGAACGCAGACGGGAATTCACATGATTTCAAGTTCTATTTGAGTGACCTTTGATGTAAATTCAAGTCCTTCTGTTTTTGAATGCGGATATGTTATGTTAACATGTATGTGTTATCGAAAAAAAAAATTGAATAGGAGATAGAACTGCAATTTAGTTAATTCCGTTATTGTTTCTTAAGTCATATTTTAATATTTCGATATTTTTATATTACAACATGTTCATTCAATTTTTAACCTTGCATTAAAGGTACAAGTTTGCGGTAGGAGCTTCCTATTTTTTTCTTCCTTATTAGAAATTATTAGTATTCCTTAGAAGAAAAGCAAAAAAATTGCCGGTCGCAAATGTGTTAATATTAATATATTTCTGATTTAAGATATCACAGTATACAATTTATTCCCGACAAAGATCTCTCATTCACGGAAAGAAATTATTTAAAATGACCAAAATAAATGAAAAGAAAGAAAAAAAAAACATCTCGGTAAATAATAATTTTTAAAAAAAGCCACTCAAACTATCACTATAACTTCCTCAAAATAACTAATATTCCAAGGCTTTTACTTGTTCAGGGATAAATTCAGAATTTGTCCTATCACGTAGAGGAAAAATCAGTTTAAATAGTTTTCTTTCTATTTTGTATTATCAATTGAAAATAGTAGTTCTTCCTTAACTTTTACCGAAGAAAAAGCTATCTGAATACTATGTTTTAATAATTCCTCAAAAATTAGATCTGAAAATCTCTAGAATCACTTAGCCTTTCATAACGCTTTGGAAAACATTTCATTTAATAACTAATTATACAGGCCTACAGGATAAGCGATGGACAAATTAACAATAGGAAAATAGGTGGTGTCATATATCAGGATTCCCACTCTTTTTTCTGGAACAAAAATTAAGGACTTTTTAAGGACTTTCTAAGGACCAAAGTAACGTTTATAAGGACCTACTTGAAATACACAGCATTTGGTTTTTGGAGCACTACGGTCTACTTTTTGCAACACGAGGGCTAATGAGACCGGGACCTACTGTTTAAAGCCGATTCGGAACGGCTACGAACATCCATGCCATAATGGGATTCGAACCCACGAACTCCAAGTCCGAAGGCCAGCACCCTAACCAATCGGCCATCGTTCGGCAGACACAGCATAACGACATAAACCCTATTTCCTAAGGAACATATTTTAATAATTATGAACTAGACAAGGCATGTCCAATAAATGTCCTACAATATTTCAGAATTAATTTTTTAAAAATACCTAAAAATTAATATAAGATAAACCTATTTGGAAAAAACATTTTGAAAAATGTACATCTTAAGTTTTTTGAGTGATCAAATTAAAAATAAATTGTGAATAAAATATAATATACTATCTGATGGTTTAAAAATGACTCTGATATATATCTATATGTGTGTGTGTACTAGCTGATTGCCTGGGAAACAAGAAAGTCTTAGACTTTTCTATTACATTCAATGCAAAGAAAATTAAACTTCCATAAGTAGTAACTGAAATATCTACACACACCCCCTAACATCCATGCTTCATTTAATTAAAACCTGCATGACTCCTAGCTATTAGGAAGGGGCAGCTGACTTTAAAAAACTTTTTCAGTATGCGAAAGATTATTTGTCAAAAAAGTTTTCTAGCTTGTAACCATAAAAAGAACTAAAAGCATTTTAAAATATTTTAATGATATCAAGGGAAGGAATTTTAAATTACTACAGTAATACACTGAAAACGTATGTGTTTGAGGATTTTCTTTATTATTCATACTGCACTTTTGGCTAGAGAATGTAAAAGAATGTTATGAACATTAACAAATATTTTATATGACCAGTACTTATCACCTGTACTGGCGTTCTTAGAATCGGTTTGGGGCACGTAAACTCCGAACTTACAAAACCAGAAAGTTTGGAGAGTAAGGCAAAAACTGATAGGAAATCACGAGTCGATGGATGAATCAAAAGTTCCAATTTAAAAATTAAGGAGTTTTTAAGGACCTTTGACAAAAATTAAGTAGTTTTAAGGGCCCTTAAAAATGAAAGCTAAATTTAAGGAGTTCTTAAGGACTTTTAAGGACCGCGGGAACCCTCTATACGTGCTTATAAATTTCAAAAAGCATTCCACGGTTAGCAAACTCTAAACGAATGTGTTGCACACTTTTGTATAACGAACGAATATACTTGAATGGAATTTTACTATTCCTAACAACGTTTCAAGAAAATAAGTAAATGTAACCCAATATAATGTTGACATTAATTATTAAAGGGAAAATACGTAAATTATTATTTTTATTCATATCATACAATCTCTTATAGATATATCAGGCTTGCAACTGCTGAGGTACTTTTAAAAAGGTGAGAAAAGTGACAAATAATACAGAATAAGTGACCAAAAAGTGACTAAACATTGGGGGGAAAAAAAAAAAAAAAAAAAAAAAAGCGATAATTTTCTCCTTTTGATTACACATGCTATTGTTAAGATTTTTCTATTTATTTTAACTCTAAATCAAATGATTCAGGCAAGACGTAATTACAGCGTCAAATACAAAAAGGTTTTTATTCATTGCTTTTTATTCAAGAAAATCTATAAATTAGATTTGAATGCATACAATACATTAATTTTATAATCACAATTTTCTGTATATATTAATGAGGTTTTGAAATATGCACATAGCTAGGTTAGAGTATCTAAAGAAAAACTGTGAAGAAAAATAAAAAGAGAAATGTGTGTAAAACTTTGACGTAAGTTACTTTAATGTATTAAATGTACATTTCAGTACAAATGTAGATTTCAGGAACTTCTTTACGACTTTTTAAAATCACTCAATTCTGGAAACCATAAGACTAATTACATTTTAATACGAAAAATAGTATCCCATTTTTGGTCTTTTATTAAAATATTTTGTTATTAATTCAGATTTTCTTTTTTCAACAACAGACTTTTGCTGTGATATACCATGAAAAAAGTGACTGAAAGTGACTGTTTACTTAAAAAAGTAGCTAAAAGTGATCAATTGTAAAAAAAGTAACTAAAGGTGAGAAAAGTGACGGAATTGCAAGCCTGAAATATGTAAGCACAAGATGCAGTTTAGAAATATTTAAATAACAAAAATAATTGAAATATTTGTGATTTGTTTTTTTAAATAAATAGTTTGCATTAAAAGAATGTTTAATTTCTTTTAATTTACATCTTATTTAGTTTGCACTATCCAATTACAAAATAATAGAATGTATTTAGATTAAAATATTTATTATATTTAAGTTTAGGGAATCAGTGTGTAGAATATACTACATAGATAAGCTGTTACATCTTATAACAAACTATTCTATGTATATTGCAAAAAACATAAAAAATATTAAAATTAGTATTTAGAAAAAAATCAAAAATTTTTTCCAACACTGGGTAATAGTTTAAAAAAAAATGAACATTCTAAAAAATTTCCTGAAAAATTATACGCTATTAATTTAAAATAACTATGTTATTTTAAAACATATTATTTAAAACATATACATTTATTATGAAACTGTTAATTTCTGGATGTCAAAAACAGAGCTAAATGATAAATTTTAATACTGCGATTTATTGTTTACCAAATATCAATATGTTTTAATATACATCATTTTATTATAGAGTTGCAAATATAAGTACGTTTTGTATAAAATAATACAAACACACAAATATCAATGTGTATGTTGATTATCTAGAAAACAACGATTGGCAAACACAGTTCGCAGGTAAGGGCTCTACATATTTAAAAAAAAATAAAAATAAACACTTTGAACATTCTACACAATTTTCTGAAAAATTATACACTACTAATTTAAAATAACTATATTACGGTTAATTTCTGGATGTCAAAATTAGAGCTAAACGATATCAGAATTTTAATGTTGTTATTTATTGTTTACCAAATATCATTTAATATATACCATCTTATTATAGAGTAGCAAATATAAGTGTTTTGTATATAATACAAACACACAAATATCAATTTGTGTTGGTTATCTTAGAAAACAAAAATTTAATTTTTAATCTGAATACATAAATTTAAATTTTAACATATTGCTTTAGAAAAGAAAATCACATAGCATATTATTACTGCTCTTCGGTAGAAAAATAATTTGTGGACGCGTCAGAAAAGAAAAAATGTGAGAAAAGATATAAAACTTTCTGATTCTATTTATTTATATATTTTTTATTTGAAGCGGAAGATTGTTTTACAAAACTTTCTTTTTTAATTTTCAGAATTTTTTTTTAACTTTTCGGGAAAATAAATCTGTTTTTTTATAATTTTCGGAAAAGATTCCATATTTCCAGAAAATTTAGAAATTTTCGGACCAGAATAACCCTTGCTACATACATTTTACATTAACCTCCCTTTCTTACGAAAAATAGACTAGACAGAGAAGAAAACAGATAAGTTTTTATATTTGGCATATTGGGAGGGGGAAAAAAAAGTATTGAGAGCTTGATAATCCGAGCTTGGCAAATAAGTTACTGCGTTTTACTATCTGCAGAAAGAAAAACATAAGATTAAACATGTACTTCAGCAAAGCAGAAAAACATTTCTCCGAAATGAATCACTAGTTATTCAAATCACGTCACAAGCTTTAATCGGGCTTTTTCTTGGCATTTGAATCCTACTGAAGGCATGGTCATCCCTATACTTTTTATTTTTTATTTTATTTTTTTAATACTGCATAACAAACACAATGGAAATCAATTACATATGTATTTACTTAAAATATTATATTTTCTCTTACAATTTAGCTTTATGAAAATCTACTAAATTTTTAACAGCTTCTTAAATTTAACGAGAAGACAATGTTGGAAACAATCTACGTTGTTTCTTTTTAATGTAAATACCTGCCTATTCATTAAAGGAAAAGTTTCAAAAGATTAATAAAGACGCATAAAATAGAATTTTACAGACTATATGTTTTCAATGAGAAATTACTGTATGTACGTGTGCGTAAATTTAACCATTTTTAGTGCTAAGAGAACGACAAATTACCGTTACAACATTAGTGAAAAGTGTCAACAACGATATATCATTGAGTATGCAATGGTGCACTACTCTTTGCATTTCGAGAAAACCCTAACAAAAATTTACGTTATAAAGCATTTAATATTATTGAAAAACAATTTTTTATGGGTTTGATTTGTTATATTCCATGCTGTTTGGGATACGACTGTCAATAAATTAGTCCGGTATTCCTTACATACTTTATGTTGGCATTAAACGGGTTAACACTCGATTATTCTGAAGCAGTTCTGTGCAAACTAATTTTTGCGATCTCGAATTTTGTGTTTAATATTTGTCCTGACTGCTAAACGTAAAAATTATTCTATTTTTTGAAATAATTTTATTTTACTGTACTATCCATACCTGACGGTTGAAAAAAAGATCCATTTTTTGTCCACAGATAGAACTTGGAGAATCACCACGCATTGTTTGTCACCTTTAAATCCCCTCCACTCCCAAATTTTTTTTATTAAAATTTAGTTTTTCTTATAGTTCTAAACCCCACCTCCCACAAACTGCATAAAATTATTCCCCAAACTCAAATTTTTATAATCGTTTTTAAAATAGAGTAAAATGGCATTCTGTTATATTAATATGTTTATAACTCCTTACTTTAAACAAGAGTTTCCGCAACTTAAGTGTATATTTAAAACATAAATAAAACATAAATTTGAATTTCCGTACACGTAATACTCATAATCTGATAATTATGACAAAGAAAACTCTTATTTATTTTAAGATAAGATCTTAGTTTCGCTTTAAAAAAATATATATGAATTTTCCATTTAAAAATTCAAAAATAGGAAACATTAAATGACTAATTTCCTTTTTCGCTATTTTTATTGTAAATTTATGAATAACGCAACACGTATACCAATTTTACATTTTTGTATACATGTTTATATCTCATGCGCGTAAGTTAGAAAACTATGCTCCAGCAATATCAATTTTATACCTGCTAGTAGAATACCATTAGATTCGATAGACATTTTTGTTTATTACAATTTGAGTTTTCAGAATACTTTTATCGGACTTGTGGCGTAAAAATAGAGAAGCGAAATAGCAATCAAATCTATTTTTCAAAATTTGGGTATTTTCCTCTTAAAGATGTAAAGACGTGTTCTCTTTATAGAACGGAGACGTTTTCGACATCGCAAATACGAAAAATTTTGACCTAATATAGCTTTAAATTATGAAAATTAGAATTCTTGAAATATGCTTTCATAAATACACTTTATGATTTTACTCCAGGTAAAACTAATTCATTATTAAAGGCAATAATTTGGATAAGTAATTCCCATAACTAATTTGCTAATATATGGTGATGTGCAGATATGCTTATTTTTTTTCTTTCTAGATAAAAACATGAATTAAGCTTCCCTAATAAAGGTGGACAAACCTTTCTTATGGTGTCAGTAAACATTTACAAAATAAATTAAAAAAAAAAAAAAACTAAAAAGAAGCTAATTTTTGTTGTTTATAATTAAGAATATAAAAGAACTAACTTTTATCCGTTGAACGAAACGGTAATATTAATAAAATATTTTACCTCTTTCAGATGTGGATATTTTTTGTTACGAGCGTACCAAATATTACTGATAAAACAAGTTTATTATGAAAAAAATATTTAGTTTACCGTAGGTAAATGCTTTTCTTTACTTTCTTTTTTATCTAATAAGGGTTTAAGAATACAAACTTCTACATAACATGCATGTTAAAAATCAGTGAAAACACCTTTCTATATAAAAAGAACTCGTCTGCATGTTTATCCATTTTACGACCCCTCCACACTATGGTCCACTGCAAGTCATTACCTCCGTCTGGAAAGGGGGTATGGCTTATCGCGGTCGACGATGGCTATCATGGCCAACAATGGATAAAATGGCCTTGGCGGAGGATAGCTTCGGAAGCAGTTTTTCTCCAAAGATCAAAGGCAGCCAGATGCCCAACTACAGTGGGCAGTAGACCCTTTGGATGAATTCACGCGCTCGGCACATTTGGTGGCCCACTGTATGGATGCAACCAGTAAACCATCGTCCAAAGTCACCATCAGGAAGTGGTGAACAATAGCCATAGTGGCTGTGTCTACACCAAAATCCTATGCCGTTTCACCGACCGGGTTGAAATTCCATAGAGTTAATGTTTGGGATCTGGCGGAGGTATAATTTTTCAAGTCTCCTATACACTATGGTCCATTACAAGCCATTACCACGGCCTGGAGGGGGGGTGACTTATCGAAGTCAACAATGACATACGATAAAATGGCCTTGGCGGAGGATGGCTGCGGAAGCGGTTTTTATCCAACGATCAAAGAGAACCAGCATGCGCTACCAAAGTGCGCAGTAGATTCTATAGATGCATAAACGCGCTGTGCTCATTTAGTGGCCTAGTGTGTGGATGCAACCTGTCTAAAGTCGCCATCAGAACAAGTACTGGAATGGTAAACAATCGGACAGAGTGTGGAGGTGACATAAGATGTCTTTGTTAATCATGCCAGACAATGTTTTGTTTTCCATGACAGATGATTTTATTAAATAAGAGTTATCGTCTGATGTGAACTTTTTACTTTTGTATATGTTCATTCTACACAATAAACCACAATATATTGTGTGTGTGATATGTCAGTTCCTTTAACAATACCTGCTATGTCATCGGATAAATGAAATTTCTTCATAAATTTTAAACTAGCTAAGTTTATAATTTTTTTTCCAGTCACTCGCAGTTGTTTTCTAATCTCAAGGATAAACCTAAACTGTATTAAACATTGTTCTACGGTTTGATTTCAAGTCAGTGTTTGTTCATCAATAATATTTTCTATTGTATATAAAACACTCAATATTGTATTTTTAATTATAATACGGTAATTTTTTTACCTAATTCATTTTATAATTAAAATTAAATTACAACAAGAACAACAAGTACGACAGCTGGAGCAAAACTTTAATAACTTGATGGCGTACATAGAAAATTTCATATCTATATATCTACTCCGGTAATCCTAGTTTAATAAAAATTTAAACATTGACGTTTATTAAAATATAAAACATCCTGCTTCGCATATATCGAATTATCTTTCGGCTAAAAGAATCTCTCTAGAATTACGTTTGCACGAATCACTTCCGCCAAACATGTTAAGAGGGCAATTTTTATGAGTCAAGGCAATTTAATTTGTAGATAATTTAGCAGGGGTACGTTATTATCTAGAAAATCTGTTGCAATGCAGACTAGCTATTCATGGCTGAGAGGTAATAAAAGGAAGAATGGCTGAAAATTTAAAGGAATATACGTACAGCTGACAAAAAATATAATTTCCTATTGCGTTCTTTAGACACGATTACGCTGACGAAAATTCTACGAAATGCGATAATACAAACAGCATTGCGAAGGTCGCACTGTATTTAATTTGAAACACGTGCGCGATTCTTTTCCGATATGAGCTAGCTGCTGCACATTTGACGGTGAAACGGCATGTATGGGCTTAGCTCCAGTTTCAAGGTAAAGTCATGGGCAATTCTAAAAAAAAAAAAAAAAAGGGGGGGGGGGGAACTGATGTTAACACGAATTTTTCTGAAAACGTATATGCAACTAATTTAATTAGTAAAAAGGATATTAATAGGGTGAATTTTCAGATGTCAGAACTGGGGCAGTAAAATAACTTAAATTTAATATCGTGATATATCGTTTACTAAATATCGATATTTTTAACACGTTCTAATCCATATATCACATCATTATAGCTTCGTAAATATAAGAGCATCTTACATAAAATAATACAAATGCATGTATACATAAATGTGGTAGGTTGATTAAAGGGAAAAAAACAAACTCAATTTCTTACTTTTATATATTAAAAGAATACATACATTTAAATTTATATAAATGTCTTAAAAAAAAAATGAAAATAGTTTACAGGCATATCTGATCTAACTTGCCTATAATTCAAAAGCTTTTTTTAAAAAGTTAAACAAGCTAATCAAATGAAACAAGAAAATATGATATAAATATTTTACTGTTTGAAAACACGCGGTAAATAAGAGAAAAAATTATGAGAAAAGAAAAATACATAAACCTTTCTAATTATCTTTAATATTATATCTATATCTCCCCCTCTCAATAAATATATATATATATATATATATATATATAGAGAGAGAGAGAGAGAGGTCTAAAAGGGGTAAAATTAAGCGAGTTGTGAACATTTTAAAAGGGTACTCTTTCGTAGTAACAAAATAAGTGAAAGAAATTCACGCTCATGTAAACTTTTAAGATCATACGGCCAGGCGGAAAGATATTTCAAGAATTTGATGAGTATGCAAACCGATAGTTGTGAGTTGCGAATAATGGAGCCGTCAACATACTCCACGCTTGGCTTCGCCACGAATAAATGCAAATGGCGCAAGCGACGTTTTTAAACGAAACTTTACTTTGAATAAAGATATGATTTACCAAGAGAGACTGTTTCGTCCATTCGACTTATCACTGAATTACAATATATATATATATATATATATATATATAATATAAAAGAGAGGGAGGGAGGCGGAAAATGGCTTTAAAAAAATTTAAGAATTTCAAATTTTCTATACAGATGGTTTTCTAGAATTTTTGGAACAGACCCACATAAATCTTCGTAAATTTTATAAAATTTCATTTCAAAATCACACTTGGCAGTGTACTCACTAATTGGGAAGTACGTATATGTGTGTGAGCAGAACTCGCCAATTCCACGAGTGGAAAGGTAAATATTGTGTTTTTAGAAACACAATATTCAACACAATAAAACAGTCGGATTGAAAACAAAATGATTAAGGTGGAATATGATATTCAAATAAAACTTAACCGCCTGGAAATTTTTCTTCACGTGCCATAAGCTTCACATACGCATATAATATATATATATATATATATATATATATATATATATATATATATATATATATATACATATATATATATACATATACATATATATATATATATATATATATATATATATATACTCTTATTAATGGATACTAAGATAATTAATGGAATTAATTTTTTTGATTTTATGAATTTATTAGACATTTAACACATGAAGGTCATAAAAATTAAGAAAAATTTTAACTGCATCCTCTTAATTTGCTTGCATATTTTTAAATAACAAATCTCGTGTATTAAGGAGTCAGTTCCTACCAAAGATTACAACACAGTGTAACCTTGGTAAGTAAATAGTTTGAATTTTCCGTAGTGAAATATTTCTTTTGGTTAAACTTCGAATTACGAAATCAGACCTTGGTCTAACATACTCAAAATAACATAACTCTACAAGAACGACAAATCATATTATCTGAATAAAGTATCTATCCTGATAGCGTTATACATGGTTTCCGCGCACCTGGAAAGTCATGGAAAATCATGGATTTAGACAATGGATTAATTTTGTCGTGGAAAGTCTTGATTTTTCAAGTAAAATGAGTAAAAGCCATGGAAAGTCATGGATCCGCTAAACTACCGATTAAAAAAATGCATTGAATTGTTTAACTATATTTTTAATTGTCATTTGGCTGAAGTTACTGAGTTTGGTATTTATGTATTATCTTACTGACCTATTGCCCAGTAAAATTTGTTCACCAAGGGAACTTCAAAGCAAGAAAGCTTAATGGGTGGGTAAATGTATATTATTCTGGTATTTTCTTAAATTGTAGATTAAAATTTTATTAATATAATAATTATTTTTTAATAAAAATTAGTTAAGATATTTGCGCACAATATAAGTTTATCGCTAGGGGTATTGTATATAAACATTATAGGGTTATATTTGTCTATTATTTATGGTCACCTGGATAATACCAAAGTACCCTGAATTCAAATTGGAAACATTTTGATTGAAAAATTGCTGATTAAACTTAGGTATGTAGATACAACAATTTATTTTTATGTATGTGAGTTTATTAACACTTATAAAGTAAGTTTATAGTTTTTTTATGATAAAATTCCTGTAATTTCTCTAAAAGCATATATTTTATTTATATGTACATCAGAAGTTTTATTCATATATACTTTAACGAAAGCTTTTTAAAGTCATGGAAAATGATCTGCTAAATCAGGGAAAGTCATGAAAAGTCATGGATTTGAAAAAAATTATTTTGGCAGATACCCTGGTTATAGTACTTAACCCAATAAAGTAATAAAAAAGAAATGTTTAGTAGCAAGTATATTTAATTTAAATAGACAGAAAATTATGTCCATTATATGCTGAGAAAATAAATCTAAAAGGTTGTCATGCATCACTAACTGTCGTTCATCAACATGCAAGTATGCAAAAAGGGATACAGTGGAAAAATTTATCCATAGTTAATTAAGTTCCTAAAAGTTTTTATGAGAAATGTGGGAAGAAACTTTTTATCGTGCAGACAGGCGTTCCTCAGAGCGATAAATCGTTGGATAACAAAAATCAAGGCACAATGAAATATATCGATTATCTTAGATAAATCCATGTATGATTACGATTAATTACAAACACGTCCTACCTCAAAGTGAAATATTTAAATTGTTTTAAATAGCACTGCTTGAGGAATTCCGATGTAGAGTGTAAGTATATATGTGTGTGAATATATATATATATATATATATATATGCATACATACATATACATATATATGCATACAAATACACACACACACACACACATATATATATATGTAAATATATATATATATATATATATGCATACATACAAATATACATGTTTATACATATATACATATATATGCATACAAATATACATAGATATGCATATATATACATACATATATATATATGCATACATATATATATATATATATGCATATACATGTATATATGCATATATACATACATATATGCATATATAACATACATATATATACACATACATGCATACATATATATACACATACATATATACATACATACATATATATATATATATATATACATATATACACATATATATATACATATACATACATACATACATACATACATATACATACATACATACATACATACATATATATACACACATACATATATATACACACATACATATATATACATATATATATATATATATATATATATAAACACACACACACATTTATTGTAACAGCATACGCAGAGCTATCTTATAACGTTGAAAAGCCAAACAAAACTAATGTAAGTTAGCAGTAATTTTTAACCAGTAACAAGAAGGAAAAAAAATAATTCCAAAATCAGGTAGAGAAAAACGAATGAAAAGGGAAGATGGCCCAAGTTGGTACCTAAACACTTTCAAGAAAAAGAAAGAAAAAATAACTTGCATCTCAGTAAATTGAATACTTTGAGTTTTGCGCGGACAGAAAAGACAAATCTATCATTTGATTCATATACAGAAAAATAACAATTATTTACAGCATTGCAGTTCTTTAAACATACTAACGTATGTCTCTGTGTGTTTACTTTATGCGTCAATGAAGTCATAAAAACAAAGCCTATTTCCAGATCACAAAAGTTAAATGTAGTAAAATAATCCCACGAACAACGAGTATTATTATTAATGTTGTTATTTATTTTTGAGTAAGCATTTTTTATAAAGAGGAATTTTTTTCAGTGTAAAATACTAAATGAAATCCGAATAAATTACAAGTCTTTATACCATCGTAGAAAGAGTCTCATCTAATGAATATAAATTTTGAAAAAAAAAAATAATAATAAATAAATAAAATAAAATAAAAGTTATCTTCTGTAGTTGATTATATATCAACTAAAATTCTGCAAGTTAATGCAACGTTTTAAGCCAATAATTAAAATTCTATACCAGACTGGTGCATTAGATAAGTGTCAATATATACCATTATCTCAGAATATTTCAAGTCTATACATATAAAGTAAAGATTGTAGATATTGTAATATATATCAGAATGTGCATAGATAGACACGTACTAATTCTGTAAAAGGCTTCAAAAAGTTTTCAGCGTTCGTAATTAAAAGATTTGAATTGAAATGTACAATATTATTAAACTCACTATAATATACAATATGAGTATATTACGACCATACGCCGCGAAAACCAACATTTTTAATCATAGTTTGGTTTGGTTTTGGAGTGCTACGGTCTACTTTTCGCAACACGAGGGCTAATGAGACCGGGACCTACAGCTTAAAGCCGATTCCGAACGGCTACGAACATCCATGCCACAGTGGGATTCGAACCCATGAACTCCGGTTCCGAAGGCCAGCACCCTAACCATTCGGCCATCGTTCGGCTTTAATCAAAGAAACAATTTAAGACGACACGTGACAAAATTCCTTAAGGACCCTCCACACTATGGCCCACTGCAAACCATCACCACCGTCCGGAGGGGGTATGGTGTATCGTGGTCGATTGCGGCAGACGATAAAATAGCCTTGGCGAATGATGGCTTCGGAGGCGGTTTTTGTCCAAAGATCAAAGGCAGTCAGATGCGCAACTTAAGTGCGCAGTAGACCCTATGGACGAATCCAGGCGTTCGGCTCATTTAGTGGCCCATCGTGTGGATGCAACCCGTGAACCATCGTTTAAGGTAACCATCAGGAAGTGGTGAACAATTGGCAATAGTGTGGAGGCTACATTAGAGATCATATTTCAGTACTAATATTCAGATTACTAGCTTTTCGTTTTAGAACAACTGTAAAAAGATAAACGCACTTATAAAAATGTTAAATAAACCTCGCGTGTTGTAGATTCTCGACGAATATGATAGTTTATTATTAATAAATAGTAATCCTAGTAATAAATAAATGCGGCATGATGTCAAATATAATTTTCTCTTTACGACATGATAAATCCGCGTATCAAATTTTGTACCGATAGGTTCAAATACAATCAAACCTCATTAACACAAATTTCGAGAGACCATCAAAATTTAATCGTATTAACAGAGAAAAATTGGAAAAGTTGGGGAAACAAAGAGAGAGAAAAGAAAAAAAAAATATTTACAATGCAACAAAATAAAAATTTGTTTTTAGCAACTTACTACAATTTCACATTTCGACTTCAAAATATTGCCGGTATAGATTTTTGTCACAGCGTTCTCTAAAATACAACTGAATATCATCGATAAACTTAAAATATGTAGAAGAAGAGACCACAGAGTAAACAGAAGTGCATTAAAATTACCTGGTCTTCTGGGAAAAGAAACGGGTTTTGTGTTCAAAACACCATCTCGAACAAAAAGAAAAAAAACCTTAAGCCATTAGAAAGAAGTACGAACCAATTCAACTGGAAAATAATGATCTTTTTTTTAAATTTCGTTCATAATGCAACAAAAATTCGTTCGTCTTAACTGAAAATTTGTGTTAATCGAATTCGTATTTATACAAATATTGTAATGTTAATTTTCAAATCTATTTTGTTGAGGATTAATATTCGTACCAATGATTATCGTTTTAATAATTCGTCTTAAAGGAGCTAATTCTTAACAAGGTTTGCATCGCAATCAAATAATTTCGGAAATTTCACTTTTATAAAATAGCTAACCACTTCGTGATCAGCCTTCAGCGTCAATAAACATAATTCCCAAATTAAGGTTATATTTATTTCAACATTTAAATTAGTTTTTATGCTATAATTTTAAACCAAAAATTAGCGATTTATCCTTGTCTCCATTAAAACAGTAATAAAGTTATAAAATGTAACTCAATTTTATCGAGATTATTTAAAAACAACTGAAGTACTTATCACAAAAGTATTAATCACAAGACAAATAAAATATAAAATATTTTTAATTTTGTAAACGTTAATATTGTATACTTTGTTACGGCAGATATTGCACTGAGATAAAATGGCGAAATAAAACTTAAAAAGATATATGCCAAATAAAAATAGAAAATATTGAAACAAAACGTATTAAAACATTTATTTTTAAAGATTAAACTTTAATTCTGATATAAAAAAAATCCAATCTTATATCTTCTTAAACCCATCACGTGAATTATGTTTTAATTATTCTTACACGTAACTAAAAGAAAAACGTCGAATAGAGCCTAATGTAAGATTTATAGTTTACATCATATTAAATTCCCAGGTCACTGAAAGATAGAGATGGGGGGGGGGCACACGTACTGTTAGACCCTAGCACATGCTAAGGGAAAAGTAAGTTTTTTTCATAAGTTTCACAAATAGTTCTCATAAAAGTATTTCTAACTGAAAAATATGACTGCAACAAGCTTAATCCTATTTTGTATAAATTTGGTATACATTTCATGTGAGAAATTAAATCGTAAAAAAGGTTTTGATATTTTTTATATTAATGGATGGTTTACACAGCCAGTGAGGCTGAACGTTACACAAAATCGTTTATACTTTGTCCGAGTGTATATCTCGAAAACATTCCTTAAAACTGTATTTGTTAACAATTGTTTTGTTTTGTTTTAAAATTAATAAATATCATTTTCACATATCTGCTGTTAGTAAAAAATATTATCTTTTTCAGGAATTGGCTGAAATTTATTTACAAAAAAGGAGAGAAAAAAATAGTGACATGAAAGAGAAAACCAGTATATATAAGCCGTTTTAAGTGTGACAGAAAAAGATCAACAATATCAGTTAAAACAAGTTAACAATAAAGTGAAAACAACCCCTGAATAAAAAAAATAAAACACTTCGTATAATATATTGGAAAGAACGCCATAATTAATAACGAAGAAAAAAAGCAGAGAAGCAAAGAAAAATAGCTATCCATTAATGTCAGGGGAAAGAGAAACGCGAGATATTTCCTCCAATAAAATATCAAGATGCTGTGTATGGGTACAACGATCGATAGACCAGCCAATGACGGAAAAGCAGGCGTAAGTAGATCGCCAAGATTTCTTTCTCCTCAGATTAAGCGTACTTGGTTACAAGAGAGAAGGGAAAACGTTGGAGATTTTTTTTTTTCAAAAGAAATATTAGAAACCGCAGTTGGTTATTGCTCGATGAATACTTGAAAAAAAAAGGGTTTCGCCTGTTACTAATAATAGTGTATTTAATAATAAAACTTATTATTTGGTTATTTTAAACAAAAGTATTAAATATTGTACGGTTATTGAATAGACTTTCAAAATCGTTGGAAAAATAACACGACCACTAATACCATAAAATTTTGCTGTCATACAAAGTAATGAAAGAAGAGTGTGAACAGAAAAAAAAAAAAATTGTGCAAACTTAAAACATGTCAGAGTTCAATAAAACATAACGTGCACACAAGATAAAATTTTTTATAACAGAACAAACATGGCGTTTAGCTACAAGATCATGGTCATATTTAGAGTCGTAAAAATTAAACAGTTGTCGATAATGTTAAAAGATATTAAGCGACGAGTATTAAATAAAAATTAATTTCATTCCTCAGTACAAAAATCTGATAAATTTAGAAATCCTCTCTACTAACATAACCCACAGCAATATAAAAATTTCTAGGTGTTTTATACGTGCCTCAAACAATCATTTCAGATGAAAATTTAGAATACCTTATACATCTCTAAAACGTACTCTTCTAATTTACTACATGGCAACATTAGAAAAATAGCTCACACAAACTGTTCTAAAAAATAAGTGCTTGAACTAATCCAATAATTAACATTACAATATTTTCTCATGCTATCACCACGAAAAATTATTACTAATGACATTGTTTCATCACATATTATATTTAAAAGTAATAGATTTAAAAAAATGAATGAATAAAATTTTTTTAAATATATTTTGTGAAAAGAAAGTAATTATCGTTTTAAAACAGACCCATCCTCTGATTAACTGTATCAAACAATAATCTACACAATTGGACAAAAGATAATATAAATGTAAAATTTAACTATATGTCGATGCGAAGAATTTTCAATTATTAAAATTAGATAACAGCCATCTTGACTGCTTAATACGCATTTGTTTTTTAGAAGAGCAGACTGGACTTTGAACTGTACGATTCCACTATTATTACATGAAGATAAAGTTATATGATTAAATAAAAGATACACGAGTGCTGGTGGAAAATTCCAGACATTTAAATACATAAAACAAAGTATATGTGTAAATGTGTACGTATGTATAAAACGTTAAGTGTAAGAATTGAATTTATGCAAAATCTAGAGCATTTCTAAACCAAAGCCATTTGAATAGGAAAAAAATTGGCGACGTGGGCTAAATAAAATCTTTAAAGTTGTAATCTATAATCTCCAAATAACTGGAAGAGAAAGGAAGAAAAAAAAGTATGACGCAGTAAAAACATGAACACGTTCCTCTCCAGAGCATCGAAAATAAACCACCAGGCAGTCGAACCTGGCAACCGCAACCTCCAAAGGGCCGCTTCCATTTTCCCCTTCCAGGGAAGTCAGAGTTTCGATCGATGCAGTCTGTGTTCCCGTCCAAAATGTACAGGTAGTGCTGCTGTGGGGTTCGCAAACGTAGCGCAAAGAAAGGGAACGGAATTAAAAAAGAACAAAGAACGCCTCGACGAAGACCAGCCGCCCATTATATCGGCGAACTCTAAATTGAGCGAGGGATGATGCTGTATTTGCTGGAAAACAATCGAGCACTGGAATATAACTTCTTATTCTAGCGCTACGAAATATCGAAAATGCAGCCTGAGCGTGGCCAGCTCATTCGAGAGATCAGCTGAGTCGGGCGGCGGCGTGCTGATCAAATTATGTGCGCTCTCTTTACTTAACGAAATCAACTGTTTAGGATGAATTCAATACATAAATTAAAGAAATATATCTACGCCAAGTATATGGTTGTATCGATCGATTGATCGATTTGTCGTTCAATGGAAATACCAATGAATATATGAAGTGCTCCGTTTACCATCGGTAAGTCTTAAATCTTGGTAAATTTTAATGAAAACGGAGTGCTTCGCTAAAGTGATTTTAGATGATATATGTATATAAAAAAAAACTTAATTAGGAAGGAATTTAAAAGGTTAGTAAATACTTATTGAATGCATTTGCAATAGCAATATCGTGATCGTATTATTTAAAGATATGATCGTAAATTGTGGAAGGTAAGTACTGGTATGTTTTCAGATTTCAGTGTGACATTTTAAGAGAGAAAAAGCAAATGTATCGACTTACAGAAATAATCTAAAGCTTAAATGCAATTAAAAATGATATGATCATTAAAAATTTCATAAATGAGGTAACTGCATATGGAACTAAAAAATCTCAAAATTATGTATGGCATCTCATTATTTAAATTTTTTTCTCACTAAGAACAAACAGACTTAGGAGCTCTGTTACATAGTCTTTTAAAATATTGTACTTCGAATAGAAGATGTAATTTTTATTGCATTTTAAGTAACCTATGACAGTTCTTTATTCGCTGAAAGGTTACAAATTAAGCTAAAGAAAATTAAAGCATAGATATATTTCCTCTGATATGCTACAATCTTACAAACACTTAAAGGTATAAGGGCTCAACTATTTAAATATATGTAGATTAATTCGGTCATAAATATGACCCTCAATAAAAGCAATCGATATGGAATAAAAAAGCGGTTTGGAAATTTACAACATTACAAATTAGTAATAATTTGTCGAAACTGTTGTTGAAATATTAGTTTACTATTATTAATTTTACTAACGCTGACAGAATAATATATAAAGATAACAAAAAAAGAATAAATATGTAGGAATTTCTACAATATTTATTAGAGGATTACAAATTAATATAGGTAAGCTAAATAAAATGACATTGGTATTTTAAACTCTCATATTTGTTCCTAAATGACTACAAGATCAAATTCTATGAATATTTTATTAATTTGATTCTAATCGTAAGCTTGCAGTTACAATGAGATTCTATATTAGAAGGTTCCCCATGTGTACGACAAATACAATATATACTGCTCTCGAATATTGAATGAAATTTACGAAAGGAGTTAAATACACTATGATCAAATTATGGTTATTCAATTTCCGATATATGGGTCTGAATTTCGATTTGGAAATTATTTATCTGGTATAGCATACTAAATTAGAGGAGTCTGTTGTCATGGCATAAATAGGAAAGCAAGTAAGTAATGCATAACAAGAAAATGAAAGAAAAGGGTCATTTTTGTACAGAGAAAGTTATGTACGGAATAGTCAGCAAACGAATTTTATATAATTGGTAGGTAGGAAATAAGATTCCCGATTTCAATGTATCAATAGGAATACCTTTAATCATTCTTGTAACGACTTACGATAACGTGTTTTTCTATAACACTAGCAATTTCATGAGTTTATTCTATTTTGCCATTTTCACTCTATCGCTCTTTTAAAAAAATAAATGGTGTTCCAGATCATGCAAGGGAGGGAGAGAATATTCGGCCTGTTCTTACTAAGAATTCAAGGAGCCTAAGAAACTTGAAATGAGTGTTCGAATGGGAGGATGGAAATGCATATACTTATGGGAAATTTTAAAAGAACAGACAGTACGTTTAAAAAATTAATTTATATTATATTAAATGGTTTAACGATATTTAAAATCTAGAACTTCAAGCACAATGTTGTGTATTCACTTCTTTGGCAAATCAAAACTTAATTTTTCAAACTCGTGCAACAAATCGAGAACATAAATTGATTTATAGGAGTAGAGGTGACGGTTAAACTTTGTTTTCAGTAAGTTAAAAATATCCCAATTCTTGTAATGGCAATAAAAGCAAAAATTGTTTAATTCTCAGTTACTGGACAATCTGATAATTATTAGAAGTCTAACAGAGTTACATCTGGGGGTGAAGAAAAAACCTTTCCCTTGAAAGTTACAATGTATATAAAGTAGCGAACCTTGCACTTTATTTTTAAAACGATCAATCAATATATATCGATTATTTTAAACGCAGTTTTGAAAACTTCTAATGATAGGCGTTTAAAAATCTGACTCTTTCTTTTAAGCAGTTATTAAACAATATTAACCGTGCAATAAATACTTTGCATAATATATTAACAAAAAACTTGTTGAAATATTAATAATCATAATCGACTGCTAAAATTTGTAATGGAACAAATGGCACTACTCGTTTCGATATGGTGAAGATTTTATGAACCAGCTTCCATTATTCTTTTTTTTTTATTTTATTCTTTTCTCTTATATGAAACACTAACTAGAGAAACATTGTGTAAGTTGTTGGCAAATAATCAGGTAATTGGGCCATTACTCAATATAACATCTCTTTCCCTACCTTTTTCATATAGGCATGAATAGTTTTCCGAAAATTTATTATTATATATATATATATATATATATATATATATATATATATATATATATATATATATATATATATATATTCAAACACAATTTAAGTAACTACATGGTAAATTTTAATTTGTACTTATGTTTAATCACAAAACCGATGGAGATACTTAAATGATAACGAAAGTGGAATTACGATTATATTTGCTTCTAATACACCTCTACTGTACAAATTTTTGATTAATCTGCATACTCATTTATTTATTTATTTTTTTTTGGGGGGGGATCCTCCACAGTAATTTTTAAACCAAATCATTAATTAAATAGTTGGTGGAGATACTGAAATGTCATTCAATATATACAGTTACACTGAGATAAATATTTTTCAGCTAAGAATATCAGTTCGCGAAACTTAAGAATAAAATTGCTAGAAATATAAATGCATGGTTAAAGAGCCTACACTTAATCGCATGTGTATTACATAACGAACAAAATTCCTGTTTTATTAAACCATACTATTAAATTTTTTAATTTACTCAAGGGGGTAAAAATTTTGAATGACGGGATATTTCAAAACATAAAGAGGTAAAACTGGTATTCATATTGAACTATTAGTATTTTAGTGCACATATAAATGGTCGGTTTTACATTCATATTCTCAGATGAACAAAGGACTTGCGTTAAAATGGGTTGCACACCTGAGCACTCACAGCCATGGCGACCGGTGACGTCATTTCCTCCACCCTATGTTTTCAGGTTTCTCACGGCGGTGAACGAGGGGGAAAAAGAAGAGAAAAAACCGGCTTTGCACTCATGCTTTGTTCTGTTCAGTTCGCTAGCTGATTGGCTAAAGCAACATGAGCAGTTATTCCCCCCCTCGACTGCCTTTTCTTTTTCATTCTTTATTTTTTAGTTCCGTCTAAAAACGATTGCGTGGCGACCAGTTCTGCATTTTGGATGACAAGGAAAGAGAAGTTGATCACCTTGAGCAACTTATATATATATAAACGGATGATAATTTTTTTCTTTTTTTATTTTAAATTAAGCCAACTGCGAATTAATATACCAGTTATAAGTAGTTTAGTAAAAAAGTATTTTAATATTCCATCACATAACTCAATAGGATATAGATAATTATTTTAAGATGTTCTAAAAAGAAATTAACAATTTCAATTTTAAATAATACATAGTGTATAGAAAAGTATTTCCTATTCAAAATACTGTAAATGGGACTGCAAAACTACTTTTTCACATAAAGAAAGAAAAGAATGATGTTTTTGCTATGGAATTTATATACACAACCCTAATATGGGGGTACTGAAGCACACTTTGGTGAAAACATGCACTTAGATAAAGTAATAATTAAAATTTAATCCTCAGAAGAGTAAAATATGAAGTTTTAGAATAAAATGATTGAAATACTAAGTTCTTTTAAAATAACTTTCAGTGTGCCTTAAACCTGATAACCGAAAAAGAGAACAGTAGTTATATATGCGTGTAAACGTATACGATGTAAATTTAACTCAATTAAAACCTGCACAAAAATTATTTGTATGACCAGTGGCGTACGCAAATTTTTTCAAAAGGGAGGGGGGGGTCATAATTCTTAAAAAATAATAGCCCGCATAATTCCTACTAAAATTTTTGTTTTTGCCATTTTGTCTGAGCTCAAGGGGAGTGTTTAAACCCCTAACCCTCCCCTGTAAGCCCCTGTGTATAACAATCGTAAAAATAGCAAGTTTTAAAAAATATGAAGTTGTTTTTTAGCTATCAATACTATTTATGCTCATGGGCACATAGTAAGACCGAACTGAAATTATTAACTAAATCTTATCTGGTTATGTTTTATGATCTAAATCAATTTTCTATTCCAGAAAGCTTAAAAAATGACTCGATTAAAAGTTGAAGTATGAATTTCAAACTCTCATTACTTGGAAATTTTCTGGAAAAAATATATATATATATATATATTTTTTCCAAGTAGTAGTGAGGTTCATTGATTTCATATACTAATTTATTTCATGACTCCTCATGTCGCAATTGAAACAATAAACAGAGAACAATGACATGTCACTAACAACTCCCAACCTTTTTTCCCCCAAAAAATATAGCGAGTTTTTCTTTTGTTGGGTAGAATATAGAATTGAAATCAACTGAAAATTTCTATTGAGTTTACTTTTTGGGAATGTTTAAATTTATTAATATTTTTTAATGTTGTGGGAATGAATTTCACATTTTTGAACAGTATTCTACACTTTAATAGCGTAACATGCGTTTTAGAGGTGTAATGTATTTTTTTTAAATTTGGGCAAAATGTAACCATTTATTATTCGAAAATACTATTAAATCCAATTTATTTCTATGTTTTTCTCGCATAAAGTAAATTTTATAATATTGGCTAAATCAATATTTAAAAATAAAATTTAGCCCTAAAAATTATCTAAAAAGAGAGGGCCGTAGTAACTAACTTTACATTACTATACTTACTTTTGAAAAAGTATTTAATTTTCTTCTAAATTGAAACTGTTTAGTACGCAAAGTTGACTTCGACAGAATGGGTTACAATAAGAATTATAATTACGTTTAGTTTGGTTTGGAGAGCTACGGTCTACTTTTTTTTAAAAAACACGAGTGCTAATGAGACCGGGGCCCACTGCTTAGTACCGATACCGAACGGTTGCGCACATCAATACAACAGTAGAATTCGAAACCACGAACACCGGTATCGATGCCGTAACTAACCGGTCATCGTTTGGCACATGTAACTACATAAATGAAGCAGCATGGCTTTCCTATACCAAGGGATGAGTAACATTATTATTTATAATTATCAAAGCAATTTAAATGTATATTAAACACGTACACAAACACGAAAATAGAAACTATGCTGCTTTAATTAAAAAAGGACTGAAGTAAATGCTATGAATCTTTCAAATATAAAATAAAAATAAGAATTTTTTTTTAATTACTGTCTCTTACGGCTGATTTTCTTGCAATATGATTGAAATATAGGACATGTAATAATTTTTAAATTAGGATAACATCTTATCATCTGGTAAATTAGAACTATGTAGCAAGAGTAACTTGTTTGAGTTGTAAAGCGTTTATGGCGTACCCCAGCACTAACTCGACGATGATGAATGTAGTAACTGCAGGGACTACCACATATATATTTCCATTATCAGAAGGGATTTGTATGATGCAGTCAAAAATCACACTACTCACTTCAGGCGTACGCATTTTATTTAAGAAACAATAAATAAACAAATAAACATCATCACCCTCGATACAACCGAGCTCTCGGGCTACTGGCACGCTGACTCTTATGTAGTCAGGCAGCACACAAGATAATTTGCATATTTACAATGGTGTGCTGCCACAAATACTACAATAATCAAACTGTACAAAAATAAATATCAATTTATATTACAAAATGTCAGGATACATTACATAAAATACTTTATAAAGAATAATAAAATAAGAGACTGATATGCGACGTATGACCTTAATCGCAACCAAAATTGCGTAATCACCACACGTTAACAAACGATTACAAACCATCAAAAGAACATTCTTTTTATGAACTTATTAATTTTAGACTAAATTTTACCCTTTTTTACACATCATACACACAATGGAAGGATGTATGTAGGATAAAACTTACAATTTTGATTGATCCTAAATTAAAAATATCTAAAAAAAAGGAATAGGGGATAATATAAAACAATAGTTGTTTGAATATATTTGTTTTAATAAGTTCGTTATATTTTATTTTCTCTGTGTTCGACAGCTAAATGAGAGCCAAGAGCATGAAAGATTAATTAATTTTTTAATCCAATACTTAAGCATAAAAAAAATAAACTCTTTATCAATACTAAGCTAAATTTCCCATAGGCAATAAAATGACATTGCCGTCCTGCACAGCATATCGTTAGTTACTATTTGAAAGTCACATAACATCAGCTTCTATTTGTAGGCCCATAAAATACGATCGATGAGTCAGAACCCACCGCCATTAGATATCTATTTTAAAAAGGTACGTAGTTGCAACTGGGAAATCAAATGAGGAGGTGTGGAGAGAAGTGGGTCGAAAAATCGATAGATGGAAGGCTTGCGCAGTTCCTCGCCATGGGGAAATTCATTGCAGAGCAATATTGCGCAGTATCTTGAAGTTTTGTTACTCAACAGCAAATCTCTAATGAAGAGAAAGACAGCTGGCTGGCTGGTAAGTAGATTAATGAAGCTACGACCAAACCTAAGTAAATATCGATTTCTAACCAGAACCATCTTTATTTCCCATAAAATTGCTGTCTCGATGAAATATGCAAACTCCCAGGCGCAGAAGTACAAACTAAGAATATTTTTTTCTAATTAAAAGATACCTGAAGTATATGCATTTATGAATTTTCTGGAGGTTTGCTTTTTTAGGATCTAACTTTCATTACATGGCGTAATTTAAACTTCTTGGATTCTTTGTTTCTATTCTTTAAAAATAATGAAATAACCTGGAACTACTCAACTTTAACGATGAAAATAAAATACTAATATACTAAAAATGACAGATTTATCTTACTGTAGTTATGAAAAATGTAATATTTAACAACTATAACAAAATATAAAAAGTTAATTTTATCTTATAGGGAAACAATATTTAAACAAAACCGTTACGATATTTAAAAATACGTAATGTTTAATTTTTAAAATTCATTAAATGCATCATTAATACATATCAATAAAATTTAATTTGGAAAATTAAAACAATGGAAAACAATTGACTGAAGCAATGGAACTCCGAAGCAATTATTATCATGATGAAATTTTGAATTGCATTACTGTATCGCGTGCAGAAAATTCTGTGCTGGAAATAAATGAAAAAGCTAAATTCCATTTTAACAATTACCTAATAGTTCATTAAAAACTGCATAATTTTTAACAATTTTATATAATTTTAAAAAGTATGCTACTGTAAAGTCGTTTGGGACTACTACGGTCCATTTAGAGGTGCTATCCGGTCTACCACGAATTTGAAACAACAGTTCAAAAGTTTTCAGTGTTCATGTTCAAAAATAATCACTTCACAGCGTGTCTTTTACATACAAAATTTTCTTTCGAAATTTAAAATATGCCATTCATTTATCTTAGTATATATAACAAAAACTGTAATAAATATCCTCAGAATTATAAAAATATGTAAATTCATTTTCTTTTATATTTAAACGGAAGAAATAAAAGCAATATTTTGAATTCACTGATTATGATTTAATTGTAAGTACTACAAAGGTACTTATACGTGTTCTCGTTTAACGTTGTACTTGTTCCTGTTTAACGTTCGTTTTAAATGAGCGGGAACATTAAATTAAAAAATGGCGGAATATTCAGAAGTACAGTCTCATTAAATACAATAAGATAAGAATGTTTCTAGGGATATTATTTCCTATAGACTATTGAATTTTGTATTAAAGAATTTTGGTCAATAAACATATTTTCTTTTCTTTTTTCTAGCCCGTTTAAAAAAAAGGTTTGATCATTACTAATCAGGAGTTACGTCTAAAAACAAAATGGCTCTATATGTTCACCAGCACTGAGACAGGCATAGCTGGAATTCACTCTAGTTTATTCAACAACTCCTTCGAATCAATGCTATGTAAAGAAATCGTGTTTTTCAACACTGTTTGGATGTGCTCCGATACAGATAAGAAAACGTCTTGTATATAAATATCTCTCCAACAACGATCTTAAAATAACGCTGCTTCCCGCATGAAGATTGACGTACAACCCTATAAATATCTGTAACTAGGTTCCATTCCACCCGCCTCTTAAAAACCGTTATATCACATGCAAATGCACCTATATTCTGAAACACAGTAATAAAAATATAGAACGCGATCAAAGGGAGAAAAGGATGAAAATCTCTTTAAAATAGGATATTTTCAAAGATTTGCAGGATTTCAAGATTATACCAAGTAAAAGAAACTACTAGCCGTGACTGACATTTTGAGTTCATGTCTTAGTTGTCACGAGTTAATGCTTCATGATTGCAGAATGCATCTAATGAACCTATAAAAGGTCGAATACGTATATACATGAAGAAGTCGGAAGTAATTAAGAGAATGACACCGATGTTTAACAGCTGAATACGAAATAAATCCAAATATATTTTACACGAAATCGAATGTATCTTCAAAGAAAAATCATTTAATTATTAAGTCTGATTTCATTTTACGACAACTGGGCAACAATTCCAAAACAAAGAATTCTATCACATTGGTCGGTTAACAAGAAGTTTATTTAACAAATGCATAACGACAAATTCAGTGCTCAAATTTCGACAGAAATAGTCATTTTGACCAACCACCATGCCTGAAGCTATTTTGGTAAATTTCAGTGTTAGTATGTAGCAGGGTTGGCATGATTTAAATCAGTTGATATTTCTTTTTTAAATCACTGATTTAAATAATTTTTTTCACTTCTTTTAAAACCTATATTTCAAAGACAGGAGAATTGGGAATCAGTCAGCACAGTAATACCAATAAGTAAATAAGTGTAAATAGATAGCATGTGTTTTCCAAGAATTTAAGGGTTGTTATCAGAAAGTATGTAGTAGGGGTAGTACAATGACTAATTATGACTGGTGGAAATCATTTTATGTAATGGGAGGTAAAGAGAGTATTACAAAACTTGAAATCCAGTTTGTCTACCAAATAACAACAGCCGTGGCTTCATCTGCTGGAATGGAAAGACAGTTTTCTTCTTTTTTTATTGTTATTCTAGCCTTCGTAACCAATTAGGAGTGGATAAAGCATCGAAACTAGTGTTTTTATTGAAACAATTAAATCCATAATTCGATCCTTAAAAAATATTGAAATAATTGTGATTTGTTTTTTTAAATAAATAGTTTGCATTAAAAGAATATTTAATTTGTTCTTTAAATTTACATCTTATTTAGTTTCCACTATCCAATTACAAAATAATGGAATGTATTTAAATTAAGATTTATATATTTAATGTTAGGTAATCAGTGTGTAGAATATACTAGATAGATGTTACATCTTATAACAAACTATTCTATGTATATTGCAAAAAACATAAAAACAACAACTAAAATTAGTATTCAGAAAAATAAAAAATAAAAATTCGATTTAAATAAAAAAAAATCTGATTTAAATCAAATAAATGTTTTTTTCCCCCAACCTTGGTATGTAGATACAAGGGAACTTAAATATTTGACAATCCCCTTAACATTCTGATCCCTAGAGCATCGACATAATTTCGTCGTGACGTCTGTCGACGTTATACAGGATGTTTGTTCCTCGCATAACTCATAAACGACTAGTTGTAGAAGGTTGGAATTTTGTATTTCGGACTGACATAACATCTAGTTGTCATCCCATTTCTGATTGCAACCCGTATATAACACAGCGAAATACTTGAATATAATGTATTACAATGCTTCTAGTCTACAACAATGAAAGTATCTACACTATTATTATTAAAATATTAACCTATGAAGTAATTATCATAAAAATAAAATGATGTTACTAAATATTCCATATGTAATATTCGGAATATACGGATAATATATTTAACACTATAATTCATATAAATAATATGAAAAGTAAACTTAGTAACAGGCATTTTATAAGGATTCTCTGACCAAATTGAGATAATTACACAGCCATAATAAACAAATCTTTATTTTCAAGCTTGCTGTGGAAGTTATAACGTCATATATAATTACTGTATATGCCAAAAATTTTTAACGAAACGGTGAATATCCAAGAATAAAATGGTAAAGTCAAAATTTTAATAAATCAAAATAATGAGAATTAGCAAAATATTAACCTATGATATAATTATCATAAAAATAAAATGATGTTACTAAATATTCCATACGTAATATTCAGAATATTTTCGTAGTCTTGTGGATTTCGGAGTATAGAGACGAATTTCAGAGAAGAGTCGTTGTTTAAAAATTGAAAAATTACAGCACAATGTTGAATATTTCAATTTTTTAAAGTGATTTTTAAACTCTACACTAGCAATAAGCAAAAGTATTTTAATGTGTAAAATCTTTACTACCTCAATAAAAAATGTATATAAAATTAGTGTTTAAAATATCTGAAGTCCAGACTCTAAAATAAGGATGAAAATCTTTCAGTTGCACGAGAACAAAATGCATTCAAAATAATTTTTATGCTGTAAAATTTTAGAAAACAACCAAATCTAAATCATTTTCAGAAAATCTTAATCATAAATAAGAGACATATGCAGTGGCTTTAATGAAACAGCTTCATATATTTCATAGACAAAATATTTCGTAGAAACTAATTCTCTTTACAGCAAAAATTCATAACGTTTAAATATATTAATCTCGGGGGTATGAATCAATCATACAATTTTAAATCCAGTTACACTAAATATTCGATAGAAAGTGAGAAATCTAGTAAATCGAGTTCATACGCATTTCTCTCAATTTATTTCACAAGCATTCAGCCGTCAGACACTCCTATCGAACAAACACAAAAGGCAAAGCTCACTTATCACCCGAGAATCAAGCAGGTTCGCCAGCTTGCCCCAAGGCATCAAGCTGGAGGCCGAGTTCATTTCCCAGTGAAGGGAAGTTGGTAGCAGATAGCGTGGGCGATGTTTCTTCGAAGTTTTTCGTGCTTAATCCCGGAAGTGTCGTTTTCCAGAGATGTTTCTTTTGTTTCTGAGATACGAAATTTTCAACGATTGTTTATGAGATGCAACCAGCGATTTTTGGATAGCAAACAATAGAAATAAAGACTCTTTAGTGACACGTCAGACTATAGTATACGCATCCATTACTGAGTTGCACATTTATCAACTCAGCTCGACTTCACGAGCAACGGAAAAGTGGGCAGATATTCGAGCACTTTTGAAAGTTTCCTTAAATATCAGATGTAGTTGTGTGCGGAATGTGTATGAATAAATCAACTTCTCAAAATTTGCGAATATTCTAACACGGAGACAAAACAACTATACCAATACAGAAAGATAAAACAACAATCTAAACTTTTTAACTTGTACTTTTCTTTTAAGAATTCGTAAATAAATTTTATAAATAAACAAAAAGAAAAATGAAACTACTGAACTTTTAAAAAAGAATGCACAAAAAAGATAATTTTTGATAGAAATCTACAATTGGTTTTGTATAAGTTCTATATAATTAAAAGGCTTAAAAAGCTTTACAAAAGTATTAAAAAATGAAACAATTTAACCCGATTTTGTTAAAGAAAAGATTTACCCTTTTTTAATTATAAAAGTTACCTAGCAAGAACTCTTGAGAAACAGAATAATTAAGCAAGATTCAGGTACCTGACTTTGTGAAAAAGCCTAAATTCAAATTTATAGTTTTAGTTAATTTCAATATTTTCTATGGATATTTTTAAAACGTAAACCAAAAGAAAAGATGAAGTAGTTCTGTTAAATTACCCAAATTACTACATAACACATTTTTTATGCAATAATTTGATTGTTCTATCGGTTAAATATTAAAGGGCCAATGTTTCATTTCTGTTTTTAAGAATAAATACAAGTTTGGTAAAAAATTACAGAAATTTATAATAGACAGAACTGTTCAATTTTCTGTTTGCTTGACAGATTTTATAGTGGGGTAAATATTTCATTTTTTAAGGAGTAATATTTTTGAATATTTTCAGTATAATTTCCAGTGACAGTGTAATAGCATTAATCTCTCTCTTATATAATCTTGTATGTGCTACACGAAATATAACGACAATATGAATTGTTCTGCCATATTTCATTACTTATTAATTTACTTCGCAAAATGCAGATAACTATTTTCACTTAACAGTGACTATTTCATGGAATGCGTCAAAAATAAAATGAGATATTAGCAAATAAGTTTCATTTGCTGCATTTATTTGATCCGTAGTCTTAACAGTCATCACAAATTAAAAGGTAAAATTATCATCATAATTAGTCATTACAATTAAACAACTGAGAAGTATAATAATCAAGTCAGACTAGTAATATAGACTACCAAGAAAAGGGACTAAAAAATGAGAATAAATAGTTCAAATAATAATTATGTTGCCAATTTCAAACACATATTAAGCCTATAAAAATTCCGTTAAAATCACTTTTACATGCTTCACAGTATTCACAACAAATATGGACAATGTCTAGTTTTATAACGTTTCATTGCCGAGAAAAATCAGTTTATTCCTTCCAATTTTTTACAAATTAAATATATAAAAGAAACCACGTTTATAATAAACAATCAAATTTTTAAATTCTTAAAATTTCGTTAAAACTGCTTTTCACAGAGGTACAAATTGTATTATTAAACTCATACGCATGTGATTTTTAGACTGTATCCATACATTTATATATAAATTTATTAACAAAGTAGAATAATAAAAAATTAGTATTGTCATTCTCACTCAAGGCAAAATAAACCTACAGTTCAAAGCAATATATATGAATTCTTATATGGAATAAAATCGAAAGTTCATAGAAGAAAAAGAACAAATGAAAATTAAAAATTTTGATTGAGAACGAATGTCAAACAGGAATTCAAACCGCCCAAGGATTGCGTTAATATTTTGTCCAACCTGTACAGCATTCAACCAACGGGCAAGTAAGGAATAAACGCTAGGAGCACAGAGAAAAGAAAAAAGAACGGGCACCATTTCGTCCCGAGTTGCACTGCGGAATACGTCACGGCCTCACGTGCGGCCTATTCACGTTTCAAGACGAGTTCATCGACCTGACGGTGGGAGCGAAACATACTTTTTATTGCGGAGACGACACAAAAAGGCAGGCCTGGCCTACTTCCGATCTCTTTCTTTGTTCAACACTTTCAAATAATAATAAAGGAAAAAAAATAATAGCGACAACTATTTCGAAAGAAAAATACTTTAACCTCAACCGAAGTTTTCAAAATGATTCATGCTGTACAAATTAACATTTTTTGTAGGTAGATTTGAAGATATACACATAGCATATGTTAGGAATGAGATCTCTTGTTCTTCGCCATTTACTAAACTTAACGGTTTTTAAAGAGCCTGAGCTAATGAATGGATTAACGTATATATTTCATTTTTATTTTATAACTAGCAAGTGTGCCCGTGCTTCGCTACAGTGAAGCAGAGGTTTTGACAGGAACAGTGCTAATTTTGTTGGTATTAATTAATGTTGTCCAAAATTAAGGACAAACCACATGGTTTTGTATGAAACAGAAACACACACTCACATTGACAACCATATGAATATAAAGATAACTATATAAAATGGTAGGTTTTTACTTGCCTATGAGATTCACTGAAATTTTTACTTTTTGTTGTTAGAATATTGTTGATAAACATTTCATTGTAAAGTAAAAATTAACCAAGAATTAAATTTAAAATTAGTTCTTATATAAAAATGCTATAATTTGAGTCACAGTGAAATGAAAGTTTATCACCTTATATCTAAATTTCCAGGTCAAATCGAATGGATACTACGCAGACGATGTTTAAATAATATAAAATAAGAAATGAATAAATGAGATGTTTAAAGGAATGACATCATAATGATAAAAAAAATATCATTTTCACCTATTTATTATGTGATAAATTGAAATTTTTAATCACCTGCTTTTAACCGAGGAAAACTGCTCTTAAACAATTACATGGGATTAACGGAATGACGTCACATTGCTAGAAATATTCCTTCTTTCACTTAGTTATGAGGTGATCAATTAAAAAATTAATCGTTTGCGTTTAACCGGGGAAAATAATGCTTGGAATAATGACATGAAACGCTCGAAAAAGGGGGAAGGAATGGATTTCGAACGTTAAAAATTTACAAAAACCTTCCCAGGGATATATCTAATAATTTCCCAAATTTTCACGGCGATTGGATGCATGGTGTTTGAGTCTATCGAGTACACACAGACAGACACAAATTCATTTATATATATATATATATAGATAAGAGGCTATGATCAGCAACAATTTAATTTCAAGACTTATGTATTACAATTACTATGTATTGCTTTCCATGTATTGCAATGAAATGGAAAAGCTGTAATCCTAGTTATCAAAGTTTGAAATTGATATTTTTTCGATATTCAGTTATGGGATAGATTTCATTCATTTTATGAGACCAGACAATATTTCATAACTTTCCGAAATGTTGCTAAGATCAAAGCCTAAAATATCTGATAACACTAACTATACAAAAATATACAATACATGAATATAACTACGTGACAAATACGTAAACCCCAAATATGTAAACGAATTTCTGTTTTGAAAAAACAGAAGTAATATTAGTAACATTAACATGTGTTCTACATACATTACGAAAACATCTTTTACCTCTCATGTTTTTCTTGCCTCACGCTAGATTAAAATTCTTCAGTTCGTTATCACAAGCATTGAATAGAATGATAAGAAGCAAATTCATTAGTCACATGATGCTGTAAATATTTTCCTGCAATTTCCTCCAGATTACGATGACTTTCTATTGACAAATTTGACACACCATTTTACAGAAGATAAAAACAGACGCCCCCTTTTAAAACGAAAGCCAAGCCAATTTTAGTTTTTGGAGGTGAAAAAAAAGGACATATTTAAGATTGACATAACAAAAGTTTTTGACTAGATCTGGACTTAAACTACTAGATCTAAAAGTCTTAATTGAAAGCTATCTCTTTATAAACCACGTACGTCTGATTCATTATATATACGAACTACAATCCAATTATCAGTTCCAACATCAGACCTTTTAAACATTCTCAATCTTGTGCATGTAAACAGAGTTATCTGCAGTTCGTAGAGAATTTCGCAGCTTTTAAACTTATACTGCACTTACGGAATTAGAACTGAATTCTCAAATAATTTTTAAAACAATCGCCGTTGAATGAAGTCCAAATTTTTGTATAAAAAGACATAAAAAGTTATATGACCATACAAACGCCTTCTTTAGATTTAATTAATTCTAACACGAAAACGAAACAAGAATATTTGAAAAACAACAATCTAACGAAATAAATATTTATTAGAGGCCAATTAAAAAATTCAAGTAAATTTGATGGATAAGAGAGATTAAAGTTAAACTCCATGACCACATGAAATGGCATTTTAGAAAAATCTTGATTTATACTTAATATAATAAAAAGAAAATACTATTAAAGGTGGAATATGGACTTATCTTCGATTAAAAAATGGAAAATCTTGAAGATTTGAAATTATATTGTATAAAACGTTTGTAGAGTTAACATACAGTGAACATCATTCTACAGTTTCTGATTATAGGCATAAAAAATCGATAATTTTTTATTTTCATATGAAACAAAATTTAACTTTTTAAAATATTTTGCGATTAACTATATGAGCATACTGAACAAAATTTTAATTTTATATTCATGCATTTCTTTGGGGTTTCTTTAATTAATAGCAAAATGTAGAATCAAGTAAATGTTTCAGAAGTCAAGAATGCCTCCAAATTTCAAATGGTTAAAATACAACAGCAGTATCTCTAATGATTCAAATAGTATCATTGTATATTCATCATTAGTTAAAACCGAAATTTCCTGCCAACATAGGTTATAAACATTCTCCTCTACCTATTTTTCCACCAAAAATTTTTTTAAAATGTTTAACGATCCCATAAAGCATAAAATTTATATAACAAATGTTCTTAGAATTGTAAATTCAGATAGAACTAAAGTAATACCTTATCTTTCTTTATCTTCAACTACAACAAAAATGGACTTTTACAGGGTTCCCACTCTTTTTCCAGAACAAAAATTAAGGACTTTCTAAGGACCAAAATAACTTTTTAAGTTCCATAAGTAACTGAAATATCTACAAACCCCCATCCTCCATGCTTAGTTTAACTAAAATCTGCATGACTGTTAGCTATTAGGAAAGGGTAGCTGACTTTATCACTACATTATGACTATATCTGTCCTGTTAAACCTTTTAAGCATACAAAAGATTATATATTTGTCATATAAGAAAACTGATAGGAAAATCACATGAGACTGTGGATATCATCGATGGAGAAATTGATGGCATTCCAATTTAAAAATTAAGGAGTTTTTAAGGACCTTTCACGAAAATTAAGTAGTTTTAAGGGCTCTTAAAAATGAAAGCTAAAAATTAAGGAGTTTTTAAGGACCGTGGGAACCCTGTTCTATTCTTTAGAAATAATGAATTAACCGGGTACTACTCAACTTCAACGATGAAAGTAAAAAACTAATATACTAAAAATGACAGATTTATCTTACTATAGTTATGAAAAATGTAATATTTAACAAAATATAAAAAGTGAGTTTTATCTTAGAGGGAAACAATAAAACAAAACCGTCACAATATTTAAAAATACGCAATGTTTAATTTTTAAAATTCATTAAATGCATCATTAATACATATCAATAAAATTTAAATTGGAAAATTAAAACAATGGAAAACAGTTGACTGAAGCAATGGAACTCCGAAGCAATTATTTTCATGATGAAATTTTGAATTGCACTACTGTATCGCGTTCAGAAAATTCTGTGCTGGAAATAAATGAAAAAAGCTAAATTCCATTTTAACAATTATCTAATAATTTATTAAAAACTGCATAATTTTTAACAATTTTATCTAATTTTATAAAGTATGCTACAGTAAAGTCGTTTGGGGCTCTGTACATAAATAGATAATGAGTAAAACAGTAATGGGACTACTACGGTCCATTTAGAGGTGCTATCCGGCCTACCACGAATTTGAAACAACAGTTCAGAAGTTTTCAGTGTTCATGTTCAAAAATAATCACTTCACAGCGTGTCTTTTACATACAAAATTTTCTTTCGAAATTTAAAATATGTCATTCATTTATCTTAGTATATATAACAAAAACTGTAATAAATATCCTCAGAATTATAAAAATATGTAAATTCATTTTCTTTTATATTTAAACTGAAGAAATAAAAACAATATTTTGAATTCACTGATTATGATTTAATTTTAAGTACTACAAAGGTACTTATACTTGTTCTCGTTTAACGTTGTACTTGTTCCTGTTTAACGTTCGTCTAAAATGAGCGGAAAGCGAGAACATTAAATTGAAAAATGGCGGAATATTCAGAAGTACAGTCTTATTAAATACAATAAGATAAGAATGTTTCTAGGGATATTATTTCCTATAGACTATTGAATTTTGTAATAAAGAATTTTGGTCAATAAACATATTTTCTTTTCTTTTTTCTAGTCCGTTTAAAAAAAGAGGTTTGATCATTACTAATCAGGAGTTACGTCTAAAAACAAAATGGCTCTAAATGTTCACCAGCACTGAGAGAGGCATAGCTGGAATTCACTCTAGTTTATTCAACAACTCCTTCGAATCAATTTTTATCTTCCCACTCATCAATAGTCGCGAGATATATTCTTGAATTAACATTAAAATTACCATTAGCCATGGCTCGATGTAAGAATGAAGCATAGTGGCATTTGGAAAATCGAGATATAACTTTAGAATTAAAACAAACTAGGGTACATGAAAAAATTAAGGCACTATGATAATGAAATCACACCCAAAATAGTTAAAATAGATGAAACGTGTGAAAAGGAAAACAACATTTCAAAATAAAATATCCGTTTATTTCGAAATGGATTCTTACGCTAACCATCCTCGTGGGATATATACAAAAACTTTCCTATTTGATTGTGCAACTTAAAAGGAAGTTTGTGTCTTAAAAAGTCTGAACACGTTATCTGGGGCAGAATTTCTACACTTTTTAAGTTCGCCGAGACAGGTTTTATTCCGTATCATTTCTTATTGGTCCAAATATTTATGCTGAAGCACAAATATCCAGGATATTGTTTACATTGGATACATTTTCTTTGGTGTGTTGCTACTCAAGACAAAATTGATCGATTAATGAAGTAAAGATTCAATCCATGTGATCCGAGTGGTAACGTAGAAGTCAAGCAATTGATTTTACACAGCATCCAGACATTTATTATACACAGCACATTTACAGATACATTTTACAAAACAAAAATAATCCCTCCGCTCATCGCAGACAACTCTCTCCACCTACTGAACGCGAATACAAGTAGGAAACTGTTTTCTGCCATCTCAATACCTTTAAATCAATTTTGTTTATTAGAACAAGCAAAGCAGATTTACTTATTCTGATATACAGCGAAGGTTTCCTGCACAGTTGCGTATTTTATTGATTCCGAATTAATTAAGAACAAGTTTATCCAGATATTGCTAGTTAAAAAAAATCAATACTAGTTAAATGGTTTAAATTTGCATCCAGTATCTGAAGTCATTTCTAGAAATCTCCGGTACGATGCACAATGTAACAGTTTCCAATCATCTGCTAATCCTTCTGACGTTCCATAGTTACGAATGTGACGCTGGCGTTGCGGGAATTAGATGATATGTTGCCTTCCTATAAACGCATACCTGTTTTCAAAGCGACGCGGTAGAAGAATGATTTTTACAGGCATGAAAGTAGACAATGACAAAAAAAGCTGAACTTTCCCGGGTGATGATTACATTTTCTCTTACATAACTCTTTTTCACAATATGATTCAGTACTACATACAGGAATGTTGCACTCCTTCAAGCATTTTCGAGCAATTTTCGGAGCAGCAAAACAAAATTTGTAATAGAAGAACGAATTTTAGCAGCCAAAATGCAGATTTTGGGGAGCGGGATAGTGTTTTTGTAGCAGTTAATCTAACAATTTAAAGGATAAACCGTAGTTTTTTTAGGAGTCTACCTAATAATTTAGAATGATTGGTTGTTAGCATTTGGAGCAGCCAAATATTCAATAATTGCTGATATGGTTTGTTGGTTTGGTACATGCAATATATAGTACGTAATTGCTATAGTACGTTGAGCTAATTGGAATGGAAGTGAATCAGTATGCGTAGTCATACCTCAGCCCGCGTACATACTGATTTCGACCAGGATTGCAACCCCCCCCCTCCATTTTCCAATCCCGATTTCTCGATGGATTTGCATCGATCTCAGAAACAGTCCTAAAGGCTGTCAAAAAAGTGAATTTCCGCTTAAAAGCGCAAAACATTTATGCCTGATTCTGATATACAGCGAAGGTTTCCTGCACAGTTGCGTATTTTATTGATTCCGAATTATTTAAGAACAAGTTTATCCAGATATTGCTAGCTAAAAAAAATTAATACTAGTTAAAAAAAATAATTATGGTTTAAATTTGCATCCAGTATCTGAAGTCATTTCTAGAAATCTCCGGTATGATGCCCAATGTAACAGTTTCCAATCAGCTGCTAATCCTTCTGACGTTCCATACTTACGAATGTGACGCTGGCGTTGCAGGAACTAGATGACGTGTTGCCTTCCTATAAACGCATACCTGTTTTCAAAGCGACGCGGTAGAAGAATGATTTTTATAATCCGCACGGCTTCCTTTCGATAGCTGTTGTATATATATAATATACAAAATGAGAAAAAAAGCACCATACGAACTTACTTCTGTGCAGTCTTCTTGGATATCCTGGAAAGCGACATACTAATTACAGCCGATGCAGAAGATATAATCCAAAAGCGGGGCCAAGCACATTAATCCACTGATGAAAGGAATAAATCCACAGGCTGGCTGGTCACTAGCGACGGATTTTTAAACCACACCAATGCGTAATCCAAATGATAGCAGGTAAGTAATCCAAAATATGAATTATCCAGCGGTTAATCCCGTGAGTAAACACACGCACGTATATCCGACAGGGAGATTTTTTTTTTTCATTTTATATATATAAATTTTTTTTTATAAAAAAAGGAAGCACTGCACAAAGTATTCACAACACAAATTGCCCGTCTTCTCAACAAAACTCGAACTTATATTCCAAGCAACATAAACAGAACATATCCTAAAAGGGAGACTACTATCTACAAAGACTAAATGAACAAAAGAAAACATTAAACAAACATAAGAACAAAACAAAAGTAAAATAATAAGTAAATGGCAAATTAGCTGTGGCGTAACTTCGAAGCACTGGGGGGAAAAACAAGTTTTGAAAAGCTTTTCCCCTTCCTAAGTTTATGGGGGTGATTCATTTAAAAACCAAAACAATAGCACTTTGAATGAAAATAAATTTTAACAATAAATAAATAAATAAATAAAAATAAAAACAATTAAAGCAGGGCAGTCGGTATCTGTATATACCTTTAATGCTTTTTTAAAAAAACTAATTCTCAATTTTAAATAACTATTCCAACTATATCGCAGAGAAAAGCTTGGTAATTATTTCAATGGAAATAATAATAAAAAAAAACACGAATAAGCATAAAAACAAACAAAAATAAATGCGAAGAGAAAAATAAATATATGTAGTGCGGGTAAGAAATAGAGGGAAAATAGATGACGACTCTGAACTTTTTCGTCTTTCTTTCGTTTGTTTTCCGAGATCTATTGTGCACAATGAAGATTTTAAAAAACAAATAATTTAACGGATCTTGAAGAAATAAATAAAAGAAAACTTTTTTCTTTCCAAAATATTTCTATTGACGTAAAGTAAGTACCCATAATTTGTATAACTAACACTACCAAAGTTGCAAATGAAAAGGAAATCACCTCTAAACTTAAGATTAAATGTTATATGGCACTAACTTCATAAGCGATGATATATATTTGTAAATGATTTATTGCCAGGATATTTTTTTTCTTTTATAACAGAAAAGTACGACTGCTATTTAATTTTGTCAATGCGATATATATCTATACAAAACACTAGAACCTTTCAAACCCATTCATACAAAAAGCATTACATACCAATTGAAACAATATACAACAAACGAACATGCATATGCATGCACATGCATGCTCGTTTAAGAATAATAAAAGAGGAAGAAATATTTACGATATCATAAGGAAAAGCTGTAATTGAAATTGAAAACTAACAAAAGCTAGCCAAAGTAATCCTTTCATCGATCTATAATAAAAAGGAATTTAACGAACAGATTCGAACAAATTTAGAGTTTAAATCTTTCTATTTCTATTCTTCGCCATTTTATACCTTTCTCTTCCAATACAAACATCGACTTAAATATTTTCTTCCTCATTTAATGACACACCTCTCAGACATACACTTGTTTAGAAAGCCTCTGAATACGATTGATTTATACACTTCCATTTTTCCACTCATACATAGACACTGATGTGCTTGCAGCCACAGCATGTTATTACGTCCACAGCCCAATCTCACACAATTTGATTAAAGTTAACCAGAGATTAACTACATTATAGTTAGGAACGGTTTCACTAAACTCGTTTAACAACTAACCGCGATTAAACCATGGCGCCAACCAATGGCGAGACGCAATACTCCGTTTAAACAGGGATTAATCGCGGTTAACCATAAAACGATTTTGATGGGACCGGCCCTTATAATAATAAAGCCCTGTATCATCAAAGCTAATCGTGGATTAAATTACAAATTTAATGCAGTTAATCATCGATTACCTATAATAGACAATGATGTAACTGAACCGAAGGTCGTCTCAACAATCACTAACAGTCGGTTAAGTGGCAATCATTCATATGTTAAATAATTGGTGATTAGATTTTATTGACTATAATAAAATTGGATCTAAGTACTCCTAAAGAGGCTTTCAGACCCTCAGCGACGCGATTTCTCTTTACCATCCTTACCTTTGCGTTTTGGTTTTTATAACAAAAATGACGCTCACTGCTTATAAAAATGACATTACATTGCATTGCATTTCATAAAAAAATAAAATAAAATAAAATAAAATAAAAAATGTCGATACGGTTAACAAGGATTAAAACATCAGCTGGTCCATAGGCAAGAAAATCTGTTTTCTATGCGAACTAACCAATATTAATGAACACGAAGATACAGTTCGAAAGCGTGGCGTGTACATTCATTAGTCCTTTTATATCGTGTGTAAAATATGCCTCGTACATCGCTGTAAATCTCAATGAACTCACACCAACTCCTTGCGACATGACACGAGTGCAATATATCTCTTGATTGCCTCTACATTGCTTACTTTTAGACGCTCTTTACGCTATTTTCAGAGAATAGCGTGAAAAGTCTAAAAATGTATTAAAATTAATCAACGATTAGCTGTTGATGACTATGTTGAGATTAGTCCCCGAGAATTCAAAATCTCTCTCACACATTGTTAGCATCTCACATGCGTACACAAGGTCCAGTGTCGCCCGGGCATGAACAACACCCCAAAATATCCTGGCAACAATGGGGGTGGAGTGAGGGGCCAAGTTAATTTTTTAAATTTTTTTTTGGGGGGAGGGGGTTAGAGAGAGAACTTACCCGTATCTGGGTGTGCGCGGAGTCGAGTAAGATGCGGCAGGATTCCGCACCAGTGCATCGTCCCTTTCGTGGATGTAGATGGCCGACGAGGCCGTGCTGGATGCTGGGGGTTCGTAATAGTCCGTCTTCAGAGTCCTGTCTTCGATTTTGTTGTCGGCATTGTGCGCCTTGGCCGCCGACTTGATGTCGATAAAGGCGACCGTCGCGCACGCTCCACTGCTGTCGTCCTCCTTTTTGGGCAGAATTTTCACGCTTTGCACCTTACCATACCTGGAAGAGAACACAAATTCCCATTAGAACAAAAAGGAAAAATAAACACATGTACCCCGTGGTCGGACTTAGTCTTCAAACAGCTCTATGCTAAAGTGATATATTGTTACCCCAAGGAACTACAATGTAAGCATTATACCAGAAAGGTATAAGGTCTTTTTTTGCATATTTTTACAAGTATAACTTAGTAATTAACACAAATGCTTGTAATATTTTTTACGTAAAATACTTCATCAACAAAACAGTTAACATGAGTAAAATCCACATGAAATTTTAATTTAATTCTAGACTTCAAAAACATTTAATCTCTAACTGGTTCAAACTCAATTCCTAATATAGTGTCGTCTGACAATAATTTCGTTAAAAATAACTCTGTGTGATTGCAATTTATTGGAAGAGTTGGTAAATGTAGTTTATAGAAGGAACTTGTTCACATTTTATTTGGCAAATGTGTGCATCTCAAGTTTCTTAATCCGTGCTGGAACATGGACTAAGGTAGTATTGGTTGTTCTTGCCTACCATGACATACAGTAGACGAAGTAATGTCCGGTAACAATTACAACCGGATGTTACAATAACAAAACAAACGGGGGGGGGGAAGTTTCAAACCATTCTCTTTAACACATAGACGACTCCATATTTATGGTATGTCTTGATAACAACTCAGCAGAATGATCATCTTTTCTTTTCTCTTAATTGTCATTACAGCCAGGATGGGGCCTTAAGCTGCCTCACAATGTTTCTCAAGACAGCTCTGTTCTTGACTTAATTTTCCAGTTGGAGATCTTTAGTTTTTAGGTCCATCAAGACATTATCCATCGGCCTTTCCTTTGGTCTACCTCTTAACCCATTGCATGTGGCCTCTAAGGCAAGATCTTTACTACTCGATTGTCAGATGATCTCTCAATGCATCTAAGTCATGAGTGTCTCAGAGCCTTAATGAATTTTTAGAATTACCTACTTCCCATAAATTAGATCGAGATAATATCCAATAAACTGTACCAGAGGGCATTCACACACCTTCAAGCTGTCTGAAATTAACTGTTATGATCTGTTGCATATGAGGGGTGGGATAAGGTCAGTGAAATGAGCATGCTGGTTTTCGGGTATAATAAAGCGCCACATAATGGTTACAAAATCCTAAATTAACAAATTTTGTTAATAAGGTTATATATTCTTAGCTAACTATGCACTTAGCTAACTATGACAATGGCTTTGTGAGGGGGGGGGGCTTCCACTAACCCGAGTTTTCTTCGTGCCTCGGCTGTTGCAGAGATTCGTCTTACTGGATACGACAGCCTTTGAACTCTATTTAAGATTGGACTGTCCTAATAATTTTCTATGTAATTCTTGATGACAAATTACAGTAAAACCTCGATTAACCGAGGTTTCAGTTAACCGAGTCAATAAGGATGTCTAATTTTTTTTCTCCTTTCCAAAATGAGATTGGAAAAAATTATACACATATTTTAGTTCGTTGTCCGTGTTACAGGAACTTTTCAACGTTCCTTAAATGTATTTAGGATAAACACAACAAAACGTTTAACAATCACTGTGCCTATTATCAAAAACGTTGCTGGTGAAACGAAACATATAGTCTGAAAAATTAACAGTTATTTAACACTAGATTTACGAACCGAGCCAATTTTGACTCATTAAAAATTTGATCAATATATATATATATATATATATATATATATATATATATATATATATATATATACATATATGTATATATACATATACATACATATATATATATATACACACACATATATATATATATCAATACATATATATATTATATATATATATATATATATATATATAATTTTAATATTACTTTTCAAAAATATACGTTGGTTTTTAGTTAAGTAATAAAATATATGTAAATTTTCATTCCTCTTAAATGTGATATACCTATTTTCACGGTTGTGAGCCAACCAATTTGACTCATAGAATGTATATGAAAATAAATAAATATAGTAATAAATATAGTATAAAAAATATAGATAAGAAGTCGAGAACATTTCCATTCCAATGACAGAAATTCCTGCTACTGACGCACGGAAGAATTGTCAAGTTCAACAATCATGCAAAAGAAACAGATGTAGAAACCATTGTGCTAAATGTAATAGAAATGTTTGCGGAAAATGTGTTTCCAAAACAGATGTTATATGTAAAAAAATGTTTTCCATGAATTACATGATAATAAACATTTCATTTAAATTAATTTGCAACTATTTTCTTTACAAAAAACTTCAATTTTCGTGTATGAGTCAAATTAGCTCACTTCAGTAAAAATAGGTATATGATCAACTTCCGTAAATTTAGTGTTAAGAGATGCCGCTACAAAAACGTATCATGTACTTCAATATCTGAATGCAATAGCATATAGTTTTGCTACTAATTACCACATTATTTTGCAATATTCCTTTGCTCGATAAGAAAAAATTTTATTATTATTATTTATGGTTTTGAAATAAGATCAAACATTGTTCCAAGTACATAATTTGTTTATTCCATTTATGGTTGTAGCCAAAATAAAGATTTTAAAAATAAGTAGACAATACTAAAATACCAGATAGCGTGAAAGTACACTACATACAAGTCGTGTGGGCAACGAAAGTAAATTACATAAACAATATAAAATGATTTTTTTACGCGTTTTTATAAGCATAAATCTTGCATGTAAAAAAGCATGAATAACCGAACAATTAATATAATTTTGATCCAAGCTCATACGGGGAATACCGGTAATGAAATATGCAGATATTTTAGCAAAGAACGCCACAAAATCAATAAATTACAAACCAATACAGCTCCCGGTATCAATACTTAAAAAATATATGAAAGAAAACATAAATAAAGATTGGCAAGATTATTGGGACAATAGTGAAAAAGGAAGAGCAACCTATACTATAATGCCTAAAGTAGAACAAAAGTTACAATTCGAAAATAACATATTAAATTATTTCATAACCGGTCATGGAAGTTTCCCAACCTACTTGTACAGAATTGGAAAACTAGATTCACCAAATTGTAAATGCGGAATGATAGGCAACCCTCAGCATTACATGGAAGTAAGATGTAATCTCGTTCCGATGTTTATTAAAAAATACGAAAACGAAACACAGATCGAATATTTAAAAAAAAAAATAGATAATAATCGTAATCATATTAAAAAGTTAAAGGAAATTTATTATATATTAAATTCAAATTACTCATATATACAAAATAAATTTTTAAATTTTAAAATGAGGGAAAATACTTGGTAAAAATAGTGATAGTGATAAAAAAAAAAGTGGTTTTTTTTAAAGTTAAAAATTCAGTGTATAACATTAAAATGAATAATGTCGAAAGGTTCTCCCCACCCACTTAGGCTTTTGCATCCATAAACTTCTTCAGTTGGATGTGGGTGTGGGTCATCTAAGCATAAATCTTGCACGACACGCTAAATTTTAAAATGCTATTTTACAAAATCCCATGGACAGAGAAAAAATTTCATCGACAACAAATTATGCACTTCCGCATTTTTCAGCATAAGAAAAAAAAGAATGAATACCAGTATAAATACTGATATCGACGCAATTTCACTTCCTTCAAAAATTCAAGAAACTGAGAGAAAGAACAGCAGTAATTTGGCAACTGTCCAAGAATCAAAACTAAAAGTCGAGAGAAGAAAGAAGACGGGCCCGCAAGTCAGTCTATTAGCGAGTCGTACCTTGAACTGTTTCTACGACCGGAATAACCAGATATTCCGAGCAGTTTTTTATTTGTTATTCATTCTACGGAAAAGAGCAACTTGACTTTCCCCAAGCCAAACGCCAAGAGCAAGACGAAAATCAATGCATATCCACGTTTCGATACATACTTTTCCAGAGAGATTGTGCTGGATGAATATGAGAAGAAAATGGAAAATACTGTGATACGAGTAAAAATCCAGGCAACAAAAGCATCACTAACCAGATTATTAAAAAAAACTTATTAATCAGTTATTTGTAATCATTTGTTTCAATATAATGCATTAGTAATAATTTATAACAGTAGAAAGTTTGAAATTAATAACTTTTGATGCCACACAGAAGTCACAAATTTTATTTTCTTTACAAATCTTTACAACAGAAACATGGTTAATCAAATATCAATCTTAAAATTTTTTACAAATTAAATTTTTTTCTTTTAGTTTGAAGTCCAATATTGGATGTTTTTAAGTTACAACTGGAAAGAATTAAATATCAAAGATACTATTAATGTATTAGAATGATATCAGGAATTGAAAAAAAAAAAATTATTTCCTCGATAGTTTTTAATTAGACGCATCCAAAATTACACATATTCGATTATGACAAAGAAATTAAAATATAAAACAAAGCTATTGTCTAAACTAAAACATGGATATAGTATTTTTAATTTGTTTCCAAAAATTAAAAAATGTTCGATATTATAGTATCATATCTTTATTATAATTTATTTCAGGATATGGTCATTTTGGGGAAAAAAAAAAAAAAAAAAACTTAATAATAAAACTTATGTTGACGTGATCACACACACACACACTCACTCGAGTGAAAATGCTATTTTGGTTCAATCACGTGCTCATTAGCTTACTATGTTTAAAATGATTGATAAAGTATCAAAATAAAAAGTATATTAATAATCGTCCATCTCCAATAAAAACAATAACTACACTAACAGTAAACCAGAAAGTTTTGACGATTTTAAGGCAGGGTTCATACTCAAATACACTTTGAATCGCCACCTAAATCTCAAAGCTTAGTAAATAAAATTAAAACACGAAAATTAGTGAATGTTGTGCGAAAATAATGAATACTCTAATTCTAAATTATATCGATGGGCTTTATTAAAACATAACATTGCAATTTGGTCTTGAATTTCTGATAAACTTTTCTGGGCTTTAATTAAATATGACATTAATTCTGAAAATAGATTATGAACGGCTATAAATATCAATCTGTTCATTTAGTAAATTAAGTATATAACTAATTAAGAAATTGTATTATAATCCTATTTTTTAAAGATAGTTAATGAAATAAACTTCTGACGATTCTTTTTCTTCTTTCAAACTCGTGTGTGACTATTTACTGTACTTCATTTTAGAATGGAAACAAAAATTCATTCCCTTGTATTAATTTTTTCAAATCCATACTAAATAAAAACAAATTTAAATAAAAAAAATTTCTATTTTTTTTAATTTCACTATTTTTGCTCCAATTTTTATAATACATATAGTGGTATAAATATTTTACTAACAGTCGTATTTACCTCAACGAATTAAACAAGCTTTGTTACCCAAGTATTCAATGCAAATATGCTATTCACCATGCTATAACCTGAGAATTACTACATCTTTTAACCCACCGAATTTAATCCACCATATCGACGAGTTACATCAACAGCTACGTTCTAGCAGGTGTCCGTAACACTCGGATTTATTTATCAGGCATGCGCAAATCATCTATCTCACCATACAGTGGATAAATATGGCGGAAAATCAACGCCTGCTCGATTTGATTTCTGATGTATGCTAATGATTGATTAGTTATGTAATTTACTTAACTATTCTTATAAACTGACCAAAATTTAAACTCAGTGCTATATTTTCCAAATTAATTATTAATAAAGAAATAGTGATATAAAATAATAATTATACGAATGTGGAGTTCGGTTTCCACACACGTTCTCGCACGAGTACGTTACTATTTCTTAATTTACACTCTACTAGTTCTGCACAGTTTGTGCAGCACATTCTCCATGATAAAATAATAAAAATTAAAAAATATTTAACAATATTCCAACAAACTATTAACTATCATAAACTAGACTTTTCCTGGTACAATCTATAACAGAAAATATTGTCAAGATGTCAACACATCAAAGCAGAAATTATTAATGATACTTAAAATATCAACATAATCAATATTTGCTATTTGTGTTACTTATTTTGCCATTAGTACTTCCCTTTTAATACACATTTTCATTATATTTCTAAAGTTGATGCACGCCTGAGACTACTCAACTATATCCTATTTAAGTTAGGAAGTGTGTGAACGTTGTAATATCGTAACTGATCTGATCTATACAAGTGTGTTACACACTACCAACACAGTTATTTGTGAAACTTAAAAGTAAAAATGTATGCATGTACGGTTATTTTATTTCGGAAATTTTTCAAATAAAACCATATGAATACTGAATTAATTCTGTATTAACAGTTTATATTTGTGACGTGCTGTAAAATTGTCAAGAATACATGTTGGCGTGTTGCGGAGCACTAAACTATAAAAAATCAATACAGCTAAAAATCGCAGTTTTAGTTTTTAAAAATAAAAATAATAAATGATGTCAATTGTATGTTTTTATTATCAAAATAATTCTGGAGTGAAACAAAGCACCTTTTACGACCATAAAACAGTGTTTTTTAAACTCTATAGAAACCGAAGTACATTAAGAACAAACATTTGTGCATTAAGAATAGACATAATATTTAAATGTATAATTTCACAGTTCATTGTCTACGCATCATTTGAGCTTAAACATTTATTTTAATTGTGAAAATTAACTCATGTATTTTATTTTCATCAGCTAAAAAGTGGAAGGTCTGCAATCAAACAAAAAAATTTGTGGTGAAAGCAAAAGATTTATGATTACAAAGATCGAGAAATTATGTTCTGACACAATAAAGCAAACATGAAAATGATGATAAAGTGAAATACTCAAAGTTAAGCCCATGAAGAAGTTTATCTCATAAAGATTTTCTGCCAATAAGTTCTAATCAGCCAACCAAATTAAGGCCAGAAATTAGAAAAAGGTGTGTGTATGTGTGAGTGAGTGAGAGAGATGAAAATTGAACAACTGAACTATATATACTTCAATAAATCTTCAAAGAGTAAAGTAATGCAACAGAATGTATAAAAGTGGCAAGAAACTATATTTAATATTTTTCTGTAATATTGGGAGAGTACGAAAACAATATTACGAAATTGAGTTTCAGCATATTCTGGTGGCTTTCCAAAATGGAAAGCAACCTCTTTTGGCAAAGATAGATAAATCCATCTAAGCCCTTTATTCCTCCCTCACCTTTACCAAGTCAGAGTAAATAAAAGTGAACAAAGAAAAAAAAAACTAGCAGGCTTTTTCCCCACCCCGCCTGCTTACAGCATATCCAAAATGATCACCCTCTCTCTCCTGGAAGCAATGCAGGCAAATGCATCAAGCAGTTTCTCCAGGCAGCGTAAAGGTCACCTCTACAAATCATGCGCTCACAAGATAGAGAATATCGCTTGATCATTGCCCTCGCTAGGCCTCTGTTTATCTCGGGCTCCCTGCCAATAGGAGAGCTTCGCCGCTGCCGGGGGCCACGCCCGTCTAAGCTTATTGGTTGCGGCACAGTTTTTGTTATTTTGCCCACTCGCTCCGCATGCACAGAGCCGAGCTACGATCAATGGATGTATGGAACAAAATACTCCGGCTTCGGGATTCTTTTAAAGCTTTCTTTTCTTTATCTGCGCATTCATATTTGAAATTCAAATGAAAAACGGTCAAAAAAAGAAATAACTCTGTCATAAACTTCTAGCATAGCTTCTTTTCATTACATCTGCGACCGACATGAAGAGTTCCTTGTACCAAAAAAAGAAACTTAAGCCATTCATAATGAAAAATACTAAGTAAAAACACACATTTCAAATCGTCACCGCTCACATATATGTGATATCAGTTCAATATTAGTTTACAACAGAAAAGTAAAATTATACAATGTTACGGCATTTCTTGAAAGATAAAATTATTGGGAAATACCATCATAGCTTTTTTATTTTTAAATCAGTCACGGTTAAAGTGAATAGCCAAAAACTGAAATAAATCCTCAACTGATATACAGAAGAAGGAACGTTGGCCATATAATATATCTAACAAAGTGGAACACCACAAATATGCTTGGAAATGAAAACAGAGCATGTTTAACAGTGTAGCAGAACTGAAAGCAATACAGTGATACAGTCGTGTAGTAGTCAAAACCAAACTATTTATGGCGAAAAAGCAATCCAGTTAATAAACAGAATAAAGGTTTCAAACCGATTGGAATAATAATTGGTAAAATTATAATTGGTAAACTTAAATTATTATACCAGTGGAATAATAATTTAAGTGTTAAGGAAATAGAAATAGCTTCGAATACCTTTCTAAAACACTCGATAGCTTACATTTTTATCGATGAAATTTAACAGAATTTTACTATTTACTAAAATATCTCAAACAAAAATTTTAAATATTTTAGTAAAATATTTAGAAATTGTTTTTAAATCAGGTTAACCACACGATAGGGCAAAAACTACAATAAAAAAAGTGGGTTTTTTTTTTCATACAATTTGAGATTTTCCGCCAAAAAAATTAAAACGAAAAATGATACGTTGAAATATATCAGAAGTATTTTCAGCTAGCGATGCGGTAACTTCTCAAGTAATAACAAAAAGTTCTTATTAGAAGCACAAAATATGATCTCATATGAGTTAAGAAGCCCGGATAAAGTTTTATAGACTGGAATACTCAGATCGAATTTCGTAATCCTTCCTAAAGTAAGCGTAGGTAGAAAGTAGAGAAAAATCACTAAATGGAAAGTAGAATGACGGGAAAGACTGGAAAATATGTTATCTGCTCCAATTCCCAAGGTCTGAAATGGCAGTCCAGAATGTTGGAAAATTAAGCACATACAAACAGGTTTTTCTTCCATCTCGCCGCAAAACACAGATACAAATTCTAAGCAAGCCAAACATGAAAAATGCCCAAAAACTTATCCCAAACTTGAATGAAATAAAAGGATGAGTGGGCTTAATTTTTTTTTAAAGGAATATATATAAATGTATTAAGTATACATCCTCCTCAAATAAGGATTTCAAGTCAAAATATTTTCTAATATCTGGAAAATAGAATAGTTCAAATGATACTTTAAAAATTTTGTAAACGATAAAAAAGCTGAATATTGCGCAAACTTTGTTGCACACTTTCTAATCCAACACAAATATGACGAAACGCGTTTTCTCTTTATTAAAAGGAATATTAAAATATTTGTTTATGAAAAATGTATTTTATTTTTGAAACAAAAGTAATATAATATTTGTAACATTCCTATAAACAAATTTATTCTAATACCGGCAGCCTATTTCGCAATATGGTATTTACAAGCTATAAAAAAGGAATATATAAAAACAGCAGAAAAAATTTCGTTTATTAAAAGGATTTATTTTAGAAAGTAATTAATGTAATAATTTGTTATTCTTAATAATCTTTGGCAACTGCTCGATATCATTCGCAAAAAAATCACATACGAACACAAATATGACGAACACGTTCCCCTTTATTCTATTAAAAGGAATATTAAAATATTTGTTTATGAAAAATGTATTTTATTTTTGAAACAAAAGTAATATGAATGTAATATTCCACCTATAAATAATTTGTTATTCTTAATAACTTTTGGCGACAGCTCGATATCATTCGCAAAAAAAAAATAATCACACTCGAAAACCATTTAAAAGCAAATAAGTTGAAGTGTTTTTAAAGTTTTAATAAAGGTAGATGAAATGTTTTAAAATAAATTCAAACTTTTGGCAAAATATTTCACTAACGAACTCTACTGGCGAAACACTTTTAGATCTAAATCCCACAGCTTATAGCCAATTTGCCGGTTCCTTTCTGCATGACAATACCCCTTGGCACGGAGCCAGCTTTCTGATGTAACGCAAATTTTATGAAACTCGGTACGCAGCTGTGTTACAATAATCAGTGCTATCTAATCAAAACAAGGCATTTGCTGAATTCGAGCAAAATTCTTTATGTATGTTCTAATAACGTATGTTCCGCCACGGTTCCTTTGATAAATTGTTTGAAAGAAAAAAAGTCCAAATGGAAAAGAAAAAAAAATGTTATGAGGTGAACATCTCGGGCCAGCCTTTTACGGAAATAAAACTTTACAAATAAAAAAATAGGCATGTGTGAATATTTTATGAGATATTAAAACGCTTAATAAAAATGAAAACTAGAGCTACCAAAATAAAAACCGACTACGTACAGCTTTCCCAAAGACGAATTATTTGTTATCAAATATCTTGTATTATAAAATTAGGTTTTCTTTTTCGCTTCCCCCTCCCAATATTACGAACTAAGAACATGCAATCTTTGTAATCACGTATTAGATTTTCAAACCACGAATAATCATTAACACATGACAAATATCCGGTGAATATTTAACCTTAGAATCTGTTAAGAAGTGTTTTGTTCATGCATACAAATTTAGTTTCAACTTTCCAAATTTAAAATAAAATAGACTATTGATGCTAAACAAATGAGTTTTTTCAGATTGAGATTTTTGAAATGAATGGGAAATAAGAACTGCAATTAATAGTTTATTTTATAGAAATTTATCTGGTAATCAAAAATTAAAAACAAAATTTAAGACCTGGTTATAATATGCCTCAACTTTCTAAATATTAACATCAAAGTAAATTATTTATGTATTTTCAAAATTTTTCGTATGATCAAATTCCCCCCCCCCTTTTCAATATACAAACAAAAATCATGTAATCTTTGTAAAGGTTCTACCAAACGATCTTATGAATTATTTAATATTATAATAAAATATCCTCCTACGTATTTAATAATAGGGCATGTTTCTATCAACATTAAAATTTATAAGACCACCCCCTCCAAAAAAAAAAAAAAAAAAAAAAAAAAAAAAAAAAAAAAAAAAAAAAAAAAAAAAACTTTTAGGAACATATTCTCTTTTCTTAAGAAGCAACTCTTTTAATACGACATAACAAACGTAGTATATTTTACAGCAATATTTTCAAACCTTTCAAATAAAATATCATGAAAATAAAACGAAAGATGTGTTTATAGTTACTATCAATTTTTACAAAATTATTATATATTTCAATAAGTTGACTAGGAATAAATCATCCAAAATGAGAATTATAAAACTGTAAACCAGAATTAAATTGAATTCTATAAACATATTATTAACCAGCGTACTATTGTAATTAAATTTATAAATACATTCCAACTATAAGTTAATGGACCTGAGTTTATGCATATCTTATTATTATTAATAAATTTTATGCCGCATGAACTGTTTGGTAGATATGTTACGATGAAACTAAATATCCTCATAGAACATTTCCTCATTATAGTTTGTTGTTACTGGAAAAAAATGAAAATGAAAAATCAAACAACTTTAGAAACCCAAATGCCTCTGTAAATTATGGAAGAAAGTGTCAATGTATACATCAGTTTATAAGCTATGAGAAATATATAATTTAGAAATAATACTAATACTTTGTATACTGAGGAAAATAGCAAATTAGAAGAGAAAGTGAAATTCTTAGTTCTATTCTGATGTACTGAAACAATCATTCAATACCATGAAAAGTAATTTCAAGATGAACACCACGATCTCCTCCCCTCTGAATTTATTTGAAGATATAAGGCTATTCAGAGTTCTTCAATTACATTCTCTGATGAGGAGAAACAAATGAAAAGCTAGCAATGAGAATATAATAATTTAGAAATAATATAATTTTTAAATTATATAGGATAAAATTACGTTATATAACAAATTCCCTAACTATATAATTATATAAGATTATACTAATCTTATCTTCCCTAATTATATTCTATATAATTTTTATCCTATTTTATTCCATGACAAACATGGAAAAGAAAAAGAAATTCTTTGTTCGATATTTAAATAATTAAACAATCATTTCAACCACGAAACATAATTTGAAGATGTCAGACTATTCAGAATTGTTTAATTATACATTCTGATGAAGTAAAATACATTATACAATACTGTTATATAATAAATCAATTAAGAAAAATATTAATGGAAAATTAAAAAATGATGTAGCTATTTAAGTTTGGAAACGAGCTTTAAAAAAATATTTATTTCACTTACAATTATTATATAAACGATACTCGCATCCATGAAAAGGTATATATATATATATATATATATATATATATATATATATAATATTATAAGTATATATCAGGGTTTCTTTGCCTGGCAAAAACTGGATAAAACCTGGTAAAAACCGGCAAAAATAGCAAAATCTAGAAAAATTGGGTGGATTTTAAAAATGTACAAAAAATCAATAAATAACAAAATAATAAATAATTTTGTACGTAATACAGTTGAGACTTAAATCAGAATATTAATTAGGTATTTCATTCGTATTAATTTGACAATTTAAACAATTTAAAATAATTTTCATTGATGTTAGCAATGAAAATACAATATTCTATATTTGTAAATAAATTTATATGATGGAGGCACGGGATAAAAAATGTTTTCTTTATTTATCAATTTAATATAGTAACGTTGTCTTTAATTGTAATGTGTATATATACACATATAAGATATATATTATATAAGTACTAAAAACGTTTAAACCTACAGTTTGTAGGGGAAATAAGCTAATAATTACATTAAAAACAACAATGCACATAAAAACTTGAAAAATCAATCTTCATTTTATCTTTCATTTGTATTTCTAGGTATAACTTTAGATTTCGATTGTTTCAATGACGCATTGAATATTCTATGTTAAAAAAAATATTGTATTATGTATCTTTAGATTAGAGTTAAAATAGTTTCATCCCCGTAAATAAAACATATCCATTTTTGCCAGGACGTTTTTTCCATGATTTATTCCCACCTTTGGAAAAAATGTGCCAACCCTAGTATATATATATATATATATATATATATATATACACACACACATATATATATATATTATATATATATATATATATATATATATATATATATAAATATATATATATATAAATATATATATATATAATATATATATATATATATATATATATATATATATATATATATATATATATATATATATATATATGTTTATATATATATATATATATATATATATATATATAAACATCAAGTTTTCATAACTTAAAGCATGAATGCAATTGTTAGATACATAAGGTTTCAGGATATACAGTGTTTTAAAAATTTTGACATCACTTAATGCTGACAATTTTTTTAAAACAAAATTAACGTTTAGACACTTATTAATTCCGTATTCAAAATTTAAAAAGGAGGAAAGAAATTAAATGCCATTAAAGACACACTGGCAGCTTGCAGCAGTTCGTGTTCGGAATGTCTATGCTCAACTCTGGCAGTTAAAATGCAGCACTCGCTTCTCCATTTTAAACGTGCCCCCACGCCAAATTGCTCTCGCAATCCCTCTCCCCCTCTCTCTGTCATGGAATGCTTCAGAACTCTCCCTCCCCCCCAGAGAATTTAAAGGATATATGCCCGCCCCACCTAGTCCCTCCCCTCCCCCGTTTCCCACACATACCTAAAAATCGAAAATCGGGGAGCACAACGCATGCCCGTGGTCGAAGAGATCGATCCGAGAGGGGTGTTCCTCTAGCCAACATCCGACTTGGCTCAGAGGAACGAGGCAAAGCAATACGTAGGTTACTATGGAATATATACAGCTGCGATGAAATACATTTTCGAAATTACATTTAAAAAATAAAAACACATGCAGTTGAATACAACATATTTTTAACAGGGTATCTGCCAAAATAAAATTCTTCAAATCCATGACTTTGCATGACTTTCTCTGATTTAGCAGATCATTTTCCACGACTTTAAAAAGCTTTCGTTAAAGTATATATGAATAAAACTTCTGACGTACATACAAATAAAATATATGCTTTTAGAGAAATTACAGGAATTTTATCATAAAAAAACTATAAACTTACTTTATAAGTGTTAATAAACTCACATACATAAAAATAAATTGTTGTATCTACATACCTAAGTTTAATCATATAGCAATTTTTCAATCAAAATGTTTCCAATTTGAATTCAGGGTACTTTGGTATTATCCAGGTGACCATGAATAATAGCCAAATATAACCCTATAATGTTTATATACAATATCCCTAGAGATAAACTTATATTTTGTGCAAAAATCTTAACTAATTTTTATTAAAAAAATAATTATTATTATATTAATAAAATTTTAATCTACAATTTAAGAAAAAACCAGAATAATATACATTTACCCACCCATTAAGCTTTCTTGCTTTGAGTTTCCTTGGTGAACAAATTTTACTTGGCAATAGGGTCAATAGGATAATACATAAATACCAAACTCAGTAACTTCAGCCAAATGACAAGTAAAAATAGAATTAAACAATTCAATTCATTTTTTTAATCGGTAGTTTAGCGGATCCATGACTTTTACTCGTTTTACTTGAAAAATCAAGACTATCCATGACAAAACTAATCCATTGTCTAAATCCATGATTTTCCATAACTTTCCAGGTGTGCGGAAACCATGTTTTAATCATAACGGAGAGTAAATATATTGATAATCATTCACTCCTACCTGAAGTTTAAATAGTTTCTTTTTACCTAGAAATATAGATGATTTTAGAGATCTATTTATACAGTAGCCTATTTCTTTCAAACAACTGTGAACATCACTTTATATATGGAATTTAATATTAAACGTACCAGAACAATCAAATGAACCGTTTTTAAGACCAGGTTTTCATTTTTCTTGAACTTACTGCACGACAATTTTTAGTACAATTTTTCAATATCTCTGATTTTCCCAATGATCAAAAGTATTTTATCGCTAGCTACCTTTTGACCTCTGGAAAAATTATCAGCATTAAAATCTCAAGCGTACTGCTAAATTTTTTTTAAGAAAATGTCATCCAATTGTGTTTAGGAACATACCATGTACAGTTTGTTTTATGCTGAGTACAGACTGCTGATAACCCACGAGGCAAAATAATGAACATTCAAATTTCAGCATTGGCTCTGCATGTTGTATTACAAATATTTACAACGTAATCAGCTTTATTTGTAAGAATATGCTACAAACTTAAATGATAATTAATTTCCATTGCATATACTTAATTATGTATTATTTATAAATCAACTAGAAAAGAATGTAACATTCATTTGAAAAACAATCATTTGACCGCAATCTGTAGAAATAGGTATATATATAATGCCTGTAGGTTTAGTGTTAAGTACAAGGAAAAGATTACGTGTTCCTATTATACCAATGAGAACGAAGACTTCGTTTTGTGAACTTATGATAAATATGATTTGAAAATGTAAATAAAATGGCGGTTGGGGGTATTTATTTGTAAATAATAAGGCAGCTGATTCCACAAAAGTATAACGGATTTCGCAGAAAATAAATAAATGTTTACAGAACAAACGTAACTGTTCATCACTTATCCGTTGGATATCACAAATATTTAAAACCAATATATAACAACCGATGATATACGACTGAAATTTAACATAAAGAACATATATAAATAGAATGAACACGCTATGAAATCTTTAGATATTTATATGCCATTTTAATGTCGAATTTAAAAGAGTTGAGTTTTTTAAGTGGATAAATATCCAAATTGAAATACTTTGATTACTACAATTCAAATATGCATATTTGATTTAGTATTTAGAATACAAGCCTTGAAAATGTATAGTTAATATACATGAAATAGTGTATAAAAGTATTTAAATTTATTTTTAGTAATTTCAAGCTATGAAAACTAACTGTGTAGCTTAAATTTTAAGCACCTATTTGAAGAGATGCTAGGTTAATAAATGAAGTTTTATCTAATATTATATAATTTTATACAAATGCCAATCATTTGGCAATTATTTTAATTTTAACACACGGATTACTAAATTTATCTTCCGTTTAACTTCTACCCCATGAGTGTATATTTAAAAAAATGCAAAACATCATTTGCAGAATGAACACAAAAAATATTTAGTATGGAACGGTATATTTTAGTTTTTTAAAAGAAAAATTAGATCAGTTTGTTTATAAATTAAAACAAAATAAAATTTGTTTTATTAAACGTCTGACAAACGTATATAAATATGAATGAACTTTATTTAAAAATTGTTTTCCAATCTATAACTGACCAATGGTAAGTTATTGATCATTTCATCATGATTAATATTTCCCAATGCATTTTTTGATGTATTTATTAAGCAGCTAAATAATTGAACTTTGATTAACTCAGTTTCATGAATAACCTTTTACATATTTTTAACACATTACAATTTTTACATGGCCTTTCACCAGATGCATTTGGTAAAGGTAAAGTTAAATTTACTCGAAATACTTTTATGTTTGGAAAAATTGATACTACTTTTGTGCTTTTTATATACATTGCAGCAAATCGATGAAAACGTAAAATTTATTAAGTCGGTTTTAAAGTAAAGTTGTGTCAACAAAAAGGGAAAAATCTTATTTACAAATCTTTTCAAGATAGTAATTTGACAGGACTTTCCAAAAAACGAGGCTATAAACATTGTCTCATTTATATATGCGATGATCCATCATACATGGGACATAAATAAACCTCTTTAATTATATTCCAAAAAAAATATAACAATTAGCTTAAGATGTCTACATTTTTTTTTTTTTTTTTTTTTTTTTTTTTTTTTTTTTTGCCGAAATTCAGGTCAAAATAGGTCATGATACAATATGCAGGATTGCAACTACTGAGGTACTTTCAAACAGGTGAGAAAAGAGACAAATAATACAGAATAAGTGACCAAAAAGTGACTAAACATTGAAATAAAAAGCGATTTTTTTTTCTCCTCCGGATTACAGATGCTATTATTAAGATTTTTCTACTTATTTTAACTCTAAATCAAATGATTCGTGCAAGACATGATTTTAGCGTCAAATACAAAAAAGGTTAAAAATTTTGTTTAACACAACTCAACATTGCTTTTTATTCAAAAAAATCTATAAATTAGATTTGAATACATGCAATACATTAATTTTATAATCACAATTTTCTGCATATATTAATGATTTTTTTAAATACGTGCATAGCTAGATTATAGTATCTAAACAAAAATTGTGAAGAAAAAGAAAAAGAGAAATGTGTGCTTTGACGTACATTACTTTAATGTATTAAATGTACATTTCAGTACAAATGTACATTTCAGGAACTTCTTTACGACTATTTATAATCACTAAATTCTGGAAACCATATGACTAATTACATTTTAATAAGAAAAATAGGATTAGAGCATCAAATTTTTGTTCTTTTATTAAAATGTTTTGTTATTAATTCAGATTTTCTTTTTTCAACAACAGACATTTGCTGTGATACACCATGAAAAAAGTGACTGTTTACTACAAAAAAGTTAATTAAAGTGATCAAATGTAAAAAAGTGACTAAAGGTGAGAAAAGTGACGGAATTGCAAGCCTGAATATGCATAAAACTTATGTTCAACAGGTATGTTAGAACGAAAAAGTGCCCATTCTGATGGAGAGGGATTTAAATTTAAAAAATATTTTCGGATCAAGTTTCTAATGCTTTTATCCATATTAGCTGGAATATTAGGTCGATATCCATCCACATCAGTGAAAGATCTCTAACATACTCTAAAGGCTAACAGAGAAAAAAGCGTTCTGTGAAAAGCCCAGGTGGTACCCACAACCCAGATCTTTTGAAATTCGGTTTCCCCCTTCGAAGTTAACACCCCTTTCTTTGTCAACTGCCGTCAGTCGCGGCCATTTAACTAAAGCAGTAAAACCTTTGTAAGTTGCACACTAGAATATAATTCGTCCTTCAAACAAACAGTTTTAGAACTTATGATGTAGTACGGGCCCCTCTTTGGAAGCTCCCTATGTTAGTAGCAGGAATTCCTTTAAAGTCTCCGTGTTTGTTCGTAGAAGTACTTTGCAGGGTACATGCGCACAGTTTCTTCGCGTGAGCAAAAAATGTGTGTATGTAAAACATCGGAAATTTAGCCTCTTCACGAATATATATTACTAGCAAGTGTGAACGTGCTTCGCTACGGTGAACTTAATATATTACTTTTAAAGAAAATTTTTTTTTCGTGTATAACTCTCTAAATTCGTCACAGTGCAGTTCGAGTCATTGGCATATTTATATATTTCTGTTATAAGCATATTATAACAATATTCAGTTTTTATACTTTAGTTTAAATTACATTACTTTATTACTACTGTACGTTGATTAGCAACGTTAATAGATCTTGCCATATTACTTGGTAGAATAGGAACAGAGGTTTTGACGGCAACAGTGCTCATTTTGGTGGTATTAATAAATATTGTCCAAAATCAAAGAAATTTATGACGAATCACATGGTTTTGTATGAAACAGAAACGTACATTCATATTGACAACCATATGAATATGAAGATAATTATATAAAATGATAGGTTTTCATTTGCCCATGAGAGTCACTGAAATTTGTACTTTTTGTTGTTAGAATATTGTTGATAAACATTTCATTGCAACGTAAAAATTAACCAAGAATTAAACTTAAAATTAGTTCTCATATAAAAATGCTATAATTTGCGTCACATAGAAATGAAAGTGAATCACTTTATATCTCAATTTCCAGGTCAAATCGAATGGATACTACGCAGACGATGTTTAAATATAAAATAAGAAATGAATAAATGAAATATTTAAAGGAATGACGTCATAATGATAGAAAAATATCATTTTCACCTATGTATTATGTAATAAATTAAAAATTTTAATCTTCTGCTTTTAACCGAGGAAAACTGCGTTTAAAACAATTACTTGGGATGACGTCACATTGCTAGAAATATTGCTTCTTTCACTTAGTTATGACGCGATAATTTAAAAATTTAATCGTCTGCTTTTAACCGGGGAAAATAATGCTTGGAATAGTGACATGAAATGCTCGAAAAAGAGGAAAGGAATGGATTTCGAACGTTAAAAATTTACAAAAACCTTCCCAGGGATATACCTAAACATTTCCCAAATTTTCACAGCGATTGGATGCATGGTTTTTGAGTCTATTGAGTACATACAGACAGACACAAATTCATTTATATATATATAGATATAGACTAAAACCGAAACAAATAGAATCCAAATTTCAAAATTAAACACGAAGTGTTTTAAAAACAGCACAACTGCCATTCTTTTTTCATTTTTTTTAGAAGAAAAAAAAACATACTAAAAAAATTATTGCACATAGACAAATACGTAAAAATGAAAGAGCGCGAATTCTCATGACAGATCCTAATATCTCAAAGAAGATAATGCGGTATTACACTACAGTCTTACACGTGTGAATGCTAACAGCAGATCGGTGACTAATGCATCTGTCTGAGAGCTATCTTTAGATTATGAATTAATTTACTCTCCCAAACAGAGAAAAACAGATTCCGAATTTATGCTCACGTTATTTTTTTTTTATTATTATTTTGGCGTCATAATATATATGTATATGTGTGTGTTTACCCACATAAGCAAAAACTGTAGAATTTTAGTATTATCTATACTAGAAATTCATTCATACGATATATTCAGTAATACAAAGGACTCCTCGTTTATCAGCGAAATTTTCATAGAGCGTTTGTTACAAACTATTCACTAATATGAATATTCATTTATTCGAAGCATTCACTTACACGAAGAAATGTTCGATTTTCTATAAATTTTATTCAGTCATATGAAGAAATAATTTTTTCGCTATGTGTTTCCCCCCTTTTGTATAATGTATATTTCTTTGTATAACTGGAGTGCGTTTATAATTCGTGGTTTCTATTTCTCTTAGCATTTTATATTAATGTAAACGTTATTGCTGTACGTAATCCTGTATATACTTAATAAACACAGAAACCTGTTATATTTAATATAGGAAGAAAATTTATTGTTATAGGTTACAAATATTAATATTCTTTTCCCTTTTATTACTACGTTTTTTATTAAAAAACCTGAAAAACAGCCCATTAGGGTTTTCATGTTTCCATAGGCGTAAAAGACTACTTTTCACATATACGAAGTACTATCCACTTACACGAAGAATTATCTTTCCCCTGCTCTTCATGTTAGTGTTTCCACTGTATATACAAGTGTGCGAGTGTGCATTTGTATATATGTGTGTCTATATAAATATATATATGTGTGTATATATATATATATATATATATATATATATATCTCGATAAATATATGTGTATTGTCTTCAAAAGTAAATTACTAACAACCTGAATTCTCTTTTAAACCCTTCATGCACAGTTTTATTGAAAAAGGCCGCCCAAAAAAAAAAAAATCAATTTTTTTTAATGTTTAAAAAAAAAAAAAAGAGAGAGAGAGAGAGAGAGAAAACGTTGTCTAGCCAAGAAAAATACAAAAATAATCAAAATTTGTATTGCAATTTTGGATTTTGATAACATTCCCAAAAATAGTCGACTTTAGTAGCTTTTCTCGCACATCGACTTTTTTTTAAATCTTTCTTTTCGAATTCCCTTTTCAGAATATACATTATTTTGAAAAAGATATACATTTTTTAATTGAAATATATATATATATATATATATATATATATATATATATAATACTTGAATAAGTAAGTGTTATAGCTTACAATCCCATGTAAATGATAAATATCAATAATACGATTGCTTTTTTCTTTAACATTATTTTTAAATCTCGATTGTATTCGAGTGTGAAAAATTATAGCAACATAAAGTACAACGACGCTCGAATTATCTCGAGTGTGCACAGTTTGGACAGTTTAACGATTAACCCTCAACGTGCAAGCTCGAGTTAACCCGAGCTTGCACGTTAAGGGGTTAATCAGCTTTTGTATAAACAATTCACTTTTGAAATTATGGAACGTTAGACGATAAGTGAATTCACACTGCTATTAAAACACATGTGCTGTATAAGCTAATATATTCGTGTAACGATTCTCGAATAAAATTAGTCGTAATATTATACCCTTGACACTGAAATGAGGGCAAAAAAAACCATAGCCTTACAGATATATCAAACCATAAGTTAAACGAAAAGTATCGTGTTACGCAAGTTTGGCGTTGCTTGAATGTTTTGGCAGTATTACAAATAGACGGTCAATTTGGATGGCAGCCACAAGACGGCTACAAACAGCTGCAAACAAATTTTAGTTGTGTCAATACGGTAAAGGAATGAAAAGATGCAAACCCCCAACATAAAAGATATTTTA
>CM063509.1:75597412-75627412 GCA_032207245.1 Pardosa pseudoannulata | reverse complement strand
TTTCAAGCTTCATCAAATAATAACCTTAAAGAATAATCGTTCGCATGGAAGATAATACTTAAGGAACGGCCAAAAGATGCGCATTATTTCTTTCTACAAGAACGCCGCAGTTTGGAACGAAGTGCGAATAACTCGAAATAGATCTTTACTTTCTTCCAGAAACTGCCTATGGCTGTCCTCTGCAACTGCTTCGGGCCAGATTGCTACGCTGATGTTTAACACCTGCTTCCGTAAACAAGCACATCAGGTGTAACGCTGCAGTCTACGGTTTCAATGCTAGGACCCGAACTACAAATAAAGAAGTTCTCCCCCCCCTTTTTTTTTAAATAACAATGTCCACGGTTTGAAATATTTCAAGAATGATAAGATACGTACTCACGGTCACAAACAACTGGTTTAAAAACAGAGTTTCTCGGCGACGTTCACAAGAGAAACAAAAATACGTAGACTGTGTGAACTTCATTTAACACATTGTATATACGTACTAGTACGTTTTCTGACGATTGATACTTGAGCACGGGATACTTACTAGTACGTTTTCTGACGATTGATATTTGAGCGCGGGATACTTACTAGTACGTTTTCTGACGATTGATATTTGAGCGCGGGATACTTACTAGTACGTTTTCTGACGATTGATATTTGAGCGCGGGACACGTATTAGTACGTTTTCTGACGATTGATACTTGAGCGCGGGACACGTATTAGTACGTTTTCTGACGATTGATACTTGAGCACGGGATACTTACTAGTACGTTTTCTGACGATTGATACTTAAGCGCGGGACACATACTAGTACGTTTTCTGACGATTGACACTTGAGCGCGGGTGACGTACTATTACGGGTTAGTGTAACAACATGGTTTGTTTGTGGGTACAAAAATAACGGTATATACAGGAAAACGAACACGAATGTTCTTGTCTACTACATAGATTCTGGAAAAATTTAAACATTTTAAAAACACATAAAAACTAAGTTTTACATCATTTGATGCGGAACCACAAAACGGAAAGGTTGATTAAAAAAATCAATTTAAATTTACAATTAACTTTTTATTTATCCTTGCGAAAATGATATATATATATATATATATATGCATATTTATATATTATATATATATATATATATGTAATATTAAAATCCCTTATTTACGTATTTTAATATTAATTTAATAACTTTTGTTCATAAAGTGAGTTTGGGGTTTGCGTGGTAATTCTGATTTTTCCCTCCAGACACGCTAGACTTAATTCAGCCTCTGTCTGTACTACTTTAGCCAATAGTTAGCGTGTTCTCTTTAAACATAGGTATTTTGTATCACGTGATCAATTGTGCTTAGGGATTATTCGTAGTCTTTTTACCTGAGGAATCCCTACTTGAAAAGTGTATGTGCGGAATCACATTATCTGTGTGCACGAAGTTGTAAAGGTGTTTGCCTGTTGTACGGATTTCATGTTTCTTACCAGAAATAAACAGTGTTGTGATTTTGAATGAGTCTAACCCATATTACACACACACACACACATATATATATTTGTTTGTCTATTTATATATTTGTTTATATATTTCAATATAAAATACTAAACGGTTAAAAAGCGAAATAATTTTCGATCTATTGAGATTTAACTGAATAACTAAACTGACACTCAAACGGCCGCTCCCGGTACAATTCAGCTGCGAAATGTACCCGCACACAATGTGTTAATACACGTTTGATTCATGTTGAAAATGATTAGGAAAAGAAATCTTTATTAATAGCTAACTACCTCCTTTGTTTGTACAAAGAAATTTAATTCCTAACGGAATTAGAGCGTTTCTGCTAAATATAGAATTACGGCAAGTTAAGATTATTTTGAATTTTGTGTTAGAAAATGACATATTTCAGTCTTTTAACGAATAATGTCGAAACTTCAAAATTCATAACATAGGATTTATAATTACTGCATGCTTGAGACATACACGCATATAAACTATTCTTTAGATAAAACTGTGACTGTGAGGGAGATAACTATACGGAAAACTTGTTCCCTTGGACTGACTATGAGGGCGATAACTATACGGAAAACTTGTTCCCTTGAACTAACTATGAGGGAGATAACTATACGGAAAACTTGTTCCCTTGGACTGACTATGAGGGAGATGATTATACGAACACTTGTTCCCTTGGACAGACTATGAGGGAGATAACTATACGGAAAACTTGTTCCCTTGAACTAACTATGAGGGAGATAACTATACGGAAAACTTGTTCCCTTGGACTGACTATGAGGGCGATAACTATACGGAAAACTTGTTCCCTTGAACTAACTATGAGGGAGATAACTATACGGAAAACTTGTTCCCTTGGACTGACTATGAGGGAGATAACTATACGGAAAACTTGTTCCCTTGAACTAACTATGAGGGAGATAACTATACGGAAAACTTGTTCCCTTGGACTGACTATGAGGGCGATAACTATACGGAAAACTTGTTCCCTTGAACTAACTATGAGGGAGATGATTATACGAACACTTGTTCCCTTGGACAGACTATGAGGGAGATAACTATACGGAAAATTTGTTCACTTGAACTGACTATGAGGGAGATGACTATACGAACACTTGTTCCCTTGGACTGACTATGAGGGCGATAACTATACGGAAAACTTGTTCTCTTGGACTGACTATGAGGGAGATGATTATACGAACACTTGTTCCCTTGGACAGACTATGAGGGAGATAACTATACGGAAAATTTGTTCACTTGAACTGACTATGAGGGAGATGACTATACGAACACTTGTTCCCTTGGACTGACTATGAGGGCGATAACTATACGGAAAACTTGTTCTCTTGGACTGACTATGAGGGAGATGATTATACGAACACTTGTTCCCTTGGACAGACTATGAGGGAGATAACTATACGGAAAATTTGTTCACTTGAACTGACTATGAGGGAGATGACTATACGAACACTTGTTCCCTTGGTATAACTCAATAAAATAAAAATTCGAAAATTTACGTAGGTGATCGCACATTTTAACACATAAGTGAATACTTCGTATAACTGCATATTTAAGTAAATTATTACATACATCTTATAAGATTTTCACCGGAGGAAGAAAAACACTTCGTATAACTGAATATTTTGTACATGAGAGCTTCGTATAAATGAGATTGTAATGCACATATATATTTAAAAATTAAACAGAAGAAAAAAAATTCCACAACGAACCAATTTAGCCTCTTTCGTAATTGCAGTGGAAAAATAAAAACTATAGGGAAAAGATTAAAAAGGTACACAGAGTTCCCGCTCTTTTTCCAGAACAAAAATTAAGGACTTTTTAAGGACTTTCTAAGGACCAAAGCAACTTTTTATAAGGACTTACTTGAAATACACGACATAACGGCATAAACCCTATTTCCTGAGGAACATATTTTAATGATTATGAACCAGACAAGGCATGTTCAATAAATGTCCTACAATATTTCAGAATTAAGTTTTTAAAAATGCTTAAAAACTAATATAAGATAAATCTATTTGATGAAAGCTAATTTTGAAAAATGTACATCTAAAGTTTTTTGAGTGATCAAACTAAAAATAAATTGTGAATAAAAACAACATTATAAACAGTACTTTCTGAGGGTTTAAAAATGACTCATATATATATATATATATATATATATATATATATATATATATATATATATATATATATATATATATATATTGTATGTATATACTAGCTGATTATACCCAACGTTGCCTGGGAAAGAAGAAAGTTTTAGACTTTTCTATTACATTCAGTGAAAGGAAAATTAAAGTTCCATAAGTAGCTGAAATATCTACAAATTCCCATCCTCCATTCTTCGTTTAATTAAAATCTGCATGATCGTTAGCTATTGGGAAAGGGCAGCTGGCTTTATACTTTAAACCTTTTAAGTATACGAAAGATTACTTATTTGTCAAATTAACTAAGAAAAAAAAACTGTCATATAAGAAAACTGATAGGAAATCACATGACGATGGCAGATCTCGTCGATGGAGAAATTGATCGCATTCCAATTTAAAAATTAAGGAGTTTTTAAGGACCTTTGACAAAAATTAAGTAGTTTTAAGGGCCTTTAAAAATGGAAGCTGAAATTGAGGAGTTCTTAAGGACTTTTAACCCCTTCCCGGTTTTTCCCGAGCTGAACTCGGGCAGGCGAAATGTACCATCCTGGCTCATCCCGAGTGTAGCTCGGGCACTGTGCAATCAGTCTTTCCCGAATTATTTCACATGTGCTTTTTATGGTTTCGAATGCTTTTGTTTGCTTTCCTGGCTGCTATATTATTTACTGCTCAAAGAGAGACAGTAGAGGTAAGAAGGTAAGGAGAGAAACAAGGTTCTACTGTCCAGATTGCGATGTTGGACTCTGTGCAGTACCGTGTTTTCGATTGTATCATACACGACCAAATTTTGATTAATAATTTCATAATCATTTATGTAAATGCATAGGATATAAATAAAATTTAATTCAAGATAAAAGCTAGGTATTCTGAGCTTTATATTTATAGTTAGTGTGAATTGACTCCAAAATCGAATGATTTCTACCGTACAGAAAGCCAACTATAAATGTAAATTACTCATTTATTTAAATTGATTTTTATACATTAAGTTTTAGGAAATTTTGTATGCGAATGATGCTATTATGTTTAAAAAGTTGTGCATGTATAAAAATAAGCATAGAAAATTGACATTTTTTGACCCATAATCCCGAAATAAAATGAACCTGGAAGGGGTTAAGGATCGTGGTAATCCTGGTACAATTTCTTTTAATGAAATAAAATAATAAATAGATATGAAATACGATAGAGAATTCGACAACTTCGAAACCAGAAGGTTCCCCATGCGAAAACAAACCGAAGGAAAAGAGTGACAGAACACTGCCTTTTCTTCGCATGTAGGTGTATGTTGTTGGCAAGAACGTGACGGAAGCGATCCCGCTGTTCATATTTTATGCAAACGTGCATTTTACAGCAGTAGGAAATAATTCTGAAGTAACATCCCTCTTTCGAAGTCCTGCTCCGAAGCCGGCCTGCGAAGGAAAAGAGTTGGGGATTGCCATTACTCAGATGGCGCATCAAATACTACATGTACGCTCTCCGCTCCTAAAAGCAGGCACAAATGATTGATGCGGGTTCCGAAGCGATCAATATTTGGAAGCATCGATACAGATAGGTTGCTATGGTAACGGAATACAGGAACGGGGTCGTTTATTCCATCAACCCCACCACCCTCCTCCCCCGCACGCATTCCCCTGTTTCCCTCGCGTTCTGTTTCACTCGATGATTCAAGAATTGCCTCCCATCGATGGCGCAATGGTGGCCGTTTTAGTCCTTGGGGATATTTTGGGAAAAAGAGGTGCATGGAGCTGCGCTACGAGGGAGAAGCGGTAACGAGATAGAGCATTCATTGCACACTTTTTACTTCTCCCTCTTTTCTGTATCCAATTCGAAATATTTCGTGCGCACCTTATTTCAATTTTTTTCCCCCTAGCAAACAATATTCCTGAAACCTTTATAGCAGAAACTTTTAAATTAAGCAGTTAGTACTTTATACTTAACAATTACAAAGGTTAAAACGGTTTTTTTTTAATAGTTTATTGCACACTTTTTACTTCTCCCTCTTTTCTGTATCCAATGCGAAATATTTCGTGAGCACCTTACTTCAAAATTTTTTTCCCCTAGCAAACAATATTCCTGAAACCTTTATAACAGAAAATTTTAAATTAAACAGTTAGTAGAATGTACTTTATACTTAACAATTACAAAGGTTAAAACGGTTTTAATATTAACAGGAGTTTTCTCGTTTGTCAAGCTTGCCATATTCAGCAAGGAAAAATATATTTAATCTTACAATATGTAGTTAAATTTACGTGAACTAAACACTTTTTTTTTTTTTTTTAAAATAGCCTAAAAAACATTTCTCTCTTATACGAAGAAAATATAATAAGTTGGTCATACTTCAGTGTGATATGTAATTTTAATTTTAAAATATTTTGGTTTGATATACCTGTATTTACTACGTTTGTGAAATTATTGAGCACACAAAATATCGTTTTTATCCCTAAGGTTTGGTTTCTCGTTACGGTTTACTTTTTGCAATACAAGGGCTAATTGTTTTATAAGAATATAATTTAACAATATTAAGTAATATTATTATTTATTCTATTTGTTTTCTGTTTTTAGCTCAATTTTTAGTATAGTTTTAAATTTTGCTTTTAATATTCATATATATATATATATATATATATATATATATATATATATATATATATATATATATATTTTATTTTTAAAGGTTTGTAACGCTGTAACACATTTTCACTGGTTAGCATTAGCAACAGATTTTGTACGGTTTGTTCCAAAAATATACGTAGCGATTGCTGCTATGTTATGTTTATTTAATAAATGTGGTCTACTTCAGTTGCAAGTTATAAAATAATATAAATATATATATATAATATTATAAATACTATATATATAAATACATATACATATATTAATATATATATATTACATATACATATATATATATATAAAATACTTAATATATGTATATAAATACATATACATATTTTATATAATAAATACATATACATATTTATATATATAAATACTTACATATATATATATAAATACATATAATATATATATATATATATATACATAAAATATATATATATATAAATATATATATATATATAAATACATATACACTATATATATAAATACATATACATATATATATATTACATATACATATATATATATATATACATATACATATATATATATATAAATTATTATAAATATATATATATATATATATAAATACATGTCATATATATATAAATACATATATATATAAAATACATATATATATATATATATATATACATATATATATATAAATATATATATATATATATAAATATATATATATATATAATATATATATACATATATAAATATACATATACATATATATATAATACATATAAATATATATATATATATATATATATATATATATATATATATATATATATATATATATATATATATATAAAGAGAGTTTGGTTTGGTTTGGAGCGCTACGGTCTACTTTTTGCAACACGAGGGCTAATGAGACCGGGACCTACTGGTTAAAGCCGATTCCGAACGGCTACGAATATCCATGCCCCAGTGGGATTCGAACCCACGAACTCTGGTTCTGACGGCCAGCACTCTAACCGTTCGGCCATCGTATATCAAGAGAGAGAAAGATGAAAAAAGAGTGACTTTGTCAGTAAATAAAACTTATTTTAATTTTCGTAATAAAAGTTGGTATAAAATTTTGAACTCTAAAAGCCAATAGGGCAATTCCCTAACTTAAGTTTCACAGTGAAAAAGCACCATGTGCGCAATAAAAATTATACGTCACTTCCAATTAAATAGTACCCGTTAAAAAATAAACAATTCTTTCCTTTTTCTAAAAGATATCTGTTAAAATGCAATTATCCCAGATTAAAAAAGGTGAAAGTTTCAGAGTAAAAACAACATTCTGCAATCATGTTTACACATACGATGAAAATAAAATAAACAGCTTGCGTTAAAATAAACTATCTTACATTGAATTGAAATTGAAAATTACAATAAACACTGAAAACATCATACTGGTTTACTTTAAAAAGAAAAAATAAATAAATAACTTGAAACCGCAGGTTAACAAAGATTAGTGTTCAGTATTATGTATTGCTGGTATCACTCACGTATGTGCGTTTCTCAACAACTTAAATGAACCAAAATGCTTAGGATAAGTTCCGGTTTGTAACGACATACGTTTGAAAGGCTTGGAAAACATGACGAAAAAAAAAACACGGTTAAATCATGTAAACAAATGTTTTTTCTTGGGAACGAATTATTTTCATCCAGTCAGGTCACTCACTCAGCTTTTTAAACCCGTATACTGTTTATTTTATATAAAATTCTGAGGAACTTCTGATGTCTGTAGGTTATATTTTCGGTACCTTCAGGGATGGCAGCTTAAGAGAAAAATACAAGGAATTTAAAAATCGGAAATTACATTAATTATAGATAATACGGGTCAAAATGGACCAAGTGCATATTTTAGAGTTTTAGAATCATTTTATCAGAGATGCCAACATTGAGGCACATGTGTCCGGACTTACAGCGTGGTTTCAAATTTTAACATACTAATTACAGAGTATCCACAGTACATATCTTACTGGTTTCTAAATTAGATTTAAAATATTTACACAGTAGTAAATTGTAAAAGGTAAATTAAAATCCATGCATTTAAAGATGTATAAGTAGCTTTTTTAGCTCTAACAACTTATTTTTCAGAACAGTGTTTCTTAGATCAACATTGTTCCTGATTAAGATATTTCTATTTTTCTATCATGTATAAACTGAAAATTATCAAATGTAAACGAAACCAAAAGTAGACATTTAAACATTTTTAGGTATTGAAAAAAAAACTCATTTATTTTACATTATATATATATATATATATATATATATATATATATATATATATATATATATATATATATATATATATATATACACATACATATACATACATATATATACACACATATATACATACACATACATATATATACACATATGTACACACACATATATACACACACATATCTATATTTTTGTGTGTGTACATATGTGTATATATATACGTATATATATATATATATATGTATATGTATGTATATGTATATATATATTCGAATATATATATATATACATATACATACCGTTTCGAATATTACTAATATATATGTATATATATATATATATACATATACATACCGTTTCGAATATTACTAATATATATATATATATATATATATATATATATATATATATATATATAAATAATATTCGAAACGGGAAAAATAATTAACAGGAAAACGATTAATTTAAAACGAGCATTTTTTTTAAATACAAATATTTTTTTTTTCCAAATTTTTTACCACATGTAACTTTTATTTCAGGTACGTTCCTGGAACTACGAGGGAATAATAATGGAGTGCTTTTCAAGACTATGCTTTGTCAAGCCATCTGAAAAAGCGGGAATAGAATGCTGTCTATATATCTTATGTGTATATACACATTACAATTAAAGACATTACTATATTAAATTTATAAATAAAGAAAACATTTTTTATCCCATGCCTCCATCAGATAAATTTATTTACAAAAATAGAATATTGTCAAATTTTCTCATATTGTATTTTTTATATTCCGATTTAAGTCTCAACTGTATTATGTACAAAATCATTTATTATTTTGTTATTTATGAATTGTTAATTATTTTGTACATTTTTAAAATCCAGCCAATTTTTCTAGATTTTGCCATTTTTTACCAGGTTTATTTCCAGTTTTTGCCACTGTCCTGGCAAAAATACCATTTTGTCGGCAAAATGACCAACCCTATTCAATACGGTACATTTATTTCATAACATTTGACAAAAATGAATTCCTAATATCAAAGACGAACAGCCTATATTCACCTTTTAACCAAAGATAGTAAAGGAGTTCTAGGTCTTTTCAAATCTCGGAGGCAAATCTCATAATGAGAGAAAGGCCATTGTTCATCAGCGACTGATATTTCCGGGCACATGCAAACGTGCGACCGAGCGTCAAACTTCACTCTCATTGTTTCTTGTGTAAGAAAGCTATTTTTAAAAAAGTTGTATGCAAAATAAATCGGGTCACGTGCTTTCGGTCTGAATTTCCGGGTATTGCAAATGAGCGAGCGAACTTGAGACCGATCTGACGAAATACAAGGAAAACTTTTCGGAATAAGGCGATCCGAACAACGATAAAAAGAGTGTAGCAGTCATTACATTTCATACTACAATTCTCTTCACGGATGTTCAACTGTTAACCTTCAATACATCATATAAAAGGCTAGTGATGGATAAAAAAAACAACTTAAATTTTAAATTATTCAACAGATGTACTTGAGGTTATGAGAACAGTTTAATTTTAATGGAGCATAACTTAATATTTTGCATTCTCGTCATAACCATATCTTGGGAAACCTATAGTTATATATATTTAAATATCTGAAATCGCGATAGATAATATATAAAAATAAGAAATATTATATGTTATATTATATTTTTTGTGGGCGGGGACACATATGCAAGCTTCCTCAAGGCTGTGATGAAATGTTATATGGAAATAAAGAATAAAAATTTCACATCAGGCGGTAGATTTAACAGTAGAACGCCTGCAGGGGATGCTTCGACTCCAAGCCACTAAGTATTATTTCGTAAAATCCAGTATTTTATTGTGTTATATATATATATATATATATATATATATATATATATATGTAATGAGACGGACTTCTCGATGGGGGGTTGCAGTCATGGCCATAAAAATGATACCGTTTCATCTAAAGACCTTTATTAAGATAACTTTGAAGGACGGGTTCCCACTTCATCATAGGGGCTGGACAAACGGAAGGGTCAGCTAGCATGATGGTTTTTTGATTTAAGTTTTGAAATTTCCTTACTGTTTTGGCACAAGAAGGGGTAAGTGAGAACCGTTAACATAATTTTACAAAAATTTTATGTAACAAAATAAGTAACGGATGATTTCTATGTAAGAATAAATGGGTCAAAAAGTTGTGGAAATTTTATAAGAAAATTATTGAAACTGCAATATGTATTACTCAGTTTAATTTAATGGTTAAAAACCCCTTAAAATTTTCCTTTATATATATATATATATATATATATATATATTATATATATATATATATATATATATATATGTGTGTGTGTGTGTGTGTTTGTATATATGGATATACATACATGTATTTTCAAACACACACACACACACACACACACACATCGACTAAGGTATAGTCCAGGGTTGGCATGATTTAAATCAGTTAATTTAAATCAGTTGATTTTTTGAAAAAATCATTTATGTTTTATAAGAAATTATGTTTGTTGATGTTTATTCGATCAATCGTTCGACCTATAAATTTGGCCGTATTCTTGCGTACCTGCACACGCAGTGCATCTCCGAGCCCGGTCCTGTACTTATGTGTATGTGCAAATGTTACGCATTTCTTTATTATATTCCATTGTTACATTCAGATTGTTAGAAACCCAAAGTATCAATATATGATTTATTAGAACATATAGTGACTATACCAGGGTTGAAAAAAAAAATCATTAAAAAAAATTTTTTTTAAAAATAAATAAGATTTACTTTATTTTTTTCCTGAATACTAATTTTAATTGTTCTTTTTATGTTTGTTTGCAATATACATAGAATAGTTTGTTATAAGATGTAACATCTTATCTATCTAGTATATTCTACACATTGATTACCTAAAATTAAATATATAGATATTAATCTAAATACATTCCATTATTTTGTAGTTGGATAGTGCTAAATAAGATGTAAATTTAAAGAACAAATTAAATATTCTTTTAATGCAAACTATTTATTTAAAAAACAAATCACAATTATTTCAATATATTTTAAGCACTGAATTATGGATTTGTTTTAATAAAAACACTAGCTTCGATGCGTTATCCACTTCTAATTGGTTACGAAGGCTAGAATGAAAAATATCTATAGAAGAAAACTGTCTTTCCATTCCAGCAGATGAAGCCACGGCTGTTGTTATTTGATACACAAACTGGATTTCAAGTTCTGTAATACTCTCTTTACCTCCCATTACATAAAATGAATTCCACCAGTCATAATCAGTTATTGTACCTACCCCTACTACATACTTTCTGATAACAAAATCCCTAAATTCTTGGAAAACACACGCTTTCTATTTGCACTCATTTACTTATTGGTATTACTGTGCTAGCTAATTCCCAATTCTCCTATCTTTGGAATATAGGTTTTAAAAAAATGATTTAAATCAATGATTTTTTCAAAAAAATCAATTGATTTAAATCATGCCAACCCTGTTTAGATTGGAGTTAAAATTAGTGAAAGTTACATTCCCGTAAACAGGGTTGGCATGATTTAAATCATTTTTTTCACTTCTTTTAAACCCTATATTCCAAAGACAGGAGAATTGGGAATCAATCAGCACGGTAATACCAATAAGTAAATATGTGTCAATAGATAGCATGTGCTTTCCAAGAATTTAGGGGTTGTTATCAGAAAGTATGTAGTAGGGATAAGTACAATGACTAGTTATGACTAGTGGAATTCATTTTATGTAATGGGAGGTAAGGAGAGTATTACAGAATTTGAAATCCAGTTTATCTACCAAATAACAACAGCCGTGGCTTCATCTCCTAGAATAGAGATACTTTTCTTCTTTTGGTATTGCCTTCATTACAAATTAGGAGTGCATAAAGCATAGAAACTAGTGTTTTTATTGAAACAGTTAAATCCATAATTCGTTGCTTAAAAGAATATTGAAATAATTGTGATTTTTTTTTAAATAGTTTGCATTAAATAAATATATAATTTGTTTTTTAAATTTACATCTTATTAATATGCACTATCCAATTACAAAATAATAGAATTTATTTAGATTAAAATTTATATATTTAATTTTCAGTAATCAGTGCGTAGAATATACAAGATAGAAAAGTTATTACTTATAACAAACTATTCCATGTATATTGCACAAAATAAAAAAACACAACAATAATTAAAATTAGAATTCAGCAAAAAAAAAAATCAAATAAATGTGACTTTAAAAAAAAATAATGATTTTTTTCCAACCCTGCCCGTAAATAAAACATCCATTTTTGCTACTTGGCTAAAAGGGGCAAACATGTATTTTTGCCAGGACAGTTTTTACTGGTTTTTCCTCACCTTTGGCAAAAACGTGCCAACCATACTTAGTAAAGTATTATTCCCAACGCTACTCAGAGAAAAAAAGAGTACACAAATCAACAAAAAGTTTATCAGAAAGAGTAAAAGCGAAAATAACAACAGGACTTTTCCAAGCCTGTGGTACAACACCAGGTCGCATTTCAGAGAGCATACATAAGCGAGAAGGGGTAGTAAAGTGACGACGACTGCATATCCATCCTCTGGAATACCGCAATGATTACGAAAGAGCCGACCTTGGAACAGAGCGAACACATGACTCATCAGCCACAGGCTCAGCAAACAAAAGATGAAAAAAGGGTTTAGCAGTAACGCAGTACGGGTACGGCAACATTTATTTGGCCACAACACGACGTTATCACGCGCTCGACGCAGATGGCAGCAAAAAAAAAGGGACGTGAGAAAAGATAGCATCGGCAGATGTGTGTGGTGCTTTGCTCACTTTGTAATCTACAGATTCACATGGATGATTGTACACGCAGTTCACATTTTACTTCTTCCTCAATGTGGAGAAATGTTTATTTATTTATTTTTTAAAGAATTAATTCTTTACGGGGTATAAGCAGGGTTGGCATGATTTAAATCAGTTGATTTTTTTGAAAAATTCATTGATTTAAATCATTTTTTTTCACTTCTTTTAAAACGTATATTCCAAAGACATGAGAATTGGGAATCAATCAGCAAAGTAATACCAATAAGTAAATAAGGGTAAATAGATAGCATGTGCTTTCCAAGAATTTAGGGGTGTTGTTATCAGAAAGTATGTAGTAGGGGTAGTATAATGACTGATTTTGACTGGTGGAATTCATTTTATGTAATGGGAGGTAAAGAGAGTATTACAAAACTTGAAATCCAGTTTGTGTACCAAATGACAACAGCCGTGGCTTCATTGCTGGAATGCAAAGACAGTTTTCTTCTTTTGGCATTGTTCATTCTAGCCTTCATAACCAATTAGAAATGTATAAAGCATCAAAATAGTGTTTTTATTGAAACAATTAAATCCATAATTCTGTGCTTAAAAGATATTGAAATAATTGTGATTTGTTTTTTTTTTAATAAATAGTTTGCGTTAAAAGAATATTTAATTTGTTCTTTAAATTTACATCTTATTGAGTTTGCACTATCCAATTAGAAAATAATGGAATGTATTTAGATTAAAATTTATATATATTTAATTTTAGGTAATTAGTGTGTAAAATATACTAGATAGATGTTACTTCTTGTAATAAACTATTCTATGTAAATATTCTATATATTAAAATTAGTATTTAGAAAAAAAATCAAAGAAATCCGATTTAAATAAAAAAGATTTGATTTAAATCAAATAAATTCAATCATTTTTTAATTAATAAAAAAATTTTTTTTACAACTCTGGGTATAAGGTTGTTAAATGTTCAAAAACTTGAAAAATTCATTGTAAAATGCTCGATTAAGTGTATACAGGCTTGCAACTGGTGAGGTACTTTTTAAAAGGTGAGAAAAGTGACAAATAATACAGAAACAGTGACTAAAAATTTAAAAAAAAAAGCGATTTTTTTTCTTCTTTTGATTACAGATGCTATTAAGATTTTTCTATTTATTTTAACTCTAAATCAAATGATTTATGTAAGACATTATTTTAGTGTCGAATACAAAAAAAAAGGTTAAAAATTTTGTTTAACACAACTCAACATTGCTTTTTATTAAAAAAAATCCATAAATTAGATTTGAATACATACATTAATTTTATAATCACAATTTTCTGCATATATTAATCATGTTTGGAACTATGTACATAGCTAGATTAGAGTATCTAAACAAAAATTTTGAAGAAAAAGAAAACTTTGCTTTGACGTAAATTACTTTAACATATTAAATGTACATTTCAGTACCAAAGTACAAATCAGGAACTTCTTTACGACTTTTTAAAATCACTAAATTCTGGAGACCATATGACTAATTACGTTTTAATAAGAAAAATAAGATTAGAGCATCACATTACGAACTCGCTTTGAATTTCGATAAACCTAACTCATAAAAAATCCAATATGAATGCCTGTATCCATTCCAGGTACAACCGCTTCAGTAATTCGCGGACAGACAACTTAGGCTATTATTATATAGGGGATACTACAGTAAATTGTTAGTTTGTCCCCTGGTCAGTTCTCCATTGCAGTTTTTAATACTGGAACCAAGAAATCTATAAAACTACACGCATTATAAATTAAAATCTCTGGAATATTTTTAAATCTTAATTTAGTTTAATACTACATTTGCTTTATTTTTTGATCAATAACAAGGCTACACATCGCAGGAATGCAGTTTTGTCTTTGTTTACAAAATTTCTACGGAATCAATAAGGAAAACTTTAATAACCTTGAGAATAATAGCTCGTTTCCTGAAGCAAAACTTCAGTAAACAGAAATCAGTCATTAAGGTTCCTAAGCCAAACCACATACAGTGGACTCCGCTTAACGTGATCCGGTTAATGTTATCAATCGATTATTGTTATCGAAATCAATTGGTCCCGATTTCCTCTATTCATTTGTATGTTAAAGTTACCGCTTTATGGGATCGTTACATCGGTTAATGGGATCCGTTTTTGAACCTCATTTTAACTGACAAAGGAATATTCACAATATATTCTGAAGGAACCCATCCTTTCTTTTCTTTCGCTGTTGTTTGATTCTTTGCAAATACTCCCTCTTTCTACTAGGAAAATGGGAAATGAACAAAGGACAAGGTTCAGACTCTTTCCACAGAAAAAAAATTAAGCACTTTTTAAGCACCTTAATTTACATTGTACTATGATCGACCTACAGCTAAAGCTTAAAAACTGAATCTTTTCATGAGCTTTATGACTTGTAAAATGACATTAAATAATATATAGAGATCAATTTAATAATTTTATTAAACACAATTGCTAATATCTCATACTTTATGTTAAGACATCTTTCTTTGCAAACATAAATTTTAGAACAGCAATAGTCCTTATTGATCAAATGCCCCCCCCCTCCCTAAAAAAATCTGAAATATTTGTAAAGTTAAGAAAGTAGTATCTGTGATGGAAGATCAACAAGTTTCACATCATAGCAACAGTATTTTTACAGCAACATAGATGTAAAATATAGTAAAAAGTACTTCTGTATCATAAACAGGTAAATATAATATTCAAACACACAAGGAGAAAAGAAGATGCAGTATCTACACTAAAAAATGTTTAATTATGACATACTCAAAACCAGATTCAAGAAATTATCAATGCTATTTTAAAAATGTAACTGAAGAACTGTTTCCATTCATAATAGAAGATGAGAACCAAAAAATATAGGAAGGGGGGGGGGAAATAAGAGAAAATGTCTAATTTTGAAGTTCATTTTTCTTTTCTTCTATACATTTTTTAATTGGTCTAACTCTTCTATCTTATCTTTAGATTTGTTGAATGGATTGACGATTAATTACCAAGGGAAATAAAAATTCAGCAACCGATATTTGGGGAAAAATAAGCACTTTTTGAGCACTTGGAAAAATTTATAAATTTTAAGGCTACGAAAAGAAAATTAAGCACTTTTTAAGGACTTATTAAGGACCTTAAAAAGGAATCTACAAAATAAGCACTTTTTAAGGATTTTAAGCACCCGGCTGAACCATGAAGGAGTGGGGTGTTACACGTTCCTGAATTTTTTCAGAAATACACACACCCTGCTGGTGGTCAGTGGTTGTCAGATAAGCAGAAGGCAACACATTCTTATCGGAACTGAGAAAAAGCATATTTCCATTTTATGCCTTGCTCGCTTACATGCAGCTTGTCGATATGGAAGCCAGAAAGCGAAATAATTTAACATTAAAACAAAAGATCCAGGGTATCTGCCAAAATAAAAATTTTCAAATCCATGACTTTCCCTGATTTAGCAGATCATTTTCCATGACTTTAAAAAGCTTTCGTTAAAGTATATATGAATGAAACTTCCGATGTACATACAAATAAAATATATGCTTTTAGGGAAATTACAGAAATTTTATCATAAAAAACTATAAACTTACTTTATAAGTGTTAATAAACTCACATACATAAAAATAAATTGTTGTATCTACATACCCAAGTTTAATCATATAGCAATTTTTCAATCAAAATGTTTCCAATTTGAATTCAGGGTACTTTAGTATTATCCGGGTGCCCATGAATAATAGCCAAAAATAACCCTATAATGTTTATATACAATATCCTTAAAGATAAACTTATATTTTGTGCAAAAATCTTAACTAATTTTTATTAAAAAATAATTATTATATTAATAAAATTTTAATCTACAATTCAAGAAAAAAAACCCAGAATAATATACATTTACCCACCCATTAAGCTTTCTTGCTTTGAGTTTCCTTGGTGAACAAATTTTACTTGTCAATAGGGTCAATAGGATAACACATAAATACCAAACTCAGTAACTTCAGCCAAATGACAAGTAAATATAGAAATAAACAATTTAATGCATTTTTTTAACCGGTAGTTTAGCGGATCCATGATTTTCTAGGTTCGCGGAAACCATGAAGATCGTAATTTAAAATCGTCATGACACGATTATGATTACGAACAATTTATCAATGAGCTTCTTATAAAATATAGTAGACAGTCAACGATTGATCATTTTTTTTAATTATGCATACAATTCTTATGTTTTAAAAAATATACATAAATGCAGGATAATATAAGTTGTGTTTTTTCATTTTGTTTTGAAATTTAGTGTGAATTAAAAGGGGGGGAATTTATCTAATTTTGCATTTCGGTTATTGTTACCAAAATATTATTGGTACGGTGTCCCAAGCGCAGTCCACTATATTTTATACTAATCAAAATAAAAGTGACGTGTAGTAAACGTTAAGAATAACGATACTTTTTGAAAAAAAAATATTAAAAATTTTGGAAATTAGTGATCTAAGATTTAATTAGCTGCAAATATTGCCTCTACAGTTCGTATTTTTACAACTTAAAAATTTTAATGCACCCTTATTTATAACATTCATAATTATCTCTTATAGCCTTATTAAAAATTAGATTACAAAATGAAATAAAATAATTTAAAGTAGGTTGGTTGAAATTTAATAGCGCTAATTCCTCTTGGGTCAAACTGCGACAAACGTGACGAAAAGCAGAATACAACACAATTTAAGAAACAATTTTGATAAAACGTTAAAAAAAGGAAGATTCCTGAATCTAATAGAAAAAACATTAAAAACCAAATAAATAGGTAGAAAATTTAGAAAGACACAAATTTAACACGAAAATCAGTAAAGTTTAATTAAATAATTAAAGATTAAAATGTAAAAGAGAAACTAAAAAATTGAAGAACGTATAGCACAAAGAAGAAAAATTAAGAATTTAAAGATTCAAATTTATTAAAATATTAGAAATTAAAATCAAGAACTAAAAGATTAGGAATGTAATATTATAAAATTGAACATGAAAAGTTAGAAAACAAAAATCAGATTTCAAAATACAAGCCAGTACAGCGAAGAAAAGAAAATAAGCCTGGATGCGGCATTTAGGTGATGAATTTCCAAAGAATTTTATGTACAGAGATTTAAAACATATACAAGAAGTTAAGATATGTGCGACTGTATAAGTAGTCTTACAATACGCACACTGTGGAGGTGCCTCACCAAGCAAGAGATGTGCATGTGTGAGTCTGCAGTGACCACCCGAAGACGAGTGATCCTGTCTTCTAGAAGGTAGTTGAGGCCACTTCAGTGTTGCCATCCTTCAAAGGCAAAATTATGGATTCTAGGTCCTAAAATTATGGCATTGGCTTATAAATTATCGTACAATTTTGTAATAGTTAAAAATAGTGTTAATAGATGGCGCTTGTACGATCTATTTTTCTCGTTATATATTCCTCCCCCCACTTTTTTTTTGGGGGGGGTGGCAAAAAATATGTAAATATTTTAATATGATTCATTAAATATTTTTCTATCATCCCGTATTTTACTTTAAATGAAACACCAGACATGTGATTTTTCTTTACTGATCTAAGCATAAAATTGTGTATATATATATATATATATATATATATATATATATATATATATATACTTTTTAATAATGTTATAATGCATTATTTACTGTGGTTTTTTTAAATATGAAATAATCAGTAATAAAACCGATTATTATTTAATAATTATTTTAATTACTAAAAATACCATATTTTAGTGAAAACTGCAATAGAACAAGTAAAATGCAAAATTACTTCTAATTATTTATAATTATGTAATTATTAAAGAAATATCTCCAGTATAATTGTGAATATTCAGTAATTTTGCATTTAACAATTTTATGTTTTAGACTGATTTAAATAATTTGAAATAACTAACAGATAAAAACACTGGAAATAACAATTTTTAAAATTCTTTATTTTATATTCGTTTCAAAAAAATATCAAACATTAGTACCTAGGTCATATTCAATTTCACAAATATATATATATATATTTTATAATTGACACTTTCCTTTCTTTTATTACACAGTACATATGAGCTTTCTCAACCTCTGTGTCAGGATTATTTACTTTCATTTAATGAAGAAGCACCTCAAAACATGCTCCTTAAGTTGCTCTAAAATCTACAACAATAATTATTTGATGGGAAAAAGTGATAAAAAAATCAATTAGACATTCTCTATTTTTTGTTTTTGATCTTTATAGAGTTACAGTTAATTTAACCGTTCTTTTAATTCTCCATTAGTCTTATGTTGTTTTATCGTACAAATCAGGAAATTATCGTACAGTTTTTCAGAATTATGTCACATAATTTTGAGATTATATTTCATCGTACAGCGTCCTAAGTTATCGTACTTATACGATAATTATCGTATGGTTGGCAACACTGGGCCACTTGGAAATAAGATAAAGTAGGAAATAACCATGCACAAAATTTTAACATCAAACACTGCGGGGTATTTTTGAAAAGTATAATCAAGACACAAAGTGCTTTTAGAATCAAACCTACGCTATAGAAGACTTAACTGTGTTGAGAAAATAAACAATTCCTTGGACAGACCTCTAATCTCATGTTTAAATATTAATTTAGGGCACTTTTTTTTTCTTGTCTTACTAATGATTTAATACCAGACAACTAATTTACTCGCTCTATTTTTCATAAACCTGCAATAGGAAAAACAAGTGGAAAAGGACATGAAGAGATAAACGAAATGCTTACAACTAAGGTATTAGCAACAGGTGTAAAACTAAAGATCATTTCCCTAAACCCAGGCGAATCTAATCGGAGTGTAAATAAAAATTTAATCACTCACATTTATTTTTACCAGCTGCGACAGGAGAAACTGAATTAAATTATTACAGTAAAATTGAATAATTTATTAAAGTAGCTGACAGAATTTATTGGTAAATATGTACAGGCTTGCAACTGCTGAGGTACTTTCAAAAAGGTGAGAAAAGTGACATAAAATACAGAATAAGTGACTAAAACGTGACTAAACATTAAAAAAAATCGCTTTTTTTTCTCTTCTTGATTACAGATGCTATTATTAAGATTTTTCTATTTATTTTAACTCTAAATCAAATTATTCATGCAAGACATGATTTTAGCGTCGAATACAAAAAGGTTAAAAATTTTGTTTAACACAACTCAACATTGCTTTTTATTCAAGAAAATCTATAAATTAGTTTTGAATACACACGATGCATTAATTTTAAAATCACAATTTTCTGCATATATTAATGATCTTTTGAAATATGTACACGGCTAGATTACAGTGTCTAAGCAAAAATTGTGAAGAAAAAGAGAAATGTGTGCTTTGACGTAAATTACTTTAATGTATTAAATGTACATTTCAGGAACTTCTTTACGACTTTTTAAAATCACTAAATTCTGAAAACCATACGACTAATTACATTTTAATAAAATTAGAACCTCACATTTTTGGTCTTTGATTAAAATATTTTGTTATTAATTCGGATTTTCTTTTTTCAACAACAGACTTTTGCTGTGATACACCATGAAAAAAAGTGACTAAAAGTGATCAATTGTAAAAAAAGTGACTAAATGTGAGAAAAGTGAAGGAATTCCAAGCCTGAGAATTCCTTCTAACAAGCACAATTCTCGGAAGGAGTGTACTCTTCCCCAATTTCAAAACCCTGTTCTAAAGTTCACACTTCATTTCGAAATTTGGAAGGTCATACTGCAGAGTCCCAGAACAATCGAATGTTATTGCACCAATGACGATACTACATATTAAACTAGATGATTATTGACGAATTCTCGATTATCCGAATTAGGTTCGGTTCCAATTACTTCGGATAATGTAGGTTCTAATGTATATTCATTTTTTTTATTGGAAAAATGGCGAAAGAAATATAAAAATGCGTATTGATCTAAACATTTTTCTTCGTGGATTGTTAAATAAGTTTCCGATTTTAAATACATGTTATTTAATATTTACATGTTGTCTTTAAAGTTTCCTAAAAAAACAAAAAAATAACTTTCACACTTTAACCCGAAAATGTATATACGAAATGAGTGTGCTCGCGGCCTATGAGCCACCAACCGCATGAAATGGCCCACGGTTGAAAGGTTTATTGCTCTAGAAGATTGTTTAGCCCAATATCTACACATGGCTGAACAACAGCCGTATACATAAATCAGAATATAGAGCTTGAAAAAGTATGCACATTTGAGTAGAGCACCGAATGTTACGATTTTGGAAGGAAATAATATATTTGACGAGTTAAATACTGAATCGACCTAAGAATTTATTTTTCGTTAGGCTTAGAGATTACAATTGCTGCATTTAACCCATTAGTGCCTAGCATTCCGTTTTATGAACAGTTAAAATAGCTTGCAGAATTTTTAATATTTTCTTAATTTGTTTTTAAATCAAGAAACACAATTTTAAATTACATTTTTTAAAATCAAGTGCATTACTCTTTGCGCATACGCGAGCACTGCGAATTTATCTTTGGTAAATAAAAGGCATACCTTTATAGGAAGGTAGTCAAGTAACATTTTATTCACATTTTCGCACGGGCGATTCGAAAGCCCATTACTGGCATGTACACGTTCCTAACGATTTGGAATCACCTTTAACCAGTAACTAACCCACTTGTTGCAATCAATTAACCACTGCGCTCAAAATCAAACCAAAGCACATTCGGTGTTCGTATTAAACTCCAAAAATAATTGATAAATATTTTATGGGGTGAAATTCTTAATGCAAGAACTCTGATTATAGTGTTATTAATACCTAAAGCCATTTATTTCAAAGTTAGAAGCCCTGATATTTTCGATACACTTTTTAGCATTCATAATATTGTCGCTTTGTTGATTTCTTGGAACCTTGCAGAAGCCTTTACTTTTCAGGGAGGTACAACTGAAAACATGCCGAACAGATTATCTATTCTAATACTCCACTTCGCAGTAGCAAATAAATATCTTATCAGGAAATTCTTTAATATATCTTTATTCTATGATTTTTACAATAACAGCTCTTTACTAATGAGAACAGACTAGCATTCAAAGTTATTTTAACCTCCCTATTTTTATAACTCTTCGAGTTCATAAATATATTCCTGAAAATATATTCAGTTGTAATGATCCTGGGATTATTAGATTAAAATTTTCAAGTGTGTAAACTAGATTAAAAAAAAATCATTTACACTAAATATATCATAGGGATTATTAAGAAATATACATGTTATAAACTTTAAGTGAATGAAATTCCCCATCTTAAATCTTGTCAGTTCTCCGGCCCGGTCAGAAGAGAAAAAAAATGTAAATTTATTTTTACAAAGTAATATTTAAAATACCTACGTTATTTTAATATTAACAAACAGTTATACTACAGTTCAAAGTCGTTTGGAAGTCCATGTAATTCAAACTACAACTAAACGGAGTACTTACAAAACTACTTTTAATAAAATGGAAAAATAATCTAAATTTTAGATTTTAGATACCATTCTCTCAATTTTCTGCGGCAGGGGGTCTAATTAATACCGGTACCTACTGCTTAACGCATAATCTGAACATTCATTTCTAGAAACTAAACCAATATTTAAAAACTGATAATGAAACACTACAAATAGTTATGCATTGAAATGTAATATGCTATAACGAATACTATTATTAAGTAGCAGTTAAACTATGCAACACTACTTTCACATTAAAAGCATTTTATACGTGATTAACTCCCGATTGAAGCGACAAATCTGAATTCCGCTTTTTTAAAATTAAAAAATAAAGCAACAGTAGAAAACAATTTAAAATTATAAGTTTTATAAGTTGATAATTGGTGGATTAATTCTTTATCAGGGTTACCACTCTTTTTCCAGAACAAAAATTAAGGACTTTTTAAGGACTTTCTAAGAATCAAAGTAACTTTTTATAAGGACCTACTTAAAATACACGACATTACGGCATAAACCCTACTTCCTGAGGAACATATTTTAATGATTATGAACCAGACAAGGCATGTTCAATAAATGCCCTACAATATTTCAGAATTAAATTTTGAAAAATGCCTAAAAATTAATATAAGATAAATCTATTTGACACAACCTAATTTTGAAAAATGTACATCTAAAGTTTTTTGAGTGATCAAACTAAAAATAAATTGTGAATAAAAACAATATTATAAACAGTACTTCCTGAGGGTTTAAAAATGACTGATATATATATAAGAGTTATATATATATATATATATATATATATATATATATATATATATATATATATATATATACTAGCTGATTATACCCGGCGTTGCCTGGGAAAGAAGAAAGTTTTAGACTTTTCTATTACATTCAATGCAAGGAAAATTAAACTTCCATAAGTAACTGAAATATCTACAAACCCCCATCCTCCATGCTTCGTTTAATTAAAATCTGCATGACTGTTAGCTATTAGGAAAGGGCAGCTGACTTTATACTTTAAACCTTTTAAGTATACGAAAGATTATATATTTGTCATATAAGAAAACTGATAGGAAAATCACATGAGACTGTGGATCTCATCGATAGAGAAATTGATCGCATTCCAATTTAAAAATTAAGGAGATTTTAAGGACCTTTGACGAAAGTAGTTTTTAAAGCCCTTAAAAATGAAAGCTAAAATTAAGGAGTTCTTAAGGGCTTTTAAGGACCGTGGGAACCCTTTTTACATATACGTGCTGTTAGATATATATCAAGAGTTAATTAAAATCCGATTTTTCTCGAAAAACATTAGGGTAAAGCGATGAATTAAAATTTCATTTTATTTCGTACAAATTATTCTCATTTAGTTCGCGCGATAATCCAGAAATTGCTCTCGTAGACGCTAAGCAACCGAGTGAGCAGCCATTCAGTAACAATTAAACTTTGCAATACTACTTTCACATTAAAAGCATTTTATTCGTGATTAACTCCCGATTGATGCGACAATTCTCAATTGACCCTTTTTAAAATTAAAAAAATAAAGCAACAGTAGAAAACAATTTAAAATTATAAGTTTTATAAGTCGATAATTGGTGTATTAATTCTTTAAATATATGTGCTGTTATATATCATATATCAAGAGTTAATTAAAAATCGATTTTTCGCAAGAAATATTAGGGTAGAGCTATGATTTAAAATTTCACATTTTTTCGTACGAATTATTCTCACTTAGTTCGCGCGATAATCCAGAAATTGCTCTCGTAGACGCTAAGCAACCGAGTGAGCAGCCATTCAGTGACAAACTTTGCAATACTACTTTCACATTAAACGCATTTTATACGTGATTAACTCCCGATTGAAGTGACAATTCTGAATTCCCCCTTTTTAAAATTAAAAACATAAAGCAACAGTAGAAAACAATTTAAAATTATAAGTTGATAATTGGTGAATTAATTCTTTAAATACATGTGCTGTTAGATATCATATATTAAGAGTTAATTAAAATTCGATTTTTCTCGACAAAACATTAGGGTACAGCGATGATTTAAAATTTCACATTATTTCGTACGAATTATTCTCATTTAGTTCGCCCGATAATCCAGAAATTGCTCTCGTAGACGCTAAGCAACCGAGTGAGCAGCCATTCAAGTATGCAAAATCTTGGTGTGAACGGACAACAATTGCCCAATGTCCTGAGTGAGCGACCGCGAACCAAGATAAACGTTCTTGGAAACAGTGCACAAGCAGTATTTCGAAATATCTGATAAGATAATGGTCGGCGGGGCAGGATCCTGAGTGGCCCCAATTCCATTGTTACATTACTGAATGTATTATCTAGATGGCGTTTCCCCAGCAAATAAAAAATTGATATCAATTACAACACGCATTCAAAATGTTATCAACTGGAAAAGTATTTACATACTGGCATTCACACCAAAACAGGAGTAAATAAAATTTAAAAAAATCCGGACATACTATTTTGACCGATTAATATTTTTTTATAAAAAGTTTGTTTCAATTTTAAAATTAAATTATCTAATAAGTCACGTTGATAAGAAAAATTTCTTAACAGAAATACTCAACCACGCTACAAATATATATTCTCGTGCCCCAAATGCAAAGTTAAAAGTTCGGTTACCCACCGCGAATCGAATTAAAAATTTGAAGTTATTCTTAGTGTAATTTTAATACGGATACTAATCAATCTGCTACTTCTGCCTCGTTCTTTTATCGTTGGGTAAGCTGCTAACTATCACCACATGTACATAGTAATTATATTATCATTCTCAATTCCGCATTAATGTCGATAGACTTAATGCGGACCCGGGTTTTTCAGAAAAAACCCAGCCCAGTGGATATTTTCAGGGTTTTGGGGCTTTTTTCGGGTTTTTACAATACTTTAATGGGTTTTAGATGCTTTTTTTGGGGATTTGAAAACTATTCAGGTTTTTTGTTATGTAAGAGGACAGACAATAAAATGTATTAAATTATTGCTCTATATTTAGTAGCAGTATTGTGTCATTAAAGCATTCAGAAGATATTTTTTTAGTCAATTTGTAAGTTATATACGATAAGTAGCAGAATTAATTATATATATTATCCCCATGTTTATTTATTTGCAGTTGTTTAATTCAATATATCTATTATTAGTTAAATTTGTGGAATTTTAAATAAAGATTTTGAGAACCCAATTTTGAAAAATCCCGCCCGGGTTTTTTTGGGTTGGGCAAATGAATCCAACCCTGGCTTATAAACAGGCTTGCAACTACTGAGGTACTTTCAAAAAGGGGAGAAATGTGACAAATAATACAGAATAAGTGACTTAAAAGTGACTAAATATTAAAAAAAAGCTATTTTTTTCTCCTGTTGATTACAGATGTTATTATTAAGATTTTTCTATATATTTTAACTCTAAATCAAAAGATTCATGCAAGACATGATTTTAGCGTATAATACAAAAAAGGTTAAAAATTTTGTTTAACACAACTAAACATTGCTTTTTATTCAAGAAAATCAATAAATTAGATTTGAATGCACAAAATACTTTAATTTAGAATCACAATTTTCTGTATATATTAATGATGTTTTGAAATATGTACATAGCTAGATTAGAGGATCTAAACAAAAATTGTGAAGTAAAAGAAAAAGAGAAATGTGTGCTTTGACGTAAATTATTTTAGTATTAAATGTACATTTCAGCACAAACGTAGATTTTAGGAACTTCTTTACGACTTTTTAAAATCACTAAATTCTGAAAACCATATGACTAATTACATTTTAATAAGAAAAATAAGATTAGAGCATCCCATTTTTAGTCTTTTATTAAAATATTTTGTTATTAATTCGGATTTTCTTTTTTCAACAACAGACTTTTGCTGTGATACACCATGAAAAAAGTGACTGTTTACTTAAAAAAGTGACCAAAAGTGATCAATTGTAAAAAAAGTGACGGAACTGCAAGCCTGCTTTAAACAAATAAATTCCAAACTAAAGACAAAACACATGTAGAAGTACTGTATTTTTCAACTCAAAAAGGTGCTTTTTTAAAAGAATCATTGAATGAGTCAATGAAATATTTTCGCAAATAAATCGTAGAGCTTTAGATAGAAAGTAACTGAAATTGTGGCTAATTAATGTTGAGGTAAACTTAATATTAGGCCAAAAGGATTATTATTTAAATCTTCAGGACAACTCGTAATTGAGATACGCACCAAATGGATCATTCCGGTCGTATATTAACAGAAAATGTGTCGATGAAATAGAAATTTATTGCCATTATTCGGGTATTACGAATCATCTTTAATCTGAGCCTTAGAAAAACTCCCAAGGCGTCATATCCGATTTACATAATATAGTAGCATGTTATAGGTTGTTTTGATCGTGAAATAAGATTAACAAATCGAATTTTTTTAAAAAAACTATTTTGCTTAAAAATAAATAATAATATTTCCTAAAACTAAATAACTGAAAATTTGAGATAAAGTATAAAATCCGAATAAACAATATAGTTTCAACCACAACAAAATCGAACTATTCCAAATCCACACAAAATGAAAAATTGGTATGTTATAAATGCTCTATATACCAGTTCTTTGATGTGAATTGTACAAAATTCGTAATCATAATTTTCTTTAAAACAAGTTGCTTTATAAAGCATTTCCCTATCGATATCACATAAACTAAAGATTATCTGACATAAATAAGACCAGCGCCCGCTATATTACTACTGCGTTCTGTGAAAGTACGTGAAATACGGTTCTCTAAACTTAAAAAAAATATTTATAAAATAAAATTTAAAGTTAACAGCAGTTTAAAAAGTAATAGGAATAATAGATTGAAGGAACTCCACATTTTACATCCTTGTCTATGTTTATCGATTTATAAATGTAATTTATTTATTCTCTTTATTCCAATAAAATTATCAATTATTCTTGTCACATACGGCAGATAATACGAAGTCTACAGCAAAAAAAAAGTGAATGTTTGAAGACGAAAATACGTTAAGTATAAATCTATAGTAAAGGTGCAACTGAGCTAAAAAACTAAATTACATAAATTTTGAAAATCTTTATTAAATTTGATAATATTTTGGGAAACTTAGAATCGAAGTTACTCCATTTATCGATGATATAAAATACTAAGTTACTGATAGAATTAAGAATTTCTTTACATTTATTACTATCTTTATTTAAAAATTTGATAATATTTTGTTTAGTAAAAGAACTTAGAATTAAAAATTCTAGAAGTTACTCAAATGCATTTTATCGATGATATAAAATACTAAGTGCTACTGAGGTAGAATAAAGCTTATATTTCTTTATATCAGTTTATTACTGTCTAAATTTTCGGCATTGGAAGCTTAAAAATAAAATCAGTTACGGTAGACGGATATCAGAACCTCAAATAAATGTAAAAGATTTCACTCAATTTTTGCTGAAGAAAATATAAAAGCTGCTATTTTCTCCCGAAGTTAAGCAAATGCATTTTATCGCTGATATAAAATACTAAGTGCTACTGAGGTAGAATAAAGCTGATATTTCTTTTATATCAGTTAAAAACTGTCTAAATTTTCGGCATTGGGAGCTTAAAAATAAAATCAGTTGCGGTAGATCAGAACCTCAAATAAATGTAAAAGATTTCACTCAATTTTTGCTGAAGAAAATATAAAAGCTGTTATTTTCTCAAGAAGTTACTCAAATGCATTTTATCGCTGATATAAAATACTAAACGCTACTGAGGTTAGAATAAAGCTTATATTTCTATATATCAGTATATTACTGTCTAAATTTTCGGCATTTGAAGCTTAAAAATAAAATCGGTTACGGTAGATGGAGATCAGAACCTCAAATAAATATAAAAGATTTCACTCAATTTTTGCTGAAGAAAATAATAAAAGCTGCTATTTTCTCCCGAAGTTACTCAAATGCATTTTATCGCTGATATAAAATACTAAGTGCTACTGAGGTAGAATAAAGCTTATATTTCTTTTATATCAGTTAAAAAACTGTCTAAATTATCGGTATTTAAAGCTTAAAAATAAAATCAGTTACGGTAGATGGAGATCAGAACCTCAAATAAATGTAAAAGATTTCACTCAATATTTGCTAAACAAAATACAAAAGCTGTTATTTTCTATCTAGAGGATATCAAATGATTTACTAGTAGCACTTGATTATAAAAAAAAAATGATATTTATGTAAAATAAAATGCTGACAAATCTTGAAAATTAGAGACCTCGTGTAAATATGCAACTAAGGTTTATATCAGAACCGCGCGCACTATTTCCAAAGTTCAATCTACATTTAAAACCGAGAACTAATTACACTTACAAACATTAAAGGTAAAAAGCTAAACAGTTTATGCTAACAATTACGTGTTACAAATTCTTTGCAGAACTGTTAAATCCTCTCAAGAGAGAAGCTTGCGAAGTCCAACAAAACAAACTTGCAACGTGGAACAAAGCGACCCAACTTCAATTACAACGCGGACTTCTTGAGAGAATCTACCAACGTGGCTGCCAACCAGCCTCGAGAGCAAGTTTGACTGAGGGAAAGAGAGGCAATGGCGTCGAAACTCGTGAGGAAGAAATATTCCGCTGAGCGCAGCGGCCATAATAATGATTTGAGGCTGCATGGTGTCGGAAATGGCGGGAGTTTTGGGGACGATCCTATTTCTGCATTTTTCGTTGCTATGCAAATAAAAAATATCCGTAAGATTATACAAGTTCTCTGAATATTAAACAAAAAATTAGTTATTTTAGCAAAATATAATAAATTACTTATTTATATCTTAAATTATTTATTTTTAAATTATTTATTACACATTCAGTTATAATAAAAAATAAATAGAAAACTTGTATACCTTTAAAACGTTTATTTAATCTGGTGTTTTATTTAAACTTTACATGTCTAGGAGTGTTTTAGAGTGCAATCAGTTCTCGTAGCGAAATGCAAGGCGTTTTTTAATCATTTCATGCAAACGAAATATTCTACGAACTTAAATAGAATATATTCAGTCGGATGTTACTTAATTTTCACAAATATGAAATCAATTTCAGAAGCACTTTTTTGTTTTTGATTTTCCAATTGAGAAAGTAAAACGGGATAAAAATGTAATCATTAGCTTTTTGAGTAATTTTCTTAAAATAACTACTGTATTACTATATTATATATCTTTAAAATATACACGTGTGGTTATTACCCAGCTATTAATACTGTTC
>CM063509.1:75569912-75592412 GCA_032207245.1 Pardosa pseudoannulata | reverse complement strand
GGTATAAAAAGCCTACAATTTTGTGACTCAGGGATTTTCGTCCTTTTTTTTTTTTTTCGTAGGTGTGTTGACCTCGTGAAGGCTTTCGCGTTTTGTTACCGGAGCCAGCTTTCTAGTTCGGGAGATTCGTAAAGTCCGCTCATATAGGGAGCGGTAGAGTCTGGGATCCCGAACGGGGGATAAATTGGGTTTGATTGCACCCTGAAAAGCACTTCCCACTTGTAAGAGATTATTAAATCTCTTGACTTTCTTTCGACTGTGATCGTCGTGAGGAAGTTTTACCGGCAACCGTCCTTTGCAGTTCTAGATGATTTAGGAATTAACATTCCTTTGTAAATAGCCGTATTTAATCCAGAATTAAAGTAAATTTCCAAGTTTTATCTTTGACTGTCATCCATTCTTCACGTTACCTCTCATTTGAGAATATTGAAGGCGTCACAATGTAAAGTTATAACAGTTATTCTTAAGTCGTTGAAACAATACTTTTAAAAATTATTCCTGCTACGAGTAAAGGTAGTTCTATGATCGGGAAAAATTCGAATTTATGATAAAATATCAACATAGTGAAAAAGCCCAATATAAGGGATATTAATCGCTGCAGTATGTAGCCATGTGGCAGTATTTGAGGAGAACTCGGGTAACACCGTTACTCTGGGAAACAAAACTTACTTGGAGTTTTGAAGAGAATGTTCAACGCGTAATTCCGTTCATAGAGTGAAACTAACAATATATTTACCTTTTAACATATTAGGTAGTGACCACGTCGTGTTTTTTTTCTACCACCTCCATTTGAATGCAAAAACTCTAGCGAGCTTTACGTTTACAACAGCATATCATAAAACATTTACATTCTCAATACGAATTCTATCATGCATAATTGTTACAGGGTTCCCACTCTTTTTCCAGAACAAAAATTAAGAACTTTTTAAGGACTTTCTAAGGACCAAAGTAACTTTTTATGAGGACCTACTTGAAATACACGACATAACGGCATAAACCCTATTTTCTAAGGAACATTTTTTAAAGATTATGAACCAGACAAGGCATGTTCAATAAATGCCCTAAAATATTTCAGAATTAAGTTTTAAAAAATGCCTAAAAATTAATATACAGGGTATCTGCCAAAATAAAATTTTTAAAATCCATGACTTTTCATGACTTTCCCTGATTTAGCAGATCATTTTCCATGACTGTAAAAAGCTTTCGTTAAAGTAAATATAAATAAAACTTCTGATGTACATACAAATAAAATATATACTTTTAGAGAAATTAGGAGTTTTATCGTAAAGAAACTATAAACTTACTTTATAAGTGTTAATAAACTCACATACATAAAAATAAATTGTTGTATCTACATACCTAAGTTTAATCCTATAGCAATTTTTCAATCAAAATGTTTCCAATTTGAATTCAGGGTACTTTGGTATTATCCAGGTGACCATGAATAATAGCCAAATATAACCCTATAATGTTTATATAATATTTTTATTTAATCGGTAGTTTAGCGGATCCATGACTTTTACTCATTTTACTTGAAAAATCAAGACTTTCCATGACAAAATTAATCCATTGTCTAAATCCATGATTTTCCCTGACTCTCCCTGACTTTCCAGGTGCGCAGAAACCATGTGTATATATATATATATATATATATATATATATATATATATATATATATATATATATATATATATATATATATATATATATATATATATAAACATATATATAATATATATATGCTGGCCATAATTAAACTGACAGTGACGGAACAAGACGGAACACGAAGAATTCCGCGAAAAAACAAATTATTTCCAAAAGTCACCGCTAGGAGAATATTTGGTGCTGTGTTACAGAAAATAGAGTGTTAACAAATGCAAATTAATACGGAATAAAATTAAATTTTATTATGCACATTTTCTGATTTAATTCAAGTGCAATATGGCAACACTTTTAAAAAAGCGTAAAATCTACATAAACACCGATAAAGTCTCGTGATCTGCAATATCACGTACGCTGAGCAGAAGAAGAAGTTCTTTATTCAAATTTTACGTTGCATCCATTGGCACAGTGTCAGAAGGTAATTTCTTATTGATTTGCATTTGTTAAAGCTCTATTTTCTATTACACAGGGCCAAATATTCCTCTAACGGTGACTTTTGGAACTAAATTTTTTTTCTGCGGAATCGTTTGTCCCCCCGTCTTGTTTAATCTTCCTACGAAATGTGGCGTCATTCTCGAAAATAGATCGCGCTACAGAACACTGTGAGCACTGTCATTTTTATTATGGCCACCCGGTGTATATATATATATATATATATATATATATATATATGTGTGTGTGTGTGTGTGTGTGTGTGTGTGTAATAAGAGGGACTTCACGATGGGTGGTTGCAGTCGTGGCCCATAAAAATGACACCGTTTTAACTAAAGACGTTTATTAAGACAACGTTGGAGGACGGGTTCCCTCTTTATCATTTGGACAGGACAAACTGAGGGGTCAGCTAGCATGAAGTTATATGTAGAAGACTCTTAACACCTGGGTCAATACTTCAGTCAATATTTGTGGGAAAAATCTGCCTCCGACGGCATGTATCTCTTTTTTGTTAAGAAATTTCCTAAATTGTCCGCTAGGGCAATGTAGAGTTATAATTGGTCAGACCCCTTCTCTGAGGCCGTAAACTGTAGCCCCAGTGGTCAATTTAGGTTAGGGTTTCAAAAAGGGAATACAAAAGGACGTGGGAATTTTTAGCCCTTGACTTAAGACTTAAAAACCCCTGAGAATTTTCCTTAAATATATATATATATATATACATACATACATACAAATTATATAACCCCTATATAATAGACCAATTTCGTGCAACGTCACGGACTACTATCTATAATGCCCTTCTCATTCATTTTCATGTTTGCAACAACCAATAGGCAAACAATAAACTGCCCTTCCGTTTGAAACTAAAGCCAGAATTGTCATAAATTGAAATTGCCCTGTGCGTGAAATCGCCTTATAAAAATATAATTGCAATAGTTAAATTTTGATGAATAAGTTGTAATATATATGCTCTTCAATAAACGAAATTTCTTAAAACTTTTAGTAACATCAATACAACGAAATTTCTTAAAACTTTTAGTAATAATTTTTTAATATCGCGAGTGCGAACTAAAAAATATGTAATGAGAGAGTTAACATTTTGAAGTTTAAATTATTTATGAACGTGGCAAATGACGTAAATATTTCAGTTCGTTATACGTGTCATTCCATGGTGCAAATAATGGATTTAATATGAATAGAAATAGTAAATAAAACAAAATTTGAAATTGCAAATCTAACATTTAATAAAAGTCCCTTGAAAATGCCTTAGTTTGCGTTAACAATTACAGTGCGACAATTTGATGATTAAATGAATAATAATTATTTACAGGTTCATTGATGCTGATAGAATTTAAAAGATAGAACTAAAAAATATGTCATGAGAGAGTTTACATTTTGAAGTTTAAATTATTTATGAACGTGGCAAGTGACGTAAATATTTCAATTCGTTATAAGTGCCATTCCATGGTGAAAATAATGGATTTAATATGAATAGAAATAGTAAATAAAATAAAATTTGAAATTGCAAATCTAACATTTAATAATAGTCCCTTGAATATGCCTTAGTTTTCGTTAACAATTACAGTGCGACAATATTGATGATTAAATGAATAATAATGAATAATGATTATAGGTTCATTGATGCTGATAGAATTTAAACGATAGAACTAAAAAATATGTAATGAGAGAGTTAACATTTTGAAGTTTAAATTATTTATGAACGTGGCAAATGACGTAAATATTTCAGTTCGTTATACGTGTCATTCCATGGTGCAAATAATGGATTTAATATGAATAGAAATAGTAAATAAAACAAAATTTGAAATTGCAAATCTAACATTTAATAAAAGTCCCTTGAAAATGCCTTAGTTTGCGTTAACAATTACAGTGCGACAATATTGATGATTAAATGAATAATAATGAATAATGATTACAGGTTCATTGATGCTGATAGAATTTAAAAGATAGAACTAAAAAATATGTCATGAGAGAGTTTACATTTTGAAGTTTAAATTATTTATGAACGTGGCAAGTGACGTAAATATTTCAGTTCGTTATACGTGCCATTCCATGGTGGAAATAATGGATTTAATTTGAATAGAAATAGTAAATAAAATAAAATTTGAAATTGCAAATCTAACATTTAATAATAGTCCCTTGAATATGCCTTAGTTTTCGTTAACAATTACAGTGCGACAATATTGATGATTAAATGAATAATAATGAATAATGATTATAGGTTCATTGATGCTGATAGAATTTAAACGATAGAACTAAAAAATATGTAATGAGAGAATTAAGATTTTGAAGTTTAAATTATTTACGAACGTGGCAAGTGACGTAAATATTTCAGTTCGTTATACGTGTCATTCCATGGTGAAAATAATGGATTTAATATGAATAGAAATAGTAAATAAAATAAAATTTGAAATTGCAAATCTAACATTTAATAATAGTCCCTTGAAAATGCCTTAGTGTTCATTAACAATTACAGTGCGACAGTTATACGTTCATTGATGCTGATAGAATTTAAAAGCTGTGTTGTTCGAACATGGAGCTGCGAGCTATAGACGGTGTTTGTGTAGGCCAGTCTCATCAGTCAAACTGCGCCCCAAAATAGCATCAAAGACTACGCCTACTTCCACCTTCTATTATGTGCCTCACATATCAGGACACTGGGCATTATCGATCGAACGGCGTTGCGCGTTTTCCGGTACACCGCCTCAAGTAATATCTCCCGGAGAAAAGGGGAATAATAATTTTGTTTTATTTTTTTTATCCGGGCTTCACATATGGTAAAAATCGTCTGCTTTTTATTGAATTTAGGGATTTTCCCGCTCTGGATAAATGGAGTTTACGCATTGCTATTTATGGAGCATATTTTATTCACAAAGTATGTTTGTCGTAATAATAATGCAGTAAATTCCCCAAATTTTGCGAGCTCGGTATCTACTCGTAATATCGTAAACTCAAAGAGTGTTCACATATTTTGTAATTGTAATAATTTAGGAATTTTCCCGCTCTGGATAAATGGAGTTTACGCACTGCTATTTATGGAGCATATTTTATTCACAAATTATGTTACTTGTAATAATAATGCAGTAAATTCCTCAAATTTAGCGAGCTCGGTATCTACTGGAAATATCGTAAACTCAGAGAGTGTTCACATATTTTGTAAATGTAATAATTTATGAATTTTCCCGCTCTGGATAAATGTAGTTTACGCACTGCTAAGCATATTTTATTCACAAAGTATGTTAGTCGTAATAATAATGCAGCAAGTTCCCCAAATTTTGCGAGCTCGGTATCTACTCCAAATATCGTAAACTCAAAGAGTGTTCACATATTTTTTAACTGTAATAATTTAGGAATTTTCCCGCTCTGGATAAATGGAGTTTACGCACTGCTATTTATGGAGTATATTTTATTCACAAAGTATGTTAGTCGTAATAATAATGCAGTAAATTCCTCAAATTTTGCGAGCTCGGGATCTACTCGAAATATTGTAAACTCAAACAGTGTTCACATATTTTGTAATTGTAATAATTTAGGAATTTTCAAGCTCTGGATAAATGGAGTTTACGCACTGCTATTTATGGAGCCTATTTTATTCACAAAGTATGTTAGTCGTAATAATAATGCAGTAAATTCCTGAAATTTTGCGAGCTCGGTATCTACTCGTAATATCGTAAACTCAAAGAGTGTTCACATATTTTGTAACTGTAATAATTTAGGAATTTTCCCGCTCTGGATAAATGGAGTTTACACACTGCTATTTATGGAGCATATTTTATTCACAAAGTATGTTAGTCGTAATAATAATGCAGTAAATTCCCCACATTTTGCGAGTTCGATATCTACTCGAAATATCGTAAACTCAGAGAGTGTTCACATATTTCGTAATTGTAATCATTTAGGAATTTTCAAGCTCTGGACAAATGGAGTTTACGTACTGCTATTTATGGAGAATATTTTATTCATAAAGTATGTTAGTTGTAATAATAATGCAGTAAATTCCTGAAAATTTGCGAGCTCGGGATCTACTCGAAATATCGTAAATTCAAAGAGTGTTCACATATTTTGTAATTGTAATAATTTAGGAATTTTCCCGCTCTGGATAAATGGAGTTTACGCACTGCTATTTATGGAGCATATTTTATTCACAAAGTATGTTAATTCTAATAAAAATGTAGTAAATTCCTGAAATTGTGACAGCTCGGTATCTACTCGTAATATCCTAAACTCATTGTTCACATATTTTGTAATTGTAATAATTTAGGAATTTTACCGCTGTGGATAAATGGAGTTTACGCATTGCTATTTATGGAGCATATTTTATTCACAAAGTATGTTAGTCGTAATAATAATGCAGTAAATTCTCCAAATTTTGCGAGCTCGGTATCTACTCGTAATATCGTAAACTCAAAGAGTGTTCACATATTTTTTAATAATTTTGGAATTTTCCCGCTCTCGATAAATGAAGTTTACGCACTGCTATTTATGGAGCATATTTTATTCACAAAGTATGTTAGTCGTAATAATAATGCAGTAAGTTCCTCAAATTTTGCAAGCTCGGTATCTACTCGAAATATCGTAAACTCAATCGTAAATATATACAAATTGACTTGATATATATACATATATATCAAGCGAGAAGTTTAGTTAGCGCATGCACATGAAGCTGTCAACACCTTTCCTCGTTTAGCTTCGCCATGAATAAATGAAAATGGCGCAGGCCATGCCTGAAACGGAAAATCCAAACTAAATAAAGAAATGTTTTTATTACGGACTAATTACTCCATTCGCCTTAACACCCGACCATCTCATATATATATGTATATATATATATATATATATATATATATATATATATATATATATATATATATATATATATATATATATATATATATATATATATTATACATGCAAAATTAGTATAACTGTAATTAAAAAAAATTTAGTTTACCTTTGATTTTCTAACACTTTTCCATTCCATCATAGTGAATTTAGTCAAAGGTTTGTAGAATTTCTCGCTTTTAATGAGGTGATCTTCCAGATTTACCTTTGCACTACAATTCTGGCAATCTTCAGTAACATGGTTAATAGCAAGTTGCATCCGCAAGAAGATTTCAACCATTTTAAGGCTACGTTTCAATCATACCTCATAAGTATGTATGGTACTTGATACCCTTAAATAAAAGAAATTTCAGATTTACAAAATCTTGAATTGAAGGTTGGTTTGTTGATTGATTGATTTAGGTTTATTGGCGTAAAATACTCTGGAAATACTGCGCCAAACGAGTTTTATAAATTATAGCACATTAAGCAAACAAAAAGAAGTTTAAGTAAAAATAATTTGGATAACAAATATCACAAAAGACATTAAAAGGACGTTCAAAATTAAGGTATAAATACAAGATTAAGGTAAAAAGAATATTTACAAGATAGATTAGTAATCTATGCTTAAAAGCAATGTATAATAATTTTAAAAAATAAATAACGATTGAAAATTAAAAAATTAAAATTAACAGATAAAAATCATGGAGTTTAGATTTCATAGTAAAATACAATGAAGAAAGAGAAACACAGAATTCACGGATTACTTTCATTGAATTCTGAAGCATTTATCTTTAATTTCATCGTATCGACAGTGAAAGCCAGATTCATTTATGATATTTAATCGAATAAAAAACGTCAGCATACTGGTTTTCATTTAACGCTTTAAATTCTTATGTGATATTAATTAGGATTGCAGCTGTCTCCGTAAGTAACTCTTGTCACTCTTAAAATTCTGTTGTCTGAATTTCGATTATGAAAATCTTTAAACTCAAAGGAAGCGAAAAGAAATCTCTAATTTTGTCATGGCGACTTATAAAAAGGCTATTTCCATAAAAGCCCAAATCATAACGTTTAATCTTACCCATAGTAAATGCATCAAACACAAATTTTGTAGTTTCTTAATAGGTTCGAATAATTGCCCTATTCGGCATGTAATTAATCAAATATTTATGTATGTATATATATATATATATATATATATATATATATATATATATATATATATATATATATATATATATATATATATATATATATATATATATATATATATATATATATATATATATATATATATATATATATATATATATATATATATGTATATATATATATATATATATATATATATATATATATATATATATATATATATATATATATATATATATATACATATACATATATATACATATATATACATATATATATATATATATATATATATATATATATATATATATATATATATACATATATATATATACATATATATATATACATATACATATATATACATATACATATATATATATATATATATATATATATATATATATACACACACACATATATATATATATATATATATATATATATATATATATATATATATATATATATATATATATATATGGGATATTTATTCCCAAGTTGGAAAAGTTGCAAAAGTTCAACTAAAATGAACGTATTTAATTAAACTATTTACACATTATATACAAAATTGGTGTCTAGGAAGAATTAAAATAAAACTGGACATCAGTACCCGTCTGGCACAACATCAGCGCCCGTCTTGACGGTCAAAAAGAGGCCAGAGAGAAGTGCCGTCTGCAAATGTTGCCGTCTAACTCACGTCCATCGAAATTAAACAAAAGAGTTTGTTTTCTCTCTTGTAGTTTCCACAGGGTTGAGTTGTTCTTTACTTCTACATATATATGTATGTATATATATATATATATATATATATATATATATATATATATATATATGTATGTATATATATATATATATATATATATGCGGCACGGTATTAATTACAATAAATGGTATAAATTCTGTTATTCTTTCGTCAAGTTGTTCTCTAATAATATGAATATTTCTCAAATAGCCATTTATTAAATTCTAATAATATATTTAGTGTATGAAACCCTATTTTCGATAACAGTTTAATAACAGATCAAAAATTCTTTAGTTGGTTTTCATAAAATTAGGGTTTTAGAACAAAAATCCACATACTTATGACCATTTTCAAACACAATGAGACTCACGTTCTTTAGTGCTTATTCTTCAAGATTGTAGAAACACTTCTAGTAATCCAGCATATTGACAAGATTCTACATTCTAAACACTGGTAAAATTGACAGAACGGCTTGAATAGGCCTTTTAAACCAGCCGAATACACTTATACCATCTTTCCAAAAAATTAAGTTTCTAAAAGTGGCAACAGCTTACTAATATTCATAAACCTATCAAAGTATCGATGGCAGAGCTTTAACGCTCTTTTTATGAATAAATCTGTAAATTGGCGATGAATTTGGCGACGCGGTAAAGAACTTTCGTTTACAACACATTTTATTGTTTCTCATCAAGAATATTTTGTAAACATTATATGATGGAAAGCGAAGGTGGTATCCCCAATTGTGGTGATTTGGGCAAGAAGCGATCAATAGAACTGTAGCAAAAAATTTAATATAATTCAGATGTATAAATGCAAAACAGCCAACAAGGGCGACACAGTTCGTGGTGAAACAAAACGGACTTTATTAAATGCTGTATTTGTAACGGAAAGCATCCTGCAAGCTACAAAGGTTGCGAGAAATTTCCTAAACTATAAACAATTATAACAAAAAATAAAAGTACGCCCTCCACCTCTTTTTATGCTGAATCTTACCCAATTCCGGTACAACCTAAAAATAATAAGTCGTATGCGAATGCAAGAATAAAAATCTCAATGATAATGCTCCTAAACCCACTTTCAGTGTAGAGCCCGTAACTAATGATTTACAAAATAGCAAAATTACTTCTCCAATACACGAACTAGCCGAACTAGCGAATGTCATTTCAGAAATGAAAAAACCTCTTAGGTTTTACAAATATATTGACTTTAATTAACTCCCTTAAAGAGCTCTGCCAAAATTTAAAGACATCAATGAACTCGAATGAGCGTCGAACCCCTCTATTGAAATTTTGCTCAAATTTCACTCCAACTTAAATCTCCCTTTTATGTTAATTCCCTCACCACAGATCTCTTTTTGCTGTTTGTGTTTACTAGTTTTTCGGTGTTTGAGGGTTTGGCCCAGGCAACGCCGTCAACCATTCTTCCTGTGGTCCATGGGCGACACACATAATACAGAACATCCTTCAACTCCTACGCCTACATTGCAGCACAGCACATTCAAGCGCATTTTACTAAGGCGTACGGAGGAGAGGGGGAGAAAATTACAAATGCCTTTTTCAACAATTCCCCCTCACAATGATAATTTTCTACAAGGTAACATTTCACACCATTTTAGAAATATGGGTCCATAATTTTATAGTACTTCATACTTCTCCTATAAAATTATATGCATACATGTAGCAAATACAAATAATCACAGATACAAAATATTGTAAACATTTTTTTTTTTTTAATAACCATTTCGATTAATTCACAGCAAATTTTGTTAAAATATCTGCAAGCATGTCCTCAGACTTTATGAACTTGACATCGATTTCATCATTAATGAAGACTTCACGCACAAAGTGATGTCGATAAAAAGTGACACCTCCTAAAAGAGGTGTTGGCCAAGGCCTTTAGGTCCTTTTAGGAGGTATTGGCTTGACCTATAGAGTCCAGTTGATCCATCATCTTGGTAAGTTTCTCAGACAGTTCATCGAATAAACGTCAGAAGTGCAAGTTTCTTTTGCAGCTTCCGACAAGGTCATGTATTCAGCCTCGGTTGTAGATACAGCAACAGTACGCTGTTTTCTGGATTCTCAAGATATGACACTACTGGCATATCTAAAAAGGAAACCGGTGAAAGATATTCTATTATTCATATTAAATGCCCAATCAAAATCAACAAATACAGTAAAAGTTATTCTATACCCAAACAATAATGTAAGATACCTATACCTTTCATTTCAAAGCATTAATCAATGCCATGATTTAGAATGAACAAAAGTTAAATGAGTAATTATCTGAATCAGAAGGACTGTTTCCAAAAAGTAGAATCCTGAGTCGTCGAAAATTCCAGTTATTGGCATTTCTCATACCACCTTTTGGAAACTTTTACCCTAAAAAAGAAAAAAAAATTAAAACATTATCTGTTTTTAAAAAGAAGGAAAGATATTTTTCAAAATAAATCTAAAAATGCATAACTTTAATAAAATTCTATAGGAGCATCAAATTACAACATCTTGGAACCTCTCACTGTGCCTAGCTCTCCTAGTGAATTGGAATATGCGGAATTATTTAAAGTTTTAAGGTCCCCTCCACACTATGGTCCACTGCAAGCCATTCCCACCGTCTGGAAGGGGTGTGGCTTATCGTGATTGATGGTGGCAGACGATAAAATATCCTTGGCGGACGATGGCTTCGGAGGCGGTTTTCCTCCAAAGATCAAAGGCAGCCAGATGCGCAACTGGAGTGCGCAGTAGACACTACGGACAAATCCAAGCGCTCGGCTCATTTAGTGGCTCAGCGTGTGGATGCAACCCGTAAACCATCGTTCAAGGTCACCATCAGGAAGTGGTGATCAATTGGCCAGAGTGTGGAGGCTACATTAGAAAATCATTTCGAATGCAAGAAACATCCTATAGTGTCACACCCTAACTTTTTATCAACTTATCGATAACAGGACAGTTCTGTTTCCGATTAAGTGGCATATTTACGACGTCATATTACCAAACTGACTCTTTCCTGTGAATTCAGTAAACAAATATCAGTAGTTGATATTTTTCTGGGAAAAGTTATTGTCGGTAATAAAGACATCTGGATCAAAGAGCCACTATTACAATTTGGATTAATAAATTTTAATGATGCTGTTGATAAACCATAGCACTAGAAGCTTCATAAATTGGTAGTCTTGAATTATAAGAATTAGAATCACTAAATTGCAATACAATAAATCCATGGAAATATATAATAAAGTTTCCAAAAGTAATCGGATATCAAAAAATATAAAAACATCTTCCAAACGTAAAACAGAATTTTTTTTTATCAAAACAATGTGAAATAATAAAAAGAAATATATGATCGATTTCGAAAAATTTAAGAAAAAAGAAATGTTTAAGGTACTGATATCGTTTTTTTTCTTTTTAAGTAGAGTGTGGGTTCGATATTTTAAAATTAATCTAGATTATTGCGTGGGAGCAATACCCATCTACTGAAAATTTGTCAATAAAATCAAAATAATTAAAATTATAAATCGTGCAAATGAAATGGACAGGGTAAGAGGTCTGTATTAACGTATTGTATGCGGGACACGTATTAGTACGTTTTCTGACGATTGATACTTGAGTGGGAGTTACGTACTGTGAAGACTCCCCTTTGTCCGAGCACGAGCTAAAACAGTTGATCGGAGCCCACCTGTTTACCAGGACAATAGCGTGGCGTCGCAGAGTCTGGGATCTTGACAATCGGATTGAATAGACGAATAAGCCCCTGATGGATCTCGTTAATGAATGATCGGAAATTCCGGAGAAGCCAGCGAATGAGTATTCAGCTAAAATATATAGCTGTAACCTTAGCTGGAGTTCTCAAGTAACTGGGATTTTAACTGACTCAAAAAACAGTTGGTGGGACCGTAACTGACCCCCAGGTACAAAAAAGCCTATAATTTTGCGACTCAGGGCTTTTTCGTCATTTTTACGTAGGTGTGATGACCTCGTTTTAGTTTTATAGTTCGGGAGATTCGTAAAGTCCGCTCCTATAGGGAGCGGCAGAGTCTCGGATACCGAACGTGAGTTATTAGGTTCTATTGCACCCTGAAAAGCCTCCCCACTTCTACGAGATTATCAAATCTCGTTTTTCTTTCGACTGTGATCGTCGTGAGAAAGTTATACCGGCAACTATCCTTTGCAGTTCTACATGATTTGGGAATTAACATTCCGTTGTAAATAACCGTAGTTAATCAAGAATAAAAGTAAATTTCCAATTTTATCTTTGACTGTGATCTATTATTCACGTTACATTTCACTCGAGAATATTGAAGGCGTCACAGCACACTCGAGGTAATTCGAGCGGCGTTGTACTTTATGTTGCTATAATTTTTCCCACTCGAATGCACTTGAAAATTCAAAATAACAATGTGAAAATTAAAAATCGTTTTATTGGTATTTGTTATTTACATGGGATTGTAAGCCATAACACTTACTTATTCAAGTATAAAATATTTTTTTTCTACTTATCACTTGCTGTGTGTTGTGCTAAAAGAGACAGCAAAGTAAAAAGGAACAGAAAAAAGAGTCGTTACATGGGTCTATCTTTGACTTTAATCCATTCTTTACGTTACCTCTCACTCGAGAATATTGAAGGCGTCACAGTACTAGCACGGGTTAGTGTAACATCATGGTTTGTTTGTGGGTACAAAAATAACGGTATATACAGGAAACCGAAACCGAATGTTCTTGTCTAATACATAGATTCTCGAAAAATTTCGACGTCGTACACAAATCCACAAAGACGAAAAAAATTAAGTATAAAAATTTTTTATATGATGTCGCATTGGAATGGGTAACTGATCAATACCTGAAACTAACATTCCAGATCCAGAGCCACCCACATCTAGTACACAAAGGGAACCTAAATAGAACCCTGCTGGAAGATTATCATTGGATATGCGGAAACATATTTTAGAGAAATTGTTACTATTGTCCAGAAGAAAAAGCCGCAAAGATAATGTCGTGTGTGTGCTGTGAAAAAAGTGCTGAGTGAAACATCTTACATATGCAAGTTTTGCCGTGTACCTCTTCATAGAGGAAAATGCTTTGAACGTTACCACACTGTAAAACATTATTAGTTTTAAAATTGCTCTTTTCATTTTATTATAATATAAAATTGTTTATATATAACATAATTCGAAAAAATTAAAACTATATACTACTATTTCTATTTGATTTTTCAAATTTACGATATTATTATAAATTTATCGACTAAAAAATATATTTTTCATTTCCAAAAATCTTATGGTTGTTATTTATATATATTTCTATTTATATATTTGTTTATATATTTCAATATAAAATACGAAAAGTTGGTTAAAAAATGAAATAATTTTCTATCTATTGAGATTTACCTGAATAACTCAATTGACGCGCAAAAAGCCCGCTCCCGGTACAATTCCGCTGCGAAATGGACCCGCACACAATTTGTTAAAATATTACATAATACTAAAGGATAAAGCATTCCTAAATTAACAACTAATCAAATCTAAACATAAAAATAATGCTGTAAACACGTTCATCGACATTTACGATAATATTTCAAATTTCACGGGGGATATAAAGAAATATTTTACTTTAAAATGTATGAAACCTTTTAAGTTGACATAGGTGTAAAATACTCTCTTCAGAAAAACACTTTTAAATGATTAGGTATCAAGAAACAATTTGGACGAACAATCATCGCGTTCATATCATACGCCGAAACTGTGTTAAAATTCTAAAAGAGTTATCAAAAACTATTATCTTATTTCGATGTTTATTAAAGAAACATGCTAAAAAAATCTGTTTTTTGTCTATAGAGGTTATGTGACTAACTCATAAATAGCAATGGATGTACTCTTTGTTTTTAAACTAGAATTGAATATCAGCCATGTAGAAGAAAACACACACAGACGTACGTGAGTGTGTGTGTGTGTGTGTGTGTATACATTCATCATCAAAATTTGAAGCTGTAACACATACGAACAACCCAAGACTATTAAATAAATTCGCCAATTTGGAGGTATGGTTACTTACTATTATCGATTCATACCAAGTATTTAAATCATTGTTTATCCCTTAAGAAAGCTTCTATGTAGACGTCAGAAATTTTTTATATCAAGCAATGTGAAAATATTTTCAATAAACTCAAGAAAGAATATTGTCAACAGCCATACCATACTGATTTGGTTTGGTTTGGTTTGGAGCGCTACGGTCTACTTTTCGCAACACGAGGGCTAATAAGACCGGGACCTACTGCTTAAAGCCGATTCCGAACGGCTACGAACATCCATGCCATAGTGGGTTTCGAACCCACCAACTCCGGTTCCGAAGGCCAGCACCCTAACTAATCGGCCATACCACACTGAAAATACCGGTTTTAAATTATCCTTTCCTGTCCTTAGTATTTCTCTTCATCTTTTAACTTTATCCTTTTAACTTTAAAGTTATAAAATTAAAAAATATATATAAAATAAAAAAAACCCAAAATTATTAAAATTTTAAAAATGGATGTCATCATCCGCCAAAATATTCTCTATTCTTTCTCCCCCTTTTATCTTTTATTTTAATTAAATTTTATTCTCTATCTCATGATTTTATTTGCTATCAAGGGCTTAAATTTCTTCTTTAATCTTACGTAATTGTAAATTTTAATTATTATTTCTCAATTTAAGTAACCACAGTTAATTATGCACGCCCTCATTGAGTTGCAAACATTCACGACTGGGGATTCGGCCTTGGGCCCAGGTAACTACTACTTGAAGAAAGAATATCCAGTGACACAGTTCTAATACCTTTCATTCCAGAATTTTCTGTTTACAACAGCCAATAGACAAACAATAAATTGTCCTTCCGTTTGAAACTAAAGCCACAATTATTATAAATTGAGATGTGCCCTACTGCGTGAAATCGCCTCATATAGTTAATAATTAAAATAACGTTTCGCAACAATTATTTTTCAAAAAAGAGCAACATCTTACTAAAGTTGTTCACAAATCTATCAAAGTTTCGATGGCCTGGCTATGAATCTTTTAATTTTCTTCAGGGTACCTGCCAAAATAAAATGTTTCAAATCCATGACTTTTCATGACTTTCCCGGATTTAGCAGATCATTTTCCATGACTTTAAAAAGCTTTCGTTAAAGTATATATAAATAAAACTTCTGATGTACATACAAATAAAATATACGCTTTTAGAGAAATTACAGGAATTTTATCATAAAAAAAAACTATAAACTTACTTTATAAGTGTTAATAAACTCACATACATAAAAATAAATTGTTGTATCTACATACCTAAGTTTAATCATATAGCAATTTTTCAATCAAAATGTTTCCAATTTGAATTCAGGGTACTTTGGTATTATCCAGGTGACCATGAATAATAGCCAAATATAACCCTATAATGTTTATATACAATATCCCTAGAGATAAACTTATATTTTGGGCAAAAATCTTAATTAATTTTTATTAAAAATAATGAATATTATATTAATAAAATTTTAATCTACAATTTAAGAAAAAACCAGAATAATATGCATTTACCCACTCATTAAGCTTTCTTGCTTTGAGTTTCCTTGGTGAACAAATTTTACTTGGCTATAGGGTCAATAGGATAATACATAAGTACCAAACTCAGTAACTTCAGCCAAATGACAAGTAAAAATAGAATTAAACAATTCAATGCATTTGTTTTAATCGGTAGTTTAGCGGATCCGCGACTTTCCATGACTTTTACTCATTTTACTTGAAAAATCAAGACTTTACATGATAAAATTAATCCATTGTCTAAATCCATGATTTTCTAAATGACTTTCCAGGTGCGCGGAAACCATGTTTCTTGTATAAACTTGTAAATAGAACTTCTGACCTATTTTAGTATGTTTAGCAATAGCGTAATACATGAATGCTTATTAAATTTCTATCCTTCATCTAGCTGAATGCGTGGGCTTACAGCCACCAGTCACAACACACTACTGACAGCGCACATTGATTTGTTTAGTCTCTAGAGTATTTATGACCCTTAGTTCACTCCCGTCAAAATATCTGTGGAATCGGAAGGAATAATACCGTATATCTGTTCCGTAAGTTTCAAATTATCCCCACTTGGCGACGAAGGAATGGCGCTAGTAATGCAAAAGTTAAACAAATATTTCATCTCAGTAGTAATACAGTGTGAGTCAGATCTACTTGTCGGCTTCACTTAACCACGTCATAAATTTTCTTGATGGGATTAAGTGATTAAAAAGAATCTACTAATAAATTCTCTCTCCGAATTACTGATAGCTTCATTTTTTTCTGCTAGAATTAGTATTTTCATTACCGGAAACTAAAACAGAACAAATCATGCCAGTAGCAACAGTTTACTAAGACTGGCATATTAGCCTTGAAGAAGGTTGCAGTATCAGTGTCATTTAAAACTTTCTGCACTACTATTTATTTTATACAAAATAATAAATAAATAAATGGAATTACAATGTTTGTTACTATTTATAAAGCTATTTATAATAGGATAAAATAAAATTGAGAGCGTATATATGCATATAAGCAATGGTGTAAACAAATATGGATAAGAATGTATCACGTGATTTCTATACTCTCGATACCAAATGGTGAATAACCCTCATTCTCCGTTTAAACAGAGATTAATCGCGGTTAGCTGTTAAACGATTTTGGTGAGACAGGCCCTAAGTGTAATATACAGCTTCACTTGAGAAAAGAAAAACGAGGGATGAAAGATGACTACACCTCAAGAAATAGGGCTTCGTAATTTAGATGCAGGAACCAAGCAGACGACCCTCCAGGTTTGGCCTGCCACATCCAGAGGTATCGTTTGGGAACTTGGGAGGGCATTGGGACCACGAATCAGTTTTACGTGAACCAGCCGGTATTAATGAATAAGGTGGATTAAAGGTCGGCTGGAACCTAGATTCCGATTACGAGATTGCTACCTTTGCCGACTGAGCTACCGTGGTTTGCCTTTGGTATTGGCCTTTTCAGTTCCACTCGACGACTCACCTTTCATCACTTCTTTTGCAATTTTCACTGACTAAACGTAGTTTGCGACTTCATAGTCTACAGTAATTTTTGATTCTCTTACTATCTACTTACCTCTCTCCAAATCAAAACGCGTTGAGAATCGCTTCTGGTACTGAACCGACTCTCATCTGTAAAGAAGAGACGACTCCATTGATCAGTTGTCCAGGTTTTGGGATCTCTGCACCACTAAACGGTGACGTCAGTGGCCAACTTTCAACGGGAGGCAGCGTTCAGGACGGCGGGCGAATAGTCACCCTTTGTGAAGGCGTCTGGCCACAGTAAACCGCGACACTTGTCACCCCGTTGCTGTACAGAGTTGCTGATCAATGTCGCTTGCTGACTGGTATCGGTGTCTTTTCACCTGCAGGACGATATATTGGTCATCCCCTGCAGTTGTCGTCCTCGGACGACCACCACCAACCTTTCTAACAGCTGTACTTGTGGTTTGGAACGCTTTCCAAGCGCGAAACAACACTTTTGTTGATTTCAAACTCTGCAGCTACACTGGTGACAGTACGCCCATCCTCCAGCTTTCCGATCATTTTTCCACGTGTGAAGTCGCCAAGGTGATTTATTCTAGCCATATTTCACGAACTCACTCACTGGCACTTCTAGCAGCGAATATGTTGAATTCCGTCTCCGTCCTTCCTTTTATTCTACTGTTGAGCTGCGCACGCCGACATCACGCATTTTGCGTATGCTCAAGTCGCCTCTGATGTTTCGTTTCTGATGTTTGCATACGCATGATATTTGTACTGACTAACGTGTTCATTGTACTGATCTCCAGACCTCCTTTTCTGCAATTTCATGGCTATCTACTAAATTTTTACTTTGTTGCTTAAGTTTTGCACACCAGTGTACAAACGCAGTATACGAACCGCAGTAGCTCAGTCTCAGTGACAATCAGTCGAGCACCGATACAGGCCTATATGGCAGTGAGGTCCTCCAGCGTCACCCAGTGGCGGTGGGCAGATAACAAGTATTGGACTACCCCATGGCGCCGGTCACCCGTGAATTATCCGGAACACGCCTGTCGCAGCCTGCAGTGACAAAGATTACGGGATTGGAAAGTAGCAAGCTCGGGGTTCGAGCAAAGCCTCCTAGAGTTCTAACTGTCTAGGACGCTTCGGCTGGAGCCGGTCCAAGATCCACCGCTTTGTTCATTAATGGTGATTGTGGCACGTAAAATAGGTTTGTGGTCACAACATCAAGTTCTCAATCAATACCTCTGGTGGTGGCAGACCAAGCCTGGTTGGAGTCTTCTGCTTAGTCCCTGCTTCTAAATAACGAGGACCCACTTGAGCTAAGACGTTCTTTCACCCTAGTGGTGCTCGTCCAACGAAATGCACACCTCTTCGCCTTTATTCGTGTGTTTCGGTTGCTCAAGTGGCATTTGTGGGAAATCCCTCGGCATTCTAACTGCGAACTGACTGAAACCGTAACGAACGAACTTAGAGTCAGTGTCGGTGCCGCGAGAGTGTAAACGGACGAGATGAACGCTCGCTAGTTCTTTTTACATGTACATAGTTTTTCTGTAATTCCTTTTAAATGTATATAAATTTTATTCCTTTTTCTCAAATGTATTCGAGCATTTAATGCCAAATACGGAATTCACAAGGTGTTTATCAAAGAACAAAACAGCCCGGCCCGGGACAAATTGACGGGAAGCACTACCATCCGAAATTTGGAGGTAAGACTTCTTTGCTTTACCTATTGATTTAATTGTACTGTATTCTCTTGTGGTCCTTTTCGACAGCATTAGTACCAGCAGCAACAGCAACAACGTAGTATATTTTACATCGTTTCGTCCACCTCCAAATGGAGAAATGGATTTTTCAAATCGAGAGTAATGAATATTCTTCCATTATTTAAATTCTCTAACACCTCTTCGATAACAGATCCTAATTATTTTTTTTTATCAAGCTGTATGTAAAAAATGCACAAACGAAATATGTTATCTCTTTTCCTAAACACCACAAGAAAAATCTGAATGATTTTCTCTTACTACCACTTGCTCTAACCATTCGTTTATCTCTCTTTCAATCGACTTTTGAGAAGTAGGTTTTTTTATCTGTCAGAATTATTTTTATTTTCAAAGCCACAGTCTTCGTTTCGTTTGGTTTATAATTTTGAACAGACGCACGAATTTCTCACACTACATTCATTAATATAAAGGTCATAAGTACAGTTATCGTAGGCTACTTCACTAGAAATATAACTTATAAATCTTTATTATCGTTCTCTAAAGGCTTTGAGTGCAGATCCGGAATGATTTGTTTATACATCATCAGCGTCGCAGCCTCCGCTGGCTGCAATAACAAATCATAAAACTTTCGCCGGCGATGACGTCAGCCAATATATCCAGCCACAAGTACTTCTAGTGATTTCTCGCCTCTCAGGGGGATGATGAATCACAGTACACTTTCGCAACTTTCTACTCTGTGGAAATGCTCGTTACAACAATTTCAGAATCTGGTAGCTTTATAAACGAAACATACTTTTAGTTTATAATTATCGAATTCACACTGCTGTCCCATAAGAGAAAACTGTTTTCTGTTGACATAGATATCTAATGAATATCTGAATAAATATTCATTTAAGTGGGGGTAGAACTACTTCAGGATACGGTACCCCTTGGCGAATTTGGTGTAAACGATATAATGAAATAATAATAAAATATGTGAGAATGGAACTGCAAACTAATAACGGAAAATTATAAATACTAGTTTAACCGGTTTGAATTTTTGGAAAATTCTTCGTTGTTCACTGAAGCGAATTAGTTTAATTTCACAAAATGAATGACAAATAAGAATTAGGCACATTTAATATCTAACAAAACGGTTGTACAAAAATCGGAAGCTGGCGAGTGTATCCAATTCTGACGTTCTGGTGTGAATTTTTTTGGTCGCTTTTATTTATAAACAACTTTTTTGACGTAGTTTCTAGCAAAATGTGACCCTGTACTAGCAATTGTGTTCTTACAAATGCTTTTTTGTTTCTCAAATGTTAGAATTACTACAATATTAAATTATAAGCTGTTTAAATGCAAGCCACAAATCAGCTCGTGTTATTTCAATAAGAGAATAAACTACTTAGTATAGTGCGTCCAAAAATTTATAGCTGATCATTAGGTCAAGGAATCTGTAAGAGTCAGTGACGTTTCTAATTTTGAGATAATACTGGAACATCGTACTTAAAAATTAGAAACTAAACAGAAACTAAACATGTCTCATTAACTTACCATCCTGCAAAAATTAAGTCGAAAATCATGGGTCATGGGCTGAAATTATTTCACAGCTAAAGATTTCTAACTCATTTACTTTATTATCTTTAACGTAAAGTAAACTATTATGTGCCCTCTCTCTTAGAATATTAATGAGAATTCCAGATTTCAAGTTCTCTAGGATATATTTTTAACAAAAAGCCCTCAATCCATTGGCTCAAAAAAGCCGGCTAAAATTTTCATCATTTGTCGGTCCCTTGTCGTTAGCATTTTTGCACTTCTAATTAAATTCTCTCTAGCTCACAAATCTTACTATTCGATACTATACGATGCGATACTTACTATTCGATACGATACGAGTGGATAGCTACACTTTAAACCTTTTGAAGTTCTGCCTCTCATTCTATACGCCAGAACGTTATTTTTTCCAATTCATCTCTAGTGTTTTGTTCCTAAATCTGCAAAAAAACTGCAGCTCGTGTTCGGTATTTGATTGCCAATCCTCAACGGAAATGTTGATAAAATTCATAATGAATTCCGGATTATCCTGGAGTTCTCTGACTCCCGAATTTGTTTTTTAAATGTATAATTGTCTCTTTCGTAGCAACTTGCTCACTAATCACACTGAAAGAAATTTATTAGATCAACTTTACACATACTTTTATAATAGTTTTTATTTAACATTTTTATTTTTAGAGATGGAATTACGGAAAGAAAATAGTTTACCTTTTTTGCAGTATTCTTGTCTCTCTTACATCAGTTGTGGGATTCAGTTTATCGTATATGCACCTTGAAGCACCAATGAGGCTATATGACTTTTTCTTTACAGTAATTGTGACCAAACACAATGGAAAACTGGACTTCATGAAACTGTGCAGTTGAAAATCATGGCGACTGTCTTCTCCGGAGATTCTTCACACTGCTTCAAATCTCTGTAACTCTTGATACATTTGGAGACTCAAACACAATTTAAGTTTAATTGACTTCTTTACTTTTTCTTTCACATACGTTAAAAGTAGACAAGTGATAGATGCGTACCTAGCTACACATAAATGGCGACAGAACTGCGTCCGTAGACGCCCACTGTCCACCAAGCAGAGGCTGCTGAAGCGCAGGATTGACTAATTCAGCGAATCACTGACACTTGCGTAGTGAGTTGTCCTATCACGCCATCCAAACCGAATCACTTCTTTTTCTGTACGCCGTGACGTCACGAGTAAAGAGAACTTGGTGGCTGATTCGAATTACGCCGTTCTTGTGTCATGCCTAACGTAATCATTTATTTTTTGACTCAAAATGGAACATTGGTTTATTTAGGTCAAATCATAGGTAGTCAATGAAAAAAAACAACACTTTTTTAAAGTTATTTATTCAGAAAAAGTTAGTTGGCTTAAAAGT
>CM063509.1:75562412-75564912 GCA_032207245.1 Pardosa pseudoannulata | reverse complement strand
CTATTAGGAAACTGGCATATAGCCCGTCATATTACGGGATCAGTAAAATTTTTAATTTTCCAGAATTCTAAACTGCTCTATGAGGCAGGAAAAAAATGGTTTGTGTTTTGGCTGAGAATTATCTGGACATTTATTAGGAAACTAGTTATTCCACTTATTAGGAAACTAGCATATAGCCCGTCATATGACGGGATCAGTAAAATTTTTAATTTTCCAGAATTGTAAGGTACTCTATAAGACAGGAAAAAAATGGTTTGTTTTTTTGGCTGAGAATTATCTGGACATTTATTAGGAAACTAGTTATTCCACTTATTAGGAAACTAGCATATAGCCCGTCATATAACTGGATCAGTAAAATTTTTAATTTTCCAGAATTCTAAAGTGCTCTATGAGGCAGGAAAAAAAATGGTTTGTGCTTTGGCTGAGAATTATCTGGACATTTATTATGGAAACTAGTTAATACATTTTTAAGAAACTAGCATACAGCCGTCACATGACGGGATCAGTAAAATTTTTAATTTTCCAGAATTGTAAGGTACTCTATGAGACAGGAAAAAAATGGTTTGTTTTTTTGGCTGAGAATTATCTGGACATTTATTAGGAAACTAGTTATTACATTTTTAGGAAACTAGCGTATAGCCGTCATATGACAGGATCAGTAAAATTTTTAATATTCCAGAATTGTAAAGTACTCTATGAGGCAGGAAAAAAAATGGTTTGTTTTTTCGCTGAGAATTATCTGGACATTTATTAGGAAACTAGCATATAGCCCGTCACATGACGGGATCAGTAAAATTTTTAATTTTGCAGAATTGTAAAGTACTCTATGAGGCAGGAAAAAAAATGGTTTGTATTTTGGCTGAGAATTATCTGGACATTTATTATGGAAACTAGTTAATACATTTTTAAGAAACTAGTATACAGCCGTCACATGACGAGATCAGTAAAATTTTTAATTTCCCAGAATTCTACAGTGCTCTATGAGGCAGGAAAAAAATGGTTTGTGTTTTGACTGAGAATTATCTGGACATTTATTAGGAAACTAGTTATTACATTTTTAGGAAACTAGCATACAGCCGTCACATGACGAGATCAGTAAAATTTTTAATTTCCCAGAATTCTACAGTGCTCTATGAGGCAGGAAAAAAATGGTTTGTGTTTTGACTGAGAATTATCTGGACATTTATTAGGAAACTAGTTATTACATTTTTAGGAAACTAGCATATAGCCGGTCATATTACGGGATCAGTAAAATTTTTAATTTTCCAGAATTCTAAAGTACTCTATGAGGCAGGAAAAAACTGGTTTGTTTTTTGGCTGAGAATTATCTGGTACAAGCTCAATAATTTTTTTTTTTGTCGTCATACTTCTCTAAAGTCTCCCAATACTGTGAATACAGTTTAGAATCAAGTTGAATTCATTTAGTCAAACCGTGTGGTTATGCATAAAAAACAAACACACAAACGAAAAAACTTCTTAATTTTCAAAGGTATATAACTTAAACGCTAGATATTTATTAGTCCATGAAATAGACTCCTAGACTTTTAAGAAAAGAATTTGTTGTTAATACCGGTGATAAAATTTTCATTGCAACAAAAAATAATCGATGATTCTATTTAAAATTATCACATATGTACATAATCTATTATTTAAGCCAAATATAAAAGAAAATTATTTACGTCATATCTAAGTTCAGTGATAAAATAGATGAAAATAAAGCAGATGATATTTAAATAATTTAAAATGAGAAACGATTAAATGAGATGGTTAAAGGAATGCCGTCATAATGCTATGAAAAATGTTATTTTTACCTATTTATTTTGTGATAATTTCATGAATTTAATCGCCTGCTCTTAACCGGGGAAAATAGGGCTTGGAATAATGGCATTAAAAACTCGAAAAGGGGGGAAGGGGTGGATTTCGAACGTTGCTAACCCTAACTCATCTAGAATCCAATACGGATGCCTCTATCGATTACACATCAAACTGCTTCATAAATTCGTAGACACACAGATAACTTCGGCTATTATTATATAGATGGAAGCGCTTTTTCTAATTGTTGTTTCTAGATCTTAGAAATTTTTCATTGGGAGTACGGTCAGATGTTTTTCTTCTTTGAGGGAATTATAGAATAATTATAGAATAACTGCAACCATACAATTAAGTTCGCTAACTTGATAAAGTTCGAAATAAATTTCCAAACCGAAGTATTGTACTAATTAGCCCGAACTCTGTATTTGCAAATCATGCATTTTTACAGCTCCATTATACATGAATATATGGAGAGGCAAATTATAATACAAGCCGAAACGAGAGAATTTTCCCACATGGAATTTTAAATAACTTTTAATTGCTGATTTGGCAAATTCAGAGCAACGCCGAGCATGTGTACGATCCACAAGCTAGAAAATCCTGACTCTGTACCACTGTGAAAGATACTGTAAGCTATCTTTCACGTTTTTAAAAAATTCTTTATACCGTTTAAACCAAGAAATGACTT
>CM063509.1:75519912-75557412 GCA_032207245.1 Pardosa pseudoannulata | reverse complement strand
AAATTGTTATTTTTACCTATTTATTATGTGATAAATTGATAAATTTCATCGCCTGCTCTTAAAATGGGGCTTGATATAATGGCATTAACCCTCTGACTGCTCAATTTGTAAACCAAGATCTCTTTAAAAATTGCGTATTTTTTTGTTGCATAGTTTATATATATATAAATTAGAGAATTAAAATACTAATTTTTTTTCTAGAAAAGAATTTTTATTTTGACTTTTATCATGAGAAATTAAATTTTCTGAAAACTAATTACAGATGTTATCACATGAAAAATTTGTATTTTTATAAATTTCAATTGAAATACAGTTAATTTCTATTTATAACCTACTATTTATAATTCTATTATCTAATATAACTGTAGTTCTAATCCTTACCTAATTAATTCTAGATTATATTTATTTCCTAATTATATTTATTACCTAATTAAATTTCTATTACTGTATATAATTTATTCCACTGGTTAAACGGTGAAAAGGCGGAATGTACTTCTTAATAAAGGAAGAAAAAAACATGCCCGCGAAATTCGCTGGAGGAGCAAATTTTCCTACATTTGAATTGCCTGGGGAAATCGCGGGATGAGCAGTAGAGGGTTAAACACTCGAAAAGGGGACAGGGTGGATTTCGAACGTTTTAGAGAGGACAATATTTTTTGCTGTGATACGAAGCTTATCCATACCAATTTACTTCAGAATCAGATCTATAGTTTAGGAAAAGATAAACTTGACTCGCTTTGAATTTTGCAAACCCTAACTCATCAAAAATCCAATATGGATGCTCTATCCATTCCAGGTCCAACAGCTTCATAACTTCGAGGACAGACGGACAGATAACTTAGGCTATTATTACATTACGAGAAGAAAGTTTAAGGATACACAACATGAAATGTTTATGTGGCCAGGGACATCCGTAAAGCAATACGTGAATTTAATAAAATAAAAATCATAAAAAGGTGAAAAAATAGTAACAATTTATTTTAAAAATAATAAAACAACTTTCGGAATAAGAATTTAAAAGAAAAAGCAGAAAATATTAAATTTATTAGACATTAAAAAAAATTGGCTGCTTCGGGGAAAGAACCGTAGACTCGAAAAGTGCGACGATCAAGTAGGCGGACATTCTACCAAACGTACAACGCCTGCTGGTTGTGAGAAAACTAATTAGAGTATATGAAGTCAGGTAGTCAAGTAGAAACAGTCCAGAAATTTAAATATTACTCTCCGCCTTTGAAATCCTATCAAGAATGAATTTCGTATAGAAAAAGAGGAAGGATAAGGCTTGAAATAATAGCATTAAACGCTCGAAAATGGGGGATGGGGTGGATTTCGAACTCGCTTTCAATTTTGCTAACCCTAACTCATGAAAAATCCAATATGGATGCTTGTATCCATTCCAGGTACAACTGCTTCATAAATTCGCGGACAGACAACTTAGGCTATTATTATATAGGGGATATGGCGTCATTCTCCCAAATAGATCGCGCTATAGAACACTGTGAGCACTGTAAGCACTGTCACTTTAATTATGACCACCCGGTATTTTAAGTTTTGACTTATTTTAAACTATAAATATTTAATTTCAAGTACGAATTTTTCATGAAAATTCAACATACAGACATAAAAATATTTTTTATGAATTAACTCCTCTATCAATTGACAAAATAGTACATAAATATATACCCGATATATGTTATAATGATAATAAGGCAAACTTAGAACACAAAATTGAAGACTAAAACGCAAAGATTAATTTAAAAATTAGCAAACCAGTTTTAAAATTTCAATTTTTTGCTTAAATTTACCTGATTTTTGTTTTAAAATTAATGTGATTAATTTAGTTATACATATGATTTTTACAAAAAAAAAAATTCTTCAAGTAGCACTCATGCTTATGAGATGAAAAAAATTTCAAGAAGCCACGAAAATTTTCTGAAAAGCGAAGTTAAAACTTAAAAAGAACTTAAACCAGAAATCGTTATGATGACATGCAGTAAAAACTTTTGGAAAAACAAAGCACCCATTACCTAGGCTAGACTTAACGCTCCAAATTTTATATATAAAAAAAACACAAAGAAATCGTCCACGTGATGTTGTTTTTTTTAAACATCTTGAGATATTTTTTTTAATCCACGAATCGCCAATATAAATACCTTACTCCAAGAAAGATAATAGACTCATTAGACAAAGCAAAAAACCTGAATGTTTTGACGTGTGCAAATGCGGAATTGCAGATAAGTAACCACTGTAATGCAGATTAAGTAACCAGTGTAAATTGTGTGCAGTGGAATGGGTTAAAAAAAGAGAAGTAGTAAAAATACTTTCTTAGTTCCTTCCTTTTTAACCGATTGCTATAGAGAACGATAAAGAAAAAAAAAAACGATTTTTTGTTCATGGAGTTAAAAAAAATATGAGCTAACAGAGGAAAATCTTTCAAGGATAAATACTCGATAAATTACGCTTTTCGTAATAAAATAAGTGGTCATTCATTACCTTAATAATTGTATTATTTGTTCAGCAAGTTGTAAACAATTCTTTTTCCTGAAAAGCAGCGTATTGCATATTGCACATATTGCGTGCAAGAACTCCAAATTTAACACTTCATGACATACAAAAACAAGTTCTTTGAATAGTAAGTTTCATATGGAACTTGATGTAGTGGGTGACACGATCGTTATAATGCAACCAAGTAGAAATTTTCATACTTTTACCCCTTCCCGGTTTTTCCCGAGCTGAACTCGGGCAGGCGAAATGTACCATCCTGGCTCATCCCGAGTGTAGCTCGGGCACTGCGAAATTTTACACTGTGCAATCAGTCTTTCCCGAATTATCCCACATGTGCTTTTTATGGTTTCGAATGCTTTTGTTTACTTTTCTGGCTACTAGATTATTTGCTGCTCAAAGAGAGACAGTAGAGGGAAGAAGGTAAGGAGAGAAACAAGGTTCTACTGTCCAGATTGCGATGTTGGACTCTGTGCAGTACCTTGTTTTCGATTGTATCATACACGATCAAATTTTGATTAATAATTTCATGATCATTTATGTAAATGCAAAGGATATAAATAAAATTTAATTCAAGATAAAAGCTAGGTATTCTAAGAGTTATATTTATAGTTAGTGTGAATTGAGTCCAAAATGTAATGATTTCTGCTGCACACAAAGCCAACTATACAGGTAAATTACTCATTTATTTAAATTGATTTTTTTACATTAATTTTTAGGAAATTCTGTATGAGAATGATGCTATTATGTTTAAAAATCTATGTATGCATGAAAATAAACACAAAAATTGACATTTTTTGACCCATAATCCCGAAATAAAATGAGCCTGGAAGGGGTTAAAGCAGGGGTTCTTAACCCTGTGGTCGAGGGAATCAGTGTGCCCGCAAAGCTATTTTTGTGAGCCGGCGACTGTCTGCTATATATTATATCAGTAGTGTACCCAGAAATTAATTTTGGGTGGTGCATTTTGTCATTACAAACAAGGGCTTCAGTATGGAAAGTGCAGAAGGGGCTTGAACTCTCTCTCTCCCCCCCCATTTTTTAAAGACAATTTTTTAACCTCTTAAAGAACAGTTTCTTTTAAAGGCCGGAAAAAAATTCAATTTTTTTATATAAGAAACACAATTTAGAACGTTGGCTGGCCAAGAAAATTACAAAAATACAAAAATAATCAAAATTTTTATTGCAATTTTGGATTTTGACAATAATGCAGAAAATAGTCGAATATTGTAATACTAGCATATAGCCCGTCATATGACGGGATCAGTAACATTTTTAATTTTCCAGAATTGTAAAGTACCCTATGAGGCAGGTAAAAAAAAAATGGTTTGTTTTTTGGCTGAGAATTATTTTGCAACAAAATATTACCTTAAGAAAATTATTTACGTAATATCTAAGTTTAGTGATAAAACGTATGGAAATAATGCAGAAGATATTTAAATAATCTAAAATAAGAAATGATTAAATGAGATGGTTAAAGGAATGACGTCATAATGCTAGAAAAAAATTGTTATTTTTACCTATTTATTATGTGATAAATTGATACATTTAATCGCCTGCTCTTAAAATGGGGCTTGATATAATAATGGTAATACGTGAATTTAATAAAATAAAAATAATAAAAATCATAAAAATTTGAAAAATGGTAAAAATTTATTTTAAAAATAATAAAACTTTAAAAATAATAAAACAACTTTAGGAATAAGAATTCAAAAGAAAAAGCAGAAATTATTAAATTAATTAGACATTTAGAAAAATTCGGCTACGTCGGGGGCAGAACCATCAACCCGAGAAGTACGACGATCAAATGGGCAGACACTCTACCCCATGTGCCAGCTTACACGTGGTGAAGGAAATGGTTAGAATATATAAGGGTCAAGTAAAAACAGTCCAGAAATTTAAATATTGCGCTCCGCCCTCGCCATCCTATCAATAATGAATTTAGTATAGAATAAGAGGGAGAATAAGGCTTGAAATAATAGCATTAAACGCTCGAAAAGGGGGGGATGAGGTGGATTTCGAACTCGCTTTGAATTTTGCTAACCCTAACTCATAAAAAATCCAATATGGATGTCTGTATCCATTCCAGGTACAACCGCTTCATAAATTCGCGGACAGACGGGCAGATAACTTAGGCTATTATTATATAGGGGATTACACGCACATCGACTTTCTTTTTAATCTTTTTTTTTCTTTCGAATTCCCATTTCACAATAAACAGTAAAAATACTTATTTATACTTTTAAAACATAAATAATAACAATACTAGTATTTATAAAATTAATCAAAATTTTCTTTTGTGCGATATATTTCGAAACAAGGTGCAGCACATAGCCCAACATTGCAACTATTTATTACACATGTAACAACTCTCTTTTCTTTTCCTTTTTCCTCTGCTATCTCTTTTAGCACAACACACACCAAGTGATAAGTAGAAAAAAAATATTTTATACTTGAATAAGTAAGTGTTATAGCTTACAATCTCATGTAAATAACAAATACCAATAAAACGATTGTTAATTTTCACATTGTTATTTTCAATTTCGATTGCATTGGAGTATGAAAAATTATAGCAACATAAAGTACAACTCCGCTCGAATTACCTCGAGTGTGCTGTGACGCCTTCTATATTCTCGAGTGAGAGGTAACGTGAATAATGGATCACAGTCAAAGATAAAATTGGAAATTTACTTTTATTCTTGATTAACTACGGCTATTTACAAAGGAATGTTAATTCCCAAATCATGTAGAACTGCAAAGGATGGTTGCCGGTATAACTTCCTCACGACGATCACAGTCGAAAGAAAAACAAGAGATTTAATAATCTCTTACAAGTGGGGAGGCTTTTCAGGGTGCAATCAAACCCAATTTATCCCCCGTTCGGTATCCGAGACTCTGCCGCTCCCTATATGAGCGGACTTTACGAATCTCCCGAACTAGAAAGCTGGCTCCGGTAACAAAACGCGAAAGCCTCCACGAGGTCAACACACCTACGTAAAAAATGACGAAAAGCCCTGAGTCGCAAAATTGTAGGCTTTTTATACCTGGGGGGTCAGTTACGGTCCCGCCAACTGTTTTTTGGGGTCAGTTAAGATCCCAGTTACTTGAGAACTCCAGCTAAAGTTACAGTTATATATTTTAGCTGAATTCTCATTCGCTGGCTGTCCCTTTACGGAATTTCCGAGCATTCATTAACGAGATCCATCAGGGGCGTATTCGTCTATTCAGTCCGATTGTCAAGATCCCAGACTCTGCGACTCCACGCTATTGTCCTGGTAAACAGGTGTACTCCGGTCAGCTTTTTTGGCGCGTGCTCGGGCAAAGAGGAGTCTTCACAGTACACAGTTTGGCCAGTTTAGTGAGCTTGAGTCAACTCGAGAGTACACGTTAAGGGGTTAAACTGAATTTAACACTTATATGCAAATACAACACATGCATACCCATATTTTTATCTCAGACCCACCCCCTTCCTAAATTCTCTCATATAGGAGCCTATAATTACCATGAAAAAATAGATTTTTTTAAATTTAGTATTATCATTATGAAAAAACTAAAGAATACATTACATCACTCTAATTTCTCCGTTGTAAATCTATTCATGAACTGATATAATTTTTACCAAGTTATTAAAATTAGAAAAATATGGCCATTCAAAAAAATAATAGAGATAGTATAAAAACAAAACTTTTTTACTTACCAGAATTGATAGAATCCTGTATGATTGAAAATTAATAAAATACCATTTAATAAATGAAAAAAAAGGAGTTGAAATTTAAAAAAAAAAGGATAAAAATATTCGATTGCAATGCAATGAAAAAATCTTTTCATATTAGTTTTTACAAATTTATATTTTTTCTCCGCTTTTGTTTTTGTAAAATATTTAAAACTTCATCTTCAGTTACAGGAATATTTTTGTAGATATACAACAAATCCACTTAAACGCATTTCTGATGTACTGTTTCTCAAATAATTTTTTACATATTTCATAGCTGAAAACGATCTTTCAGCATACTCAGTTTAATGACAAACACATTAATAAAAAATATCCAAAATTTTGAATAAGTTATACATAAAAGTAATGCATCTGGAACATTTCAAAATTACTAATTCGATACAAAAATCGTCAAACTGGAAAATATTATTTTTAAAGGTTTAAAATAAGTATATATCACGGAAAATAGGTTTCAGTGCAGTAATACAACCATGTTATTCCAAAAATATTTTTAATAATAAAGCGTAGACAAAACTTTTGTTTTTAAAAATAAAAATTATTTCAAAATTCGTTTTGACAAAATCTATCATTTTGAAGTTTCCTTCAACCAGAGCAGCTCTTTCTAGCTCTCATGCCATCTCAAAATATCTGATTTTGGTAGACAATTCCTCATCAACGCTAGGTGAATCATGACCATCTAATACAATGGTCGGTAAGTTTTATATAGCATCCACACTATGGCCAATCGTTCACCATTCCTGTACAGGTAATGATGACGTCCTTGAACAATGGTTCACGGGTTGCATCCACACACTGGGCTACTAAAAGAGCAGAACGCATGTATGTATCCTTAGAATCTACTGCCCATTTTGGTTTGCGCATGCTGGTTGTTTTTATGTAGCCTTCATATTGTGGTCAATTCTTCACTACTTCCTGATGGCGACCTTGGACAATGGTTTACGGGTTGCATCCACACAGTGGGCCACTAAATGATCCGGACTCATGTATTCATCCATACGGTCTACTGCGCATTTTAGTTGTGCATCTGGTTGTCTTTGATCTTTGGAGAAAAACCGCTTCGGAAGTCATCCTCTGCCAAAGCCATTTTATTGTCTGCCATCGTCGGCTGCGATAAGCCATAGCTCCTCCAGACGGTGGTAATGGCTTGCAGTGGACCATAGTATGAAGAGGCCTCTAGAGAAAAACCACTTCCGAAGCCATCCTCCGCAAAGGACATTTTATCGGCTGCCATCGCCGACCTCGATAAGCCATAGCCCCTCCAGACTTGGTAATGGCTTGCAGTGGACCATAGTATGGAGGGGCCTTTAGAGAAAAACCACTTCCGAAGCCATCCTCCGCAAAGGACATTTTATCGTCTGCCATCGTCGACCTCGATAAGCCATAGCCCCTCCAGACGGTGGTAATGGCTTGCAGTGGACCATAGTATGAAGAGGCCTCTAGAGAAAAACCACTTCCGAAGCCATCCTCCGCAAAGGACATTTTATCGTCTGCCATCGTCGACCTCGATAAGCCATAGCCCCTCCAGACGATGGTAATGGCTTGCAGTAGATCATTGTGTGGAGGGGCCTTTCAAACTTTAAGAACCACTACATATTTTTATTTGGCGGACCACCAATTATGTGAATTTAAAATAAAAAATGCAGTTAATATATTTATAAAATAATAATCAGAAACTTTTATTTTATTAATATAAAATACAATTTATTAATACAAACGAGATTGTTAATTATTGCTGTTTTATTTGTGTTTGTGAAATAAATATTTAAAAAGAAAATGGTCCGCCGAAATATGCTGAAATTTTAAGTTCAACACATCCTATTAAAATCGCGAGTACACAGTCTTATATAAAACTTGAACATAATATCTATTTCTAATTATAAACGCATTAAACTCCAATAACAGTACCACAAACGAAATATTTTGAGTTATTACATGTCGATCTATTGTAGCATATTCTTCGAATATCATTGGATTAAAAACTTACGAAGTTCACAATCAGTATGGAATATTAGCTTTACTTCACAGTTACGTATGAACACCCTTCGCTCTTTACAGAAATTACATGCTATTAAATTACAGGAATTTGAACTTGCAGACATATGTATTGATCCAGCTGACAGCTGTATTGGTAATACGATTTAAACAAACATGTAAGATAAACATATTAGAAAGGATATATTACTGCTAACTGTAGTAATAATCTGAGTTTAATTATAGCGGCCGATGCGATAGATGTCTGATAATATCTCTAGATTTATTCATCACATTGGTGTCACGGGAATCGGAATATGATTCTCCTCATATAATATTAAAAACATTTTCAAGCACTGAAATCACACACACATATACCGGGTGATCCAAAAGTCAGGACGAATTTTAAAATTGAATAATTCGAAAACGAATGAAGATAAAAAAAGATACTGTTTTCATCAAACGGATGGAAAAGAAACCGGATTTTGTGTGTCAACAAAAAAATAGTTCTGTTGGCAACCTGATGTAGAATTATGCAAAGCAACAAACGATATAAAAAAGGAGAAACTGCAGCAGGTAATGGTATTCCCTCTGAGGGGGGGGGGACACACCTTATGTTGCATAAATTCTATTGGCTCATGAGAACCAATCAAATTCTTCCTAGCGCTTAGCTGGATCCTTCGGATATAACGGTTCTATCTTACTATACATCTAGAATGCTTCTATTTTCTCTTAATTTAATGTATTTTTAAAAAAAAAGTTACTATTTTCAGGGTATCTGCCAAAATAAAATGTTTCAAATCCATGACTCTTCATGACCTTTCCCTGATTTAGCGGATCATTTTCCATGACTTTAAAAGGCTTTCGTTAAAGTATATATGAATAAAACTTCTGATGCACATACAAATAAAATATATGCTTTTAGAGAAATTACAGGAATTTTATCATAAAAAACTATAAACTTACTTTATAAGTGTTAATAAACTCACATACATAAAAATAAATTGTTGTATCTACATACCTAAGTTTAATCATATAGCAATTTTTCAATCCAAATGTTTCCAATTTGAATTCAGGGTACTTTGGTATTATCCAGGTGACCATGAATAATAGCCAAATATAACCCTATAATGTTTATATACAATATCCCTAGAGATAAACTTATATTTTGTGCAAAAATCTTAACTAAATTTTATTAAAAAATAATTATTATATTAATAAAATTTTAATCTACAATTTAAGAAAAAACTAGAATAATATACATTTACCCACCCATTAAGCTTTCTTTCTTTGACCTTGGTGAACAAATTTTACTTGGTAATATGGTCAATAGGATAATACATAAATACCAAACTCAGTAACTTCAGCCAAATGACAAGTAAATATAGAATTAAACAATTCAATGCATTTTTATTTAATCGGTAGTTTAGCGGATTCATGACTTTCCATGACTTTTACTCATTTTACTTGAAAAATCAAGACTTTCCATGACAAAATTAATCCATTGTCTAAATCCATGATTTTCCCTGACTTTCCAAATGCTCGGAAACCATGTTTCTTAATTATAACTTATCTTAACCTATAGTCCATGTAAAATCTATTGGCGCTTCAAGGTCACGCTTTCTCGTTTCCCCATTCATTGGTTACTATGGTAGTGACTAAGAAGCAGGTGCATTCACGTTTATTTTCAGCACTTCAGTTGCGGATTTGATTCCAATACGTTCAGACGACTTGCTTTATTATTATAAGTCAAAATTTTCAGTTGTGCATAAATGCGTTAACTATTTACATAAAGAAAAGTTTAACAATATGTATAAAATGGTTATAATAAATCACAGATGTTTTTGTAAAAATACAAAAATTCCTTTTAATTTAGAATTCTTACTAAAACATTATGAATCTCCATACATTTTTAAATACATAATAAAATTATACAAAATATTGTTATTGCATTAAGACCTCTTTCAATTCTTGTAAAATCATAAAATAATTAATACAGTACAATTTTGGAATAGAAACTTTACTATGGTCCACATAACTTCATAATATACTTATTAACATACAACTTAAATTTAAGGAATTCCAGAACTACATCCTCTTAAATAAATTAAGAAAAACTTTTGATATTTAAATTAAAAGAATCATACAAATATAAAGAAAAATAGTGAGAAATTATAACTAATTACTCATTAAAATTAGCGAAATATTCAATCATCTTAATGATATTATTTCTGTAAATAATGCAACTGTGTCTGCAAAAGAAAAAAAGATTTGCTTTTTCAGTAGAATTTTTTAAGTCTTACGGATTAGAATATAACATACAATTTTTGAATTGTAATTTTATGAAATGGGATTATATCTTAAATTTATGAACTTAGAAAAGGTCTGAAATTACTCATAAAATTTTGTGTAAAGTATTAAGTATTCTTCAAAGTGTAGTCTAAATAAACATACTTTCATCATGCACGGAGAGCCCACACGATGCATGACACCCCTTAACACAGTGGGAAAAAAAGAGTAAAGTCATTCCCCAACTGTCGTTACCATAGTTACAGTTGGTCATCGGGGAAAAATCAGTGACCTTGAAGTGCCTATTGAGTTTACACAGAGTATAGTGTGTTCTTTAACCTACTGTGTTTACTTCTTAAATTGCTTACCTAACCTTAGTATATTCTGTCAACTTTAACTTTATTATGTATTTTTCTTGCCTTCACTGAACTCGTGAACCTTAGCTTATTATAAACTAAATTTTACTTGTTATATCTCCTAACAACAATTCGATTCTTGTCCTCATTATCGTGTTGCAATATATCAGTCTCATTCCATGCATTCACAGTAATCTGACTTCGAGGGCTTGACCCAGGAAAGTCAGGTACGAGAGCTCCAGAACGAGGTAATAGTAGTCAAAGCTTGTATGCATCGAAATGCTGTCCATAGATGAGAAAGCCAAGCCCTCTTGGTTAAACTGTATGATTAGAATTCTGAAAGTGACATTGTGGCATTGCGTGTATAACGTCACATAAAGGGTATGACAGTGTGGTGACTCGTCTCACAGCTGTACTACTGAAGGATGGACAGCACATTAAACGTTTACTGCAGTACTAATTAACTGTAATTAAGTTAACTTGTAAGTTGTCCGCACTTTTTCATTTGTAAATCATCCTTTGGTGCAATAAAATACTACAGCGGCATCTGTTGGTCACCAACAGAACTACTTTTTTGCTTGTATGCATCAAAATGCTGTCCATGGTTGAGAAAGCCATCTTAGTTAAACTGTATGATTATAATTCTGAAAGTGACATTGCGGCATTGCGAACATATCGCCACATAAAAGGAATGACAGTGTGGTGACACGTCTCACAAATGTACTACTGAATGATGGACAGCACATTGAACTTTTACTGCAGTACTAATTAACTGTAATTAAATTAACTTGTAAGTTGTCCACATTTTTTCATTTGTAAATCATCCTTTGGTGCCATCAAACACTACAGAGCCATCTGTTGGTCACCAACGGAACTACTCTTTTTCGTCGACACACAAAATCGAGTTAGCCGAACGATGGCCGAATGCTTAGGGTGCTGGCCTTCGGAACCGGAGTTCATGGGTTCGAATCCCACTATGGTATGGATGTTCGTAGCCGTTCGGAATCGGCTTTAAGCAGTAGGTCCCGGTCTCATTAGCCCTCGTGTTGCAAAAAGTAGACCGTAGCACTCCAAAACCAAACCAAAATCCAGTTTCTTTTCCATCCATTTGGTGCAAACCGTATCTCTGTATCTTCATTCGTTTTCGAATTATTCATTTTCAAAATTCGTCCTAACTTTTGGATCACCCAGTATTTACATACATTTACTTACACATATACACATTTACATAGGTGCCAAAGCTTCCGTTATACCCGGAAGTTTTCCCGATTTTTCGGCGTGTTTTCGACCTTCCGATCAGAAAACTTTATTCTTCCGATTTCAGCGATAAATCCTTAAAAATTTCCTACAAATCCCATTGTTCTTCCCTCTAATCCAGTGTTTCTTAACCTTTTAGGCACAATGGATAACTTTAAAATTTTTAAATATGTTACGGACCCCTGTGTGAAAAAAATTGCTTAAACATCATTTATTACAAAAAAAAATTCTGTTTTATTATATGATGTTTTTATTCGATGAAACGAAAGAAATGCGGGAAATGTACATCGTATTTGTGAACATTTATCTCTAGGGGTCGCCAAAAATTTTCTCACTACAAAAGGGGTCGCAGTAGAAAAATTTTTTGTTCACCAATGCTCTAGAGCAGGGGTAGGCAACGCGGCGCCCCCGATCGATTTTTAATGCGCCCTCGCTGGACTAATGTAAATGTTTGATAGCCAGAGCGATTTATTTATTCTTGTTAAACGGCGATATACAGCAAGTAGTCATTTGAGTTTAGGATTCTGCATAGATCAGCAGTTTGCTAACCTTGAGCGTATCTAATAACACACAAGTATTTTTTGTTAGTGTGTGATCGTATTTCGAATAGACCACGTGTAGACCATGCATTTAAAACTACCAAGTAATCCGAAATAATTCTTTTCTTTCAAAACCTTTCATGGATAAATGTAAAAGAAAAAGAACATATTATTTTAACGATGAATGGGAACATCTATATTGTTTCGTTGATTACAAAGGGAAGTGTATTTGTTTGTTGTGTAATAATAGTGTTGCGATTCCCAAGAAAAGTAATATTGAACGACATTTTAAGACCGTTCATACCAATTTTGATAGTGACTATCCAATGAACTCTGAAATTAGAAGAAAAAAAATTATTTCTTTAAAATGTTCAATAACTAACCAGCAAAGTTTTTTTACTAAACCACTGCAACAACATAAAGCAGCAACGATCGCGTCATATAAAATATCGCATTTGCTAGCTAAGAATAAAAAACCATTTACAGATGGAGAATTAGTGAAAGAAGCCATGTTAGAAGCTGCTGATTCACTTTTTGAAGAATTTAAAAATAAAAAAGAAATAGTTTCAGCTATAAACACGTTGCAAGACACTCAAGTTTCACACTGAATTATAGGTATCATTAGGTATGACACCAACAAAAAAAAAGTTATAAAAAATCTGATTTTTTTAATGCCTATTTATACCTGTTGATTATCTGTAAAATATGCGCCCTCGGTGAGTTTCAAATTTAGTATTGCGCCCTTAAGGACAAACAGGTTGCCGACCCCTGCTCTAGAGTATAATAATTAAATTCAACCGAAACGTCTTTCCCTGCAGAATAATCCACGCTGACGAACTACGCAGAAATTCAAATGGAATGAGGTTACATCTACTTTCACTCTCCCCTTTACTATCCTTTAGAAAAAAAAAAGCAGGGGAGGAGGAGGTTCTGCACAAAAGCAGCTGTCCGGCGGAATGGATGACTCTAAAGTGCGGATTTATTGTCTGCTCTCTAGAAGTAAAAGGGCTGAATTGGTAAATCACGTGAAAAGAACACAATTGGCCGGCACACTTCCTTCAGTTTGTCCTGAGATCCGTTACTAAAGGATTATAAAAAGGTCTCCAGATATAACACTGCAGGTAAGCATTCAAAAAGTGGACATTCGGCTAGAAATCGAGCCTCGTCCACACAGGTGCAGTCTTCAGAGGCCAAACACGTGGAAGGATTTTCTTTTTGCCCTCCAGCTTCCTGGATTCTACACTGTTACGTTCAACGGTATGAGTCATTGTCAGCGGCACGATTTAGTGCAGTGGTTCAGATTCGTGGAATCACTCGCGGATTTACGCATAAGCTGTTAATTTTGAATTATCAAAGTACAGTAATTTGTAAATGTATATTCTGTAAACTGACAGCTGTATTATGTAAATAAAGTTGCTGGGTATATGATGAAAAAAAATCTTACAAACATCAGAGGAATTTTCTAACTGACCTGGAAGAATTTAATAAGAATATTAATGTATATAAAGTATATTTTCTCAAAGTTGGATTCATTGATATGTGTTAAGCATTACATTAACATGTAATAAAAGTATATAAATGAAAGCATTTTATTTTTAAGTGTGTATATATATATATATATATATATATATATATATATATATATATATATATATATATATATATATATATATAATATATATATATATATATATATATATATATATATATATATAAATATATATACATTCATAGCAAAATACAGATAATATTTACAGATTATACTTAATTCTAAAATTTCATAATAAATAAATATAAGAGTAAAATTGGCATCAAATTTAATATAATGTTCAAACATCAAATATTTTCATTATAAAGCCAAAGAAAGGTAAATAATTTAAAATAAACAAACCAACAGTCAGCATGTTAATATATGAAAGAGATGTTGATGCACACAATTAACGGGCTTAGATGAGCCACCGATATCTAAAATCATCCATAGGGGAAATATGGAATAGGCAAAAAGATCAATATAATTTTCAAAGGATAGTATATAATTAAGTCTACATACCTTTCGTCATTCTAGTTAAGTTTGTAGCACACAGCTGTACTGTACTTTTATTTAAAGACAACGCAACCGAAATATCATACAGTCGAAATAATTTGTTCATAGAAGTAAAAATTCCAAATCATTTGTTCTATGTAAATGCACATATCTTTGCCGTTTTGTTCGAAATTCTTAAATATTCAAGATTTTTTCAGATCGGATAACTTATCCGCCATGTTTGTTTTCAACGCAGTGCTCATGCGTAAAATGTAGTATCCGTGGATTAGGCAATTAATCCTCCAAATTCGGTTTGGTTTGGTTTGGAGCGCTACGGTCTACTGTTTTGCACACGAGGGCTAATGAGACCGGGACCTACAGCTTAAAGCCGATTCCGAACGGCTACAAACATCCATGCCCGCAGTGGGATTCGAACCCATGAACTCCGGTTCCGAAGAGCAGCGCTCTACCATTCGGCCATCGTTCGGCCCTCCAAATTCGGAGGATCAGAGATAGGAGATTAAAACGATCTGAAAGCCGCGGATTCTCGTTGAGGAATACGAAAATGCTGATCCGCGGTTAGATCGGAGTGTTAAAATCGTGGAGAATATGGCCCTGAAAAAGCTGCAGCTTAGGGCATGGCCGTAACAAGATCCTTTAGCACCCGTGGCTAAATACTAACTCACTAGCATATATCCCGTCATATGACGGGATCAGTAAAATTTTTAATTTTCCAGAATTGTAAAATACTCTCTATGAGGCAGATAAAAAAAATGATTTGATTTTTGGCTGAGCATTATCTGGTACACACTCAATAATTTGCTTACCTTCATATTCCTCTAAAGTCTCCCGATACTTTGAATGTAGTTTAGAATCACGTTGAATTCATTTAGTCAAACCGTGTGGATATGTGTGAAAAACAAACACACAAACGGACAAACCAGGGTTGGAAAAAAATCATGATTTTTTTTTTTAAATCAGATTTATTTGATTTAAATCAGATTTTTTTTATTTAAATCGGATTTTTTTTATTTTTTTCTGAATACTAATTTTAATTGTTGTTTTTATGTTTTCTGCAATATACATAGAATAGTTTGTTATAAGAAGTCACATCTTATCTATCTAGTATATTCTGCACACTGATTACCTAAACTTAAATATATAAATTTTAAACTAAATACATTCTATTATTTTGTCATTGGATAGTGCAAACTCAATAAGATGTCAATTAAAAGAACAAATTAAATATTCTTTTAATGCAAACTATTTATTTAAAAAAACAAATCACAATTATTTTAATATTTTTTTAAGTACCGAATTATGGATTTAATTGTTTCAATAAATACTAGAATGAACGATACCAAAAGAAGGAAACTGTCTTTCCATTCCAGCAGACGAAGCCACGGCTATTGTTATTTGGTAGACAAACTGGATTTCAGTTTTTACCTCCAATTACATAAAATGAATTCAACCACTCATAATCAATCATTGTACTACCCCTGCTACATATTTTCTGATAACAACCCCTAAATTCTTAGAAAGCACATGCTATCTATTTACACTTATTTACTTATTGGTATTACTGTGCTGACTGATTCTCAGTTCTCCTGTCTTTGGAATATAGGTTTTAAAAGAAGTGAAAAAAAAAATGATTTAAATCAATGATTTTTTTAAAAAAATCAACTGATTTAAATCATGATTTAAATCAACTGATTTAAATCATGCCAACCCTGGGACAAACTTCTTAATTTTCAAAGATATATAGCCTAAACGCTAGATATTTATTAGTCCGTGAAATAGACTCCTAGACTTTTATGAAAACAATTTGTTGTTAATACCGGTGATAAAATTTTCATTGCAGCAAAAATAATCGATGTTTAAATTTAAAATTAACACATATGTACCTAATATATTATTTAATACAAATATAAAGGAAAATTATTTACGTGATATATAAATTCAGTGATAAAAATATGAAAATACTGCTGACGATATTTAAATAATAATAATCCCCTATATAATAATAGCCTAAGTTATCTGTACGTCTGTCCACGATTTTATGAAGCGGTTGGACCTGGAATGGATAGAGGCATCCATAGTTAGCAAAATTCAAAGAGAGTAATGTTTATCTTCTCCTAAACTATAGATCCGATTCTAAAATAAATTGGTATAAATAGGCTTCATATCACAGCGAAAAATACTGCCTTCTTTAAAACGTTCGAAATCCACCCCTTCCCCTCTTTTAGAGCTTTTAATGCCATTATTTTAACTCATATTTTCCCCGGTTAAGAGCAGGCGATTAAATTTATCAATTTATCACACAGCAAATAGGCAAAAATAACATTTCTCTAGCATTATGACGTCATTCTTTTAACCATCTCATTAAATCATTTCTTATTTTAAATTATTTAAATTATGCCTATTTTCATACGTTTTATCATTGAACTTAGATATAATATTCTTTTATATTTGGCTTCAATAATAGATTAGGTACATATGTGATAATTTTAAATTTAATCATCGATTATTTTTTGTTGCAACGAAAATTTTATTACTAGTATTAACAACAAAGACTAGGAGTCTATTTTATGGACTAATATATATCTAGCGTTTAAGATATACATCTTTGAAAATTAAGAAGTTTGCTCGTTTTTGTGTTTGTTTTTTATACATAACCACAGGGTTTGCGATCCATTCTCTAAATTTTGGCCATCATTCATATATACCGCCCAATAATCACTGTCAATATTAAAACCTATGCTGTCCATCCTATCAAGTAATATTACAAGTTAAATTAAAGGTGGCAACTAACATGCGGTCAGTAAAGATAAACAAATTATTCAGCTTGTACCAGAAAATTTTCAGCCAAAAAAACAAACCATTTTTTACCTGCCTCATAAAGTACTTAACAATTTTGGAAAATTAAAAATTTTACTGATCCCGTCATATGACAGGCTGTATGCTAGTTTAAAATAAGAAATGATTCAATGAGATGGTTAAAGGAATGACGTCATAATGCTGGAAAAAAATGTTATTTTTACCCATTTATTATGTGATAAATTGATAAATTTAATCCCCTGCTCTTAACCGGGGAAAATAGGGATCAAAATAATGGCATTAAACGCTCGAAAAGTGGGGAAGGGGTGGATTTCGAACGTTTTAAAGACTACAGTATTTTCCGCTGTGATGTGAAGCATTTTTATACCAATTTATTTTAGAATCGGATCGATAGTTTAGGAGAAGATAAACTTTGAATTTTGCTAATCCTAATTCATCAAGAAATCAATATGGATGCCTGTATCCATTCCAGGTCCAACCGCTTCATAAATTTGAGGACAGACGGACAGATAACTTGGGCTATTATTATATAGGGGATTCTCTTATCATTAAATAGAGTGTGGGGAAATACTCATATATAAACATGTTTTCCCTGTATATAATATATTAAAAATGAACTAACAACTCACAAATTATGAAACTAACAACGTTATACTTATGTATTAGATAATCTTTTAATGCCCGAATCATTTCTGGCGATTACACATAGATGTATATCTTTGATTTAAGTTATTATGAATTGCACATAATACAAAAATATGAAATGTAAACAACTCTGAATGCTACAGCACGTTACGTTGTGATCAATCAATTATCGTTTTAAAAATCATAGGATGCCATTTATGAAAAAGGAAAAGATTCAAAAACGTCGAAACGTTTGCTGGTTATTTTTTTTGTAATAATATCTTGAGGGAAAAGATAAATCAGTTATTGAAGTAAAAACTTTCCCTTTTAAAAATAAATAACAAAAAATAGAAAACATATTAAAAAATAGAGTAATTTTTTTTTTCTTTTCGAATGTAAATTCCATTTTTTTAATTAAATATTATATCACTAAAATTAGCATATAATATAATTTATTGTTATAATATAATATAATAAGATTAATATATTCTATATAATACGATATAGTTTACAATGAAGTTTGCTTGTTAAATTTTTTTTATAATAGATTGAGGGAAAATATAAATCAGTTATTGAAGTAAAAACTTTCCTTTTTAAAAATAAATAACAAAAAATAGAAAACATATTAAAAAATAGAGTATTTGTTTTTCTTTTCGAAAGTAAATTCCAATTTTTAATTAAATATTATATCACTAAAATTAGCATATAATATAATTTATTGTTATAATATAATATACTAAGATTAATATATTCTATATAATACGATATAGTTTACAATGAAGTTTGCTTGTTAAATTTTTTTTTATAATACCTTGAGGGAAAATATAAATCAGTTATTGAAGTAAAAACTTTCCCTTTTAAAAATAAATAACAAAAAATAGAAAACATATTAAAAAATAGAGTAATTTTTTTTTTCTTTTCGAAGGTAAATTCCAATTTTTTAATTAAATATTATATCACTAAAATTAGCATATAATATAATTTATTGTTATAATATAATATAATAAGATTAATATATTCTATATAATACGATATAGTTTACAATGAAGTTTGCTTGTTAAATTTTTTTTCATAATACCTTGAGGGAAAAGATAAATCAGTTATTGAAGTAAAAACTTTCCCTTTTAAAAATAAATAACAAAGAATAGAAAACATATTAAAAAATAGAGTAATTTTTTTCTTTTCAAAGGTAAATTCCAATTTTTTAATTAATATTATATCACTAAAATTAGCATATAATATAATTTATTGTTATAATATAATATAATAAGATTAATATATTCTATATAATACGATATAGTTTACAATGAAGTTTGCTTGTTAAATTTTTTTTCATAATACCTTGAGGGAAAAGATAAATCAGTTATTGAAGTAAAAACTTTCCCTTTTAAAAATAAATAACAAAGAATAGAAAACATATTAAAAAATAGAGTAATTTTTTTCTTTTCAAAGGTAAATTCCAATTTTTTAATTAATATTATATCACTAAAATTAGCATATAATATAATTTATTGTTATAATATAATATAATAAGATTAATATATTCTATATAATACGATATAGTTTACAATGAAGTTTGCTTGTTAAATTTTTTTTTTATAATACCTTGAGGGAAAAGATAAATCAGTTATTGAAGTAAAAACTTTCCTTTTTAAAAATAAATAACAAAAAATAGAAAAAACATATTTAAAAAAAATTCATTTTTTTTTCCTTTTTGAAGGTGAAATTTCAATATTTTAACTGAAAAATTCTATTACTAGAATCAGCAATAATATAATGTGATTATAACAAGCTAATTTTATTTCTAACACACCTCGAGTAAAAGTGAAATTATTTATTGAAAAAAAAAGCTTCCCCTTCAAAAATATAAATACCAAAATAATAGTAATCTTTTTGAAAAATGAGTTCGATGTTTTTTAAGTTGAAATTTCTAATTTTTAACTGAAAAATTGTATTACTTTAATTAACTAGCATATACCCCTTCATATGACGGGATCAGTAAAATTTTTATTTTTCCAGAATTGTAAAAAACTATGAGGCAGGTAAAAAAAATGGTTTGTTTTTTGGCTGAGAATTACCTGATACAGGCTCAATAATAAGGCAGTTTGTCGCAACGTCACGAACTACTATAATGCCCTTCCCATTCATTTTCAGGTTTACAGCAGCCAATAGACAAACAATAAACTGCCCTTCCGTTTGAATCTAAAGCCAGAATTGTCATAATATGAGAATTTGCCCTACTGCGTGAAATCGCCTTATTTGTTTATCTTTACTGACCGTATGTTTGTTCCCAACTTTAATTTATGTTGTCATATTACGTGGCAGGATGAACAGCAGAGGTTTTAATATTGACAGTGATTATTTGGTGGTATATACGAATGATGTCCAAAATTTAGCGAATCAATCGCAAACCGTGTGGTTCTGTATAAAAAAGAAACACACAAACGAACAAACTTCTTAATTTTCAAAGACATATAACTTAAACGTTAGATATTTATTAGTCCGGGAAACAGACTCGTAGACTTTTATAAAAATAATTTGTTGTTAATACCGGTGATAAAATTTTCACTGTAACAAAAAGTAATCGATGATTAAATTTAAAATTATCACTTAAGTAACTAATTTAAGCCAAATATAAAAGAAAATTATTTACGTCATATCTCAGTTCAGTGATAAAACGTATTAAAATAATGCAGACGATATTTAATTATATTAAAATAAAGATTGATTCAATGAGATGGGGAAATGAATGACGTCATAATGCTAAAAGAAATGTTATTTTTACCTATTTGTTATGTGCCAAATTGATAAATGTAATCGCCTGCTTTTAAACGGAGAAATTAGGGCTTGAAATAATGGTATCAAATGTTAGAAAATAGGGAAGAGGGGTGGATTTCGAACTTTGCTGACCCTAACTCATCAAGAATCGAATATGGATACATATATCCCTTTCAGGTTCCACTGCTTCATGAATTCAAGGACAGACGATATGAAAAGTATTTGTTGTTAATGCCGGTGATAAAAGTTTCATTGCAACAAAAAATAATTGATGATTCAATTTAAAATTATCACGTATGTACCTAATCTATTATTTAATACACATATAAAAGAAAGTTATTTACGTAATATCTAAGTTCAGTGATAAAACGTATGAAAATAATGCGGGCGATATTTCAACAATTTAAAATAAAAAATGATTAAATGGGATGGTTAAAGGAATGACTTCATAATGCTAGAAAAAAATGTTATTTTTACCTATTTATTATGTGATACATTGAAAAATTTAATCGCCTGCTCTTAACCGGGGAAAATAGGGCTCGAAATAATGGCATTAAACGCTGGAAAAGAAGGGAAGGGGTGGATTTCGAATGTTTTCAAACTTGCTCTGAATTTTGCTACTCCTAACTCATCAAGAATCCAATATGGATGCCTCTTTCGATTTCAGGTCCAACCGCTTCATACATTCGTGGACAGACGAAATAATGCAGACGATATTTAAATAATTTAAAATAAGAAATTATTAAATAGGATGGTTAAAGGAATGACGTCATAATGCTAGGAAAAAATGTTATTTTTACCTATTTAGTATGTGATAATTTGATTAATTTAATCACTGCTCTTAACAGGGCTCGAAATTATGGCATTAAAAGCTCGAAAAGAGAGGAGGGTGTGAATTTCGAACGTTTTAAAGACGACAGTATATTTCGTTGTGATATGAAGCATGTTTTTATACCAGTTTATTTTAGAGAGATAAACTTCACTTTGAATTTTGCTAACCGTAACTTATCAAGAATCCAATATGGTTGTCTCTATTCATTCCAGGTCCAATCATTTCATAAATTCGAGGACAGGCCGATAGATAACTTAGGCTATTATTATATAGAGGACTAGCCTATAGCTCATCATATGACGGTATTAGTAAAATTTTTAATATTCCAGAACTGTTAAGTACCCAATGAGGCAGGTAAAAAATGGTTTGTTTTTTGACTGAGAACTATCTGGTTCACTCTCAATAATTTATTTATCGTCATACTCCTCTAGAGTCTCCCGATCCTGTAATGCAGTTTAGAATCACATTGAATTCATTTAGTCAAACCGTGTGGTTATGTATAATAAACAAACACACAAAAGAACAAACTTCTTAATTTCCAAATATATATAAATTAAAAGTTAGATATTTATTAGTCCGTGAAATAGACTCCTAGACTTATATGAAAAGAATTTATTGTTAATACCGGTGGTAAAAGTTTCATTGCAACAAAAAATAATCGATGATTCAATTTAAAATTATCACGTATGTACCTAATCTATTATTGAAGCCAAATATAAAAGAAATTCATTTACGTAATATCTAAGTTAGATTTTAAATAAAATCTACATTATTTTAATATCTTTTATAAGTTTAAAATATGAAATGATTAAATGAGATGTTGAAAGGAATGACGTCACAATGATAGAAAAAAGTATTATTATTACCTATTTATTAAGTGATAAATGGATAAATTGAATTGCCAGCTCTTAACCGGGGAAAATAGGGCTTGAAATAACGGCATTAAACTCTCAAAAAAGAGGGAAGGGGTGGATTTCGAACGTTTTAAAGACGACAGTATTTTTTGCTGTGATATGAAGCATATTTATACAAATTTATTTTAGAATCGGATCGATAGTTTAGGAGAAGATAAACATTATTTGCTTTGAATGGTTGCCTCTATCCATTCCAGGTCCAACCGCTTCATAAATTGGAGGACAGACGAACAAATAACTTAGGCTATCCCCTATATAATAATAGCCTAAGGTGTCTGTCGGCAAATTTTTGAAGCGGTTGTACCTGGAATGGATTCCTCGGCTAAGGGCAGGCGATTAAATTTATCAATTTATTCACGTAATAAATAGGTAAAAATAACATTTTTTTTCTAGCATTATGACGTCATTCCTTTAACCATCTCATATAATCATTTCTTGTTTTAAATTATTTAAATATCGCGTGCATTATTTTCATACGTTTTATCGCTGAATTTATCGCCTTTTAGTTAATATATTAGTCAATAGATGGCGCCAACGAACCAAGTAATTTTTTTTTTATACTGTACCGCAGAAATTTGAATGTAAAGAGACATCCATTTTGAACTCTTGATCAATCAGGGTTAGGATAATTCAAAGTGAGTAAAGTTTTATACGAATAATTTTTAGTCAGCCTGATTGTAAAATGGAACAACATTTATTAAATATAAATGGTAAAATGGTTCCCCATACTGTCTTTCCAATAGTTGGGGATGGGTCATGTTTATTTCGATCGCTTTCTTATGTTATGTTTGAAACACAGTCTTTTAGCAGTGACATTCGAAAACAAATTGTTACTCCTGTAGTACAAAATTGGGATCATTTTAGTATTATGTCACATAATGAATATGGCCATAATTATAGTTCGGCTGCAGTTTATTTTTCCGAAATGTCACGATGTTCAACTTTTGGAGGATTTTGCGAGTTGTATGCAGCAGGTGAAATTTTTGAGTATGTGTTTGAGGTTTACCGTGATTGTAACCTTTATTACAGTTTTGGAAGTGAGGGAAACCCCACTAAGCGGCTACGCTTTTCCAATGAATTATCAAGTGGCCATTTTGACGTTTACGTTAATTCTGTGTCAAATTCAATAAAGTATAATCGCCAAATAATCCGTAAAGAGAAAGATGCAACACATAAACGAAGAAAAAGGGCTCAAGAAAATGCGTTTGTAAAAAAGGCTCGCCAACAAAAAGATGCTGAACGTAAACGTGAAAAAAGATTGAAGATTCAAGAAGATAAAATTGAGGCAAGTGAGCAACGTATGTCGAAACGAAGACTAAAGATTCGTCAACTTGAAATAATTGAACAACAGATTGACACTTTTGAACCACAAAATATTAATATACATAACTGTGGACCCCTTAATGTTATTTGTGAGTTTTGTGGAGCTAAACATTTTGTTGGTGAAAAACCACAAGATGGGAAATTTACAAGTTGTTGCCGAAAAGGCAAAGTTGCACTCAGCAAACCCTTGGATGTTCAAGGAAAGGAGTTAAGTTATCCAACTTTTTTACAAGATCTTATGTCAAACCCTGCAAATTTACATCACAAAAACTTCAAACAAAATATTCGCTCCTACAACAGTGCTGTATCTTTTGCCTCCATGGGCGCCAAAGTGATAAATTTTAGTGGTCGGGGACCATATGTCTTCAAAGTTCATGGACAGATATATCACCATACAAGTCACCTTCAACCTATAGATGGAGAGACACCCAAGTTTGCTCAACTTTATGTGCTCGACAGTACCCAAGCTACCAATTTTAGAGTATCGCATCCAGCTAATGAGCAATGTTTGACATGTATTCTTGATAATATTGATCGATTCTTTAGACAGAACAACAGACTGTGCCATACCTACCACATGTTACGAGAAATTGAAGCTCAAGCACTTGAAGAAGCACGACAAGCAGCTGAAAATGTTCCAGTAGTGAATTTGGTGTTCAGGCGAGATAGGCAATCGGACAGACGACGTTATAATGAACCAACGCATAATGAAATCGCAATGGTTTTTGTAAACGATGATGGCGAACCTCCTTTTGAACGGGATTTACGAATTTATCCAAATAATCCCAAAAACCCTAAACAACAGTTTGTGAATATCAACATATTGAGTCCTAATTTAGATCCTATGTGTTACCCTTTATTTTTTCCCTTTGGGGAACCAGGGTGGCAGCCTAATTGGACTTGTGATGCTTATGAAGGGGTCCAAAAAAATAAGATTCGAATAAATGTAACTATGCTGCAATATAAAGCTGCATTACTGGCAATTAGAGGCGACTTCAATCCAGTATTAAATGGTGGCAAGCTGACACAACAGTATATTGTAGATTCTTATTTACAAGTGGAAGCAAACAATTTAAATTTCATCCGAACTCGTCAGAACAAGTTGCGTAGTGAATATTACCAAGGTTTGGCAGATCATATTGAACAGCGAGAAAATAATAGTACGGTTCCACCAGGTATTCCAGTAATATTACCTTCATCTTTTGAGGGTTCTCCAAGAAATATGCGTGAAAGATGTGTGGATGCCATGTCCATATTTGGAAAATTTGGGTCACCCGATGTGTTTTTAACATTTACAGCAAATCCAAAGTGGCCAGAAATAACAGAAAATTTACTGATTTGTGAAGAAGCACATGACAGGCCTGATTTAATTGCTAGAGTTTATAACTTGAAGCTGAAAGCACTCCTTGAAGATGTAACAACTAATGGCGTTTTAGGCATTTCGGTTGCACATGTATATACCATAGAATTTCAAAAACGTGGTTTGCCACATGCACATTTGTTACTCGTATTACGCTCTGAAGATAAATTATCTACTCCCGAAATGATTGATCGGATTGTGTGTGCCGAAATTCCAGACCAGAAGGAGAATCCACTCTTGTATGATATTGTGACACGATGCATGATGCATGGACCTTGTGGTGTCAATAGAGTAGGAGCACCGTGCATGGAACAAGGGAAATGCAATAAAAACTTTCCAAAGGATTATCAGTCAAAAACTGTTATACATGACGAGGGTTATCCTTTATATAGACGAAGAGTAGGTGCAAGTAGTTTAGTTAGAGGGGTGCAAATGGACAACAGATTTGTGGTGCCCTACAATCCTTATCTTTTAATGAAGTATGATGCCCACATAAATGTTGAGGTATGCACATCAGTCAGGGCTGTGAAATATATTTACAAGTACATATACAAAGGTTATGATTGTGCTAATTTAGTTGTGAGTGCAGGGGAAGTGCAGCAAAATGAAATTGCTAATTATATTAGTGCACGATATGTTAGTGCTCCAGAAGCAATGTGGCGTTTGTTAGAATTTAGAATGCATGACAGATCACATGCAGTTATCAGACTCCCCGTACACCTTCCAGAAAAACAAAGAATAATGTTTACCGAGGGTCATGAAGAAGAAGCATTGCAATCTGCAAGAAGTCGCAGGACGAAACTTGAGGCTTGGTTTGATTTAAATAAAACAGATATAGATGCGAAAGATCTTTTGTATACTGATGTTCCTTATAATTATGTATATGTTGGAAACAACTGGCTGAAACGAAAAAAAGGTGGATCCAAGATTGTTTCAAGAATGCATATAGTTAGTGTGAAAGATGAAGAAAGATTTTACCTAAGAATGTTGCTGCTTCATGTACCTGCTGCTACAAGCTTTCAGTTTCTACGAACAGTTCACAATATTGTTTACGACTCCTTTAAAGAAGCAGCCTTTCATCTTCACTTACTAGACTCTGATGAAGAGTGGTATAATTGTTTGCAAGAAGCTTCCGTTCTTCAAATGCCAAAACAACTCCGCCAGACATTTTCATTCATACTGATATTCTGTAATCCAACAAATGCACTTAACCTGTGGAATAAGTACTCGAGAGAAATGTGTATAGATTTCTTCCGCAATTCAAATGAAAATGAAGCCCTAAACTTTGCTCTTCATGATATTAACACAATATTGAAACAACATGGAATGTCGTGTGCATCATTTGGTCTACCAGTACCAAATGGAACTGGTTTTTGAGTATAAAATGTATGATGAATTGAAAGAGGAGCAAGAAGCCAATGAAAGAATAGCATCTCTGAATTATGATCAACTCCAAGCATTCAATACTATTCTACAAGCTATAAAGAATGAATGTGAAAAGAATAGATATTTTTATTTGGATGGACCAGGTGGCTCTGGCAAAACATTTTTATATTGCACTTTATTATCTTTTATTCGAGGAAAAGGAAAAGTGGCACTCCCATTTGCAACTACTGGAATTGCTGCAACATTACTGAGAGGGGGTCGAACAGTTCACAGTGGTTTTAAATTACCTGTACCTCTATTGGACAGTTCAGTTTCAAGAATGACAGCTGATACATCTGATGCTAAACTACTAAAAAAAGCTGTGCTCATAATCATTGATGAAATTACAATGTTGACAAAGGAAGGCATTCGATGTATTGACTTACTATTGAAAGAAATTATGAACAATGATAGGCCATTTGGAGGAAAAGTAATGGTAATTGGTGGAGACTTCAGACAAACCCTTCCTGTTGTGTCCAAAGGAAATAGAACTGAAGTTATTGAAAGTTGTATAAAGTCCAGTCCTCTTTGGTCTGTATTTACTCAACTCACACTCCGAATTAACATGAGAAGTGCTGGCGAAGACTCCCATAACAAATGGCTGCTGAATATTGGTTCTGGAACTCTTTCTCAAATAGAAGGATTGCCATATGATTCTGTGAAAATTCCATCTCACATGGTAGAGAAAAACATTATAAATGCTATCTATACTGAAAATTTCAGGAACATGGATATTGAAGATATGGCGAAAAGAATCATTTTATCACCTACAAATAAGAAGACTCTTGAAATAAATCAGAAAATAATATTAGGTCTTGAAGGAAATGCCCATACTTATAACAGTGTAGATACAATTGTTTCTGAAGATGATAATGATATTCATAATTATCCACCTGAATTTCTTCATGGACAAACACCGTCTGGGATGCCACCTCATCAGTTAGTGTTGAAGAAAGGGGTTATTGTTATGTTACTGAGAAATTTGAATGCAAAACAAGGACTTTGTAATGGTTCAAGATTATGTGTGATGGAACTTCATGAAAACTTTATAATTGCAAAGATACTTTCAGAGTGTAACAAAGGTGACATTGTGTTCATAAATCGATTTGATTTACGTCCGAGTGATATTAATCTACCCTTCATTTTAAAGCGCCGACAATTACCAATAATTCCAGCATATGCTATGACAATCAACAAAGCTCAAGGACAGACATTCGATCATGTTGGAATATATCTCCCTCAGCCTGTTTTCTCTCATGGACAACTATATGTTGCTTTATCTAGGTGTCGAAATCCGAATAATCTGAAATTGTGCATCGAAGAAACAGATAATCAAGGAAAAATTAAAAAGCAGTCAAGTTCTTTTACAGCTAATGTTGTATATCGTGAGGTTTTTTCCCATAAATTTATTTAAATTTAAAACGACTGTAATGACATGAATCAATATTTAAAAAAAGACCTTTGTATTTAGTATTACTATGTGTCTGTGTTCAATTTTTATTGTAACCAATTTTGCTAACTCTAACTCATCAAGAATCCAATATGGATGCCTCTATTCCAGGTCGAAACACTTCATAAATTCGAGGACAGACGGATAGATAACTTCTATTATTATATAGGGGAATGGATTTTGTTAGTGTGTCGTTTTTTAAAGTTTAAACGTACACATTTTTCATATGTATGTGTTTCAATAAACATTTACATTGTTTTTAAAACATTTTATATGTTTTTGCTATTTTACAAATGATGTTACTTTTAAATACATGATTATTTAATCGTATGTTCCTGATTCAATTCAAATGCTGATTGGCAGAATCAGTAGTGCAGCTTTTTTAACTTTTTCTATAGAGATGTATGAGGAAGATAATGTTTATTTAGGGGGGATGTATAATCTAGGATTGGCCGTAGCTTTATTTTTTTTTACTCTATAATTCAAAAATAAAATGTTTGGATTTTATTATTTTCTCACACTTTGAAGAAATGGTGTATTCTTTGTTTTTCATTTCAAGTTCTATTCAACTTGCTTTCACTTTTGTTAACATTTGGACTTGAAATATTTATTTTTTCAATTCTCTAACAATAAGGTCTGATTTTCCAGATCCTGATGTCTGATTGACACAAAAAAAATTATTGAGCGTGTACCTGATAATTCTCACCCAAAAAGCAAATATTTTTTTACCTGTCTCATAAAGTACTTTACAATTCTGGAAAATGAAAAAATTATTGATTCCGTCATATGACGGGCTATATGCTAGTTATTATATAGGGGATAAGGAATAATCCAAAGCTTAGTTTTAAGATTTTGAGGAGTATGTATGCCAGGAGGGGGATCTACAATAAGAGCCTGCTCGAAAAGTGCCCCCCCCCAATAAAAAGGGAGGGTTTTCAAAATTCTCTTCTATTTTTTAATTTGAAACAATAAAACCAAAATAAATGTACAACAGGAAACGTGCGGTCAGAAATGAACTTGCGTAACAAAGGATATTTAAACTTGTGGTAAACAGATGATGTTCGCACTTTTATGTTTACTTACATTGGTATGCGACACTTTTCCTTTCTTATTTCTTCGACGGCTCGGCAGAATTGCCATTTCAGGAAGAACTGCAGAAACTCAGCAGCTCAGCACACTTCCTTGTTTCGATATGACGTTTTCCTTGTTTTAATAGCTTGACCTTGTATTGTTTATAATCAGATAGCGAAGGTCGTTTAAAATTTGCTTCGACTTGAAATAATGTTGCTCTGCGTATAACGTCAATGCTGGTCTAAAAATTACTTTCACGAAGAGTGAAAAGAAAGAAGCGAAAATGTCGTAAATTTCGCTTTTTCTTTGTCATTGTAGCATAATGAGCTAAAGGAAAGCACTGAGAATGTCGTAAATTTAGCTTGATGTGAATGTTTCATTGATATTTAGCAACACGCATACTACTGAAATAGGATATGATTTGTTCTTGTAGTTCAAGCTTAAATTATATATATATATATATATATATATATATATATATATATATATATATATATATATATATATATATATATATATATATACATATATACATATATACATATATATATACATATATATACTATATACACATATACATATATACATATATATATACATATATACACACACATATATATACACACACACATTATATATACATACATAAATATACATATATATATACATATATATATATATACATACATAAATATACATATATATACATATATATATATATACATATATATATATATACATACATATACATATATATATATACATATATATACATACACATATATATACATACATATATATATATATACATACATATATATATATATATATATACATACATATATATACATGCATATACATATACGTATATACACATATATATACATGCATATATATATACATATACATATATATACATATATGTATATACACATATATATACATGCATATATATACATATACATATATACATATAGATATATATATACATATAATATAATATATATACATATAATATAATATATACATAAATATATATACATATACATATATATGCATATATACATATATATATATATATATATATACATATATACATATATATACATATATATACATATATATACATATATATATATATGTGTGTAGGAAGATGGACTTCACGATGGGTGGTTGCAGTCATGGCCCATAAAAATGACACCGTTTTAGTTAAAGACTTTTATTAACAGAGAGTTGGAGGACTTGTCCCCACTTCATTATAGGGATAGGACAAACTGAGGGGTCAGCGAGCATGAAATTAGAAGTAAAAGGCCCCTAACACCTGGGTTAACATCTCAGTCAAAATCTGTGGAAAAATCTCTAGGATATAATATATATATATATATATATATATATATATATATATATATATATATATATATATATATATATATATATATATATATATATATATATATATATATAACTAGATCAGACACAACAATGATTCCCACACGTCGATGTAAAAGGAAGTGAACGCAATATTAAAATTTTTGTTGATAGTTCATAGTCCAAGGTAAACTTCTGGAAGACAATCACCATTCTAAAAACTAACTTTAATAACTAAAAACTCAAACAATTCCTCCTGAATTTGAACGTCTGCTGTGTCTATGTGTACAAAATGGTTCATGGTTTATCGAAAAACGTCCAGAAAGAAAATATTTTTAGAACGTCCAAATCTATGTGCATTGACTAAAAATTTTTGAATTTATTTATTATCGAAGGAGATTTCATTGTTCTTCTGCAGATCCGACAAGATTGAAAACTGGCTAAAATGTTGCGGTCAAACATTTTGCTTCCATTAAGTGTGTTTCTTTAGGAAGACAGAAATAACAGATTTTTATTGCTTTTTCTAATCCCACATGATTGTCAGCAGTACGTGCATCAAGTCCATGATCCCAAGTGTCTTCAAAGAAGGAATAACCACACCAGTACTGGAAGCAGGGCTTCGAACCGAAAACCGAAAACCGGAAAAAACCGTTATTTTGGTCGGAACGAAAACCGGAACTGAACCGAAAAAAATATCGGTTTATTTCGGTTCGATATATCTTTCAGTCATTTTGTTACTGTTACCAACTTATCAATATTTTCTAATTTAACGTCAACTTTATAATTATCATTACATGTATACTGCTTCTCGATTTCCTATTTTGATATTCACTAGTATTTTTCTGTTTCAGTTTCGCATGAAACTACTTGTAGAAGACATATTTAATTCAGTTGATTAAACTAGAAGTATAGATGATTTTTTAAGAAAAATATCCAGTTATATTTTATTTTTCACATCTCAGCATGCGATCATCCACGGATGTTTGTATAGACTGTTTAGATCAGGGAGGAGTAAATAGACAGGAGAGGCCCTAAGTGACGTAGCATGAAGCATCTATTAAATCTTCTGCGCATCAAATGGGTGTTTGGTAATGGCGGCGATTCAAATGTTTCGTAATAGTAGTATTTCATTAGGCCTGCTGTTTGTATCAATTCACATAGTGTACCAATTAAAAAAAAGAATAAAATCTTCTAAATTTTGATAGAATTAGATTTTTTGTTTATGATAGAATTATATTTTTAGTACAAATAAGAATATACATAAAATGAAATTATTCATTTGGAACTGAAACGAAAACAGTTATTTTTGGCGGAGCGAAAACCGGAACTGAACCGAAAACCGTTATTTTTGGCGGAGCGAAAACCGGAACTGAACCGATATTAATTTTTTAGTTGAACCGGAACAAAAAAAATTACGGTTCGAAGCCCTGACTGGAAGACAGCTGACATCATGCTCTCGAGTCGGCGTCGGTCCTAAATAAAAATGGCGAAGATTTTTCTCCAAGCGTTATTCCACAAGCCGCGGATATCAGCCGTTCACCTTCTACTCTTCTGGTAACAACCTTGTCCGGTAAAAAAAAAAATCCGACTGCGTCGAGGAGAAAAAACAGGGGTCCTCTCCAGAACGGCGGGGGGTCAAAATCCCCAAACCGACGGACACTTCTATTGGTTGGTAGAAGTCCAAAGTTTCTTTCTAGTTCAAACAGGTCCTGTTCTGGTATGTAGGCTTGCAACTGCTGAGGTACTTTCAAAAAGGTGAGAAAAGTGACAAATAATACGGAATAAGTGACCAAAAAGTGACTAAACATTGAAAAAAAAAAGCGATTTTTTTTCTCTTGATTACAGATGCTATTATTAAGATTTTTCTATTTATTTTAACTCTAAATCAAATGATTCATGCAAGACATGATTTAGAATTCCACTAAACTAATTTCAAACATATTACAGATGTCTGTACAATTTAAGTACAGCATCTGACTTTAACGATAGAACTGATATTCTTGAGTCAAACTCGGAGTACCTATAACATTTTTTAAAGCAAAAAGTACTAGTTTAAATTAATAAAAATTACCATTTTAAGTAAACTATCATGTGAGACTTTGTTTTACAAAATTCCAAAAATTAAATACATTTATTCTTAAATTATCAATTAAAAAAATAGATATCGGATGCTTTTGGATGAATATATTTTCTCTGATTTGTTAACCACAGGCTTGCAACTGCTGAGATACTTTCAAAAAGGTGAGAAAAGTGACAAATAATACGGAATAAGTGACCAAAAAGTGACTAAACATTGAAAAAAAAAGCTATTTTTTTCTCCTCTTGATAACAGATGCTATTATTAAGATTTTTCTATTTATTTTAACTCTAAATCAAATGATTCATGCAAGACATGATTTTAGCGTATAATGCAAAAAAGGTTAAAAATTTTGTTTAACACAACTCAACATTGCTTTTTATTCAAGAAAATCTATAAATTAGATTTGAACACATACAATACATTAATTTTGTATTCACAATTTTCTGTATATATTAATGAGGTTTTGAAATATGTACATAGCTAGATTAGAGTATCTAAACAAAAATTGTGAAGAAAAAAAAAAAGAGAGAAATGTGTGCTTTGACGTAAATTATTTTAGTATTAAATGTACATTTCAGTACAAATGTACATTTCAGGAACTTCTTTACGACTTTTTAAAATTACTAAATTCTGGAAACCATATGATTAATTACATTTTAATAAGAAAAATAAGATTAAGTTTGGTTTGCATTGGAGCAGTATGGTCTACTTTTTGCAACACGAGGGCTAAAGAGACCGGGACCTACTGTTTAAAGCCGATTCCGAACGGCTACGAATATCCATGCCACAGTGGGATTCGAACCCATGAACTCCGGTTCCGAAAGCCAGCACCCTAACCATCGTTCGGAAAAAAATAAGATTAGAGCATCACATTTTTGGTCTCTTATTAAAATATTTTGTTATTTATTCAGATTTTCTTTTTTCAACAACAGACTCTTGCTGATACACCATGAAAAAAGTGACTAAAGGTGACTGCTTACTTCAAAAAGTGACTAAAAGTGATCAATTGTAAAAAAAAGTGACTAAAGGTGAGAAAAGTGTCGGAATTGCAAGCCTGTAACCACTTTAAGAGATTAGAGTATCTAAACAAAAATTGTGAAGAAAAAGAAAAAGAGAAATGTTTGCTTTGACGTAAATTACTTTAATGTATTAAATGTACATTTCAGTACAAATGTACATTTCAGGAACTTCTTTACGAATTTTTAAAATCACTAAATTCTGGAAACCATATGACTAACTCCATTTTAATAAGAAAAATAAGATTAGAACATCCCATTTTTGGTCTTTTACTAAAATATTTTGTTATTAATTCAGATATTCTTTTTTCAACATCAGACTTTTGCTGTGATAGACCATGAAAAAAGTGACTGTTTACTTAAAAAAGTGACTAAAAGTGATCAATTGTAAAAAAAGTGACTAAAGGTGAGAAAAGTGACGGAATTGCAAGCCTGGGTATGGCTCAACATTGCTTTTTATTCAAGAAAATCTATAAATTAGTATTTGAACACATACAATACATTAATTTTATAATCACAATTTTCTGTATATATTAATGAGGTTTTGAAATATGTACATAGCTAGATTAGAGTATCTAAAAAAAATTGTGAAGAAAAAGAAAAAGAGAAATATTGATTTGACGTAAATTACTTTAATGTATTAAATATCCATTTCAGTACAAATGTAGATTTCAGGAACTTCTTTACGACTTTTTAAAATCACTCAATTCTGGAAACCATATGACTAATTACATTTTAATAAGAAAAATAAGATTAGAGCATCACATTTTTGGTCTTTTATTAAAATATTTTGTTATTAATTCAGATTTTCTCTTTTCAACATGAGACTTTTGCTGTGATACACCATGAAAAAAGTGACTGTTTACTTAAAAAAGTGACTAAAAGTGATCAATTGTAAAAAAAAGTGACTACAGGTGAGAAAAGTGACGGAATTGCATGCCTGGGTATGACTCAACATTGCTTTTTATTCAAGAAAATCTATAAATTAGTATTTGAACACATACAATACATTAATTTTATAATCACAATTTTCTGTATATATTAATGAGGTTTTGAAATATGTACATAGCTAGATTAGAGTATCTAAAAAAAAAATTGTGAAGAAAAAGAGAAATATTGATTTGACGTAAATTATTTTAATGTATTAAATGTACATTTCAGTACAAATGTAGATTTCAGGAACTTCTTTACAACTTAAAATTTAAAATTACTAAATTCTGGAAACCATATTAATTACATTTTAATAAAAAAAATAAGATTAGATCATCACATTTTTGGTCTTTTATTAAAATATTTTGTTATTAATTCAGATTTTCTTTTTTCAACATCAGACTTTTGCTGTGATACACCATGAAAAAAGTGACTAAAAGTGACTGTTTACTTAAAAAAGTGACTAAAAGTGATCGATTGTAAAAAAAAAAGTGACTAAAGGTGAGAAAAGTGACGGAATTGCAAGCCTGGGTATATTTTTGACGATGACTCACGGGAAGAGGTAAAAAAGAGCTGAACCGAATGTAACTTATTGTTACACATACCTAATAAGAACTGTATCCTTCTCTTTAAGAAACTCAAAGTTTTTAGAATCTATTAAAAGAAGCCCTACGGTGTGTATGTACAACAAGAAAGCAATTACATTCTTTATCGTTTTCCTTACATAGCTGTCCGATTTATTTATTTTGAGATCATTATTTCGAAATTTGCTACAAAAGAGATGACAGATGCAAACGATCGCTGAGGTTTATTACAGTTAAATTACATCTGAATCGAGCAATAAATAGCTAAATTACCCGGTATTTCCCTCTTCAAACGACCTATCATTGAAGAAGCTTCATCCGTAAAAACAAACAACATTCGCGACAGGAATAGTTTTATCTCTAAAATAATCTTTGATAGTATTAAAATCTGCAATCAAACTTCTTGCAAAAGTATCTGTTAAATTTTTTCTTCCTTTACAAACCGGACGTACAGTAATAGTAAAGTCCCATTTTTTTTCAAGACAGGTACATCAAACTTGAAAATTCGGTGTGTGTCAGAAGTTTTCAGAAAGCGGATATTTCAGCATTTTTTAGATATCTCATCAATTTATCGTCTAACTATATCGTTCGTTGCTGGAAGGGATATTTTCGATTACATTTGACGCTACTGAATGTTGTAAAAACGTTTCTAAAACTTAATCCACAGTCGGCAGCTTTTCGTCCTTTTTTGTCAATGGTCTGACTTTTTTTCGACAATTAATTTTTGTGTATTGTAAGTGGCTATCTCCGTTGCATTTTAGTGATGAGTTTACTGCTCCTTTCGAAACTGGTCCCGGATGTTCATTAAAAACCACGAAATTTTATTTTGTTTATCAGGATGAACATTTTTCAGATGCTTCTGTAAAATGATACGATTTCATTGACTGAGAAGAAAAGCTTTTTGTTAAATATCTATCTATCTATAAATATCTATCTATCTATCTATCTCTCTCTCTCTCTCTCTCTCTCTCTCTCTTATATATATATATATATATATATATATATATATATATATATATATATATATATATATATGACACGGACGAGTGGTTAAAACATGGAAAACACATTTGATTTCATATATAACCTTTCGAAATTGGTCCCGGATGTTCATTAAAAACCACGAAATTTTATTTTGTTTATTAGGATGAACATTTTTCAGATGCTTCTGTAAAATGATACGATTTCATTGACTGAGAAGAAAGCTTTTTGTTAAATATCTATCTATCTAACTATCTATCTATAATATATATATATATATATATATATATATATATATATATATATATATATATATATATATGACACGGACGAGTGGTTAAAACATGGAAAACACATTTGATTTCATATATAACCTTTCGAAATTGGTCCCGGATGTTCATTAAAAATCACGAAATTTTATTTTGTTTATCAGGATGAACATTTTTCAGATGCTTCTGTAAAATGATACGATTTCATTGACTGAGAAGGAAGCTTTTTGTTAAATATCTATCTATCTATAAATAAATAAATAAATATATATATATATATATATATATATATATATATATATATATATATATATATATATATATATATGACACGGACGAGTGGTTAAAACATGGAAAACACATTTGATTTCATATATAACCTTTCGAAATTGGTCCCGGATGTTCATTAAAAATCACGAAATTTTATTTTGTTTATCAGGATGAACATTTTTCAGATGCTTCTGTAAAATGATACGATTTCATTGACTGAGAAGAAAGCTTTTTGTTAAATATCTATCTATAAATATATATATATATATATATATATATATATATATATGACACGGACGAGTGTTAAAACAAGGAAAACACATTTGATTTCATATATAAAAACTTCTGCATTGTAATCCCTCTGTCCATGGCTATGCCATTTAGATATACTTTGTTCTCATATTTTGCCATGACAAGCGTGAAGGATGTTATCAGCCCGAGTTCCCGCTTAGAATTGACTTTTTTGGCGTTGCTACCTAAAATTTCTATGTCTACTTCCGGGTCAGCTTCTTTACTCTGTATAGTTCCGCTTGAGGGTGTGTCTTTCTCCTATTACGCTATCGTTAATGAGCTCTAACTATTTTTAATTATAATTCATATATATATATATATATATATATATATATATATATATATATATATATATATATATATATATATATATATATATATATATATATATATATGTACTCAAGAGTCAAAACATTGTGACCACCT
>CM063509.1:75292412-75514912 GCA_032207245.1 Pardosa pseudoannulata | reverse complement strand
TATTTCCACGAAAAACTTATATTTTCAGCAAACGTAGCACCACACGGAGCCCGCCGCTGAGGTGCCTCATCAGGATGCTCATTGGTGCAGACAAACCGAAAGTCTAGTCCACGTGCAGAGGCACTGCACACTGGCGCAATAGAACGAACTGTTTCTCGTTCGGTCAGTGGATTAAATTTTATTTATTAATTGTTTTTAACATTTGGAAACCATATATTCTACGAAAAACATCTTCACAACTTTTAAAAACAAAACCAGGGATATGGTGTTACAGTTATAACTTATATACTGTCTGTAAAACACAATGAATGGTAAAATTTGGACTGTTCTGTTAGAATTCGTTTCTTTTTTGTCTAACAAAACAACATTGTTTTTCGGCGAATTATTTCTATAAATATAATACATCACCGAAATTACTTACCACACTAAAACATTTCCCTTTATATTGATGAAATACTTCTTTTATATTTCCATGAAAATAAAATCTTACAGTATATAAATTTAAACACAAACCGTCTGCAAAATCGTATGGCCAGTTAATCAGTTAAAAAACCAAAAGCGCTTGAGTACGTAAGTCCCTTCTCTAAAACAACGCTTAATAAACCGTACCTTCGGATGATTCTGAATGCCAAGTGCAGGAGAAATAGCTGCACTTGCCTCAGAGCTTTAGTATGTTGTGCTTCTCCAGTAGCCCACACATATAAAGCGTGATTTTCTATTAGTTCGCAGTGCGTACACATAAAAATTTCTTGTTTTTTGCTTTTGAACGCGCTACGTGGTGCAGCACCTAGTACCGCACGCACTGCGAGAATACAAGCAAGCAAATCAACATAATATTTGAAAATATTATAAATAATATTTATTATATACCATACAAATATAGGTAGACATAGGTGCAGAAAATTGTTGTCTTTCATAATTTTGCTAGGGTGTGCAGTGCACACCCTGTACATATGGATCGCACGCCACTGGGCCCTGTGTATATGTTACCCGCTCTATACAAAATATACAAAATACGTGATTTTACTCTCCAGTGATAGTATACAAAAAACGTAAAAGTACGTTTCCCGCATGCAATGTGTTAAAATACCATCTGTAAAATTGCAATTTCCCAAAAGATATTTTCTTTGATTTTTCTGTCCCAAGTAAGCGAAAGGGATCTTTGTGACACTTTCTCATCCCCCCCCCTTAAGAGATAAAATATCCTTCTTTGTTAGCAGCCAAGCAAATTATAGAGATAAACTTTCAACAAGCCAGTTTTGAAACTCAGCCAGTTTACGATACGAAGCTCGCCAAACTTCTTAGCTTGGAGATAGACACCCTTGGAATGATGCATTAACCTTTACATTATCCTTAAATAAAAAATAAAATAAAAAATTTCAATTAATATTGGGCTGTCTGCAAATGATGTCACACTTTCTTTCATTATTTTGTACCCTCCCCACCCTTTGTCACAAAGTGCTTCACTTCAACCCCCCCCCCTGCTCTCGTCACATTTCACGCATATTACATAAGCATATTACAATTAAGGAACAAAGCACAACGTTACAGAGACTGTTTTAAATTTTATTTTTAAATTCTATGCACAAAGGCGTAACTTGGCAGTTTCAACTGGGAGGGCACAAGTGTTCAGTAATATATATTCGATAATTCTAAAACGGTACTGTTTTAACCCTTTTTTAACTATGACTTTTATTATTGTTTATTTAGTTACAATAGCACAATCTTAACAAATCTGTAAAATCGATGCAAATTACAAAACATGATGGTTCCTTTCATTTATTCTTCCGAAAAATGTTCTCACCAAGATTGCAAATATAATATCTGTCGCTATCGATGGGAGGTCAGATTAAACGGTAAATATATATATATATATATATATATATATATAAATGAATTTGTGTCTGTCAGTACTCAATAGACTCAAAAACCATACATCCAATCGCCATGAAAATTTGGGAAATTATTAGGTACATCCCTAGAAAGGTTTTTTGAAAATTTTTAACGTTCGAAATCCATTCCTTCCCCCTTTTCGAGCGTTTCATGCCATATTCCAAGAATTATTTTCCCCTGTTAAGTGCAAACAATTCACTTTTTAATTTATCACATCATAACTAAGTGAAGGAATCAATATTTCTAGCAATGTGACGTCATCCCAAGTAATTGCACAGCCATCTATATAGAAGGCCTGCTCGCTTAAAAACATGGCGGCGGCCGAAGGCGGTTTCCCTCCTATAATCCTCAAGTAAATTGTGTTATGCCTTTTACTACTCAGCAAAATATTTTTTTCAAAAAATAAACTAAGGATATTCAATTATTTCACTAACTTGAATATTGATTAGTAGAAAATTATTTTGCTATAGATTTTATTTGTGTGTCAATTTATATTTAAATTTTAGTTACCAAAATCACTTCATACACTACACGAGAACAGATACGATACATAGATAAAATTTTAAGCAAAGAAATTACATTTGCAAAAAATTACACAACTGGTATCTTTTTTTTTTCTTTTTACTTACCTTTTATTAAATGGTCCCATGGAAATAAAATATCTTAACTTTTATTCATAAAATATGATACCCTTTACGGATCACATTAAAATTAAAATAAATAAAATCCTTAAGGATTATATTAAAGGCAATGTTAAAAAAACACTGCCTTAGTATAAAATCATAGAACAATTTATCACTGACAAATTTCACAAACTCATGCAAAAATATGCTGAGGAAAAATTTTTACAGTTTTATTTACTTATAACATCTGATACTGATTTGTACTAGATAAACAATGAAACATAATTCAATAGTATACAGAAAAAAAAAGTAAAAATGTTGTTACAAGAAATATTTAAGAATTTTTTTTTTTATTTTTCTCTTATTGGATTTTTCCTTAACTTCTTCAATATATTTTTCAGTCACTTTTTTAGAGTAGTTATTCAGAAATATTTTATAAGTAGTTAAAATTATATTTTTGAAGTGAAGTAAACAATCATGCAAACATAATTTAGAAGACCTATTTATATAATCTATTACATTTTTAAGATATGGTTAAGTGACTGAGTTGATTATCATTTGCTATAAAATTACTGTTATATTTTAATAAAACATTTGTAAATATCTGAATACATAAATGTAACTTTAAGTGTAAATACAGTTTTTTAAGTTCCTCTACCTAAAGCATTTATTAATTAAAATTTATTTATATAATTTTAACAGTTTGCAAATTTTATTTAGATGGGATTTTTCTACTTTTGGCTGTTAGACATAGCTATTCAAAAACTTTAAGCATGTTTATTTAATTACTTTTCTACAGGTTATATGAGAACTTACCAGTTATAAAATAGTACAGCATTGAATAAAGGTTATATTTTTATAATAAAAATGTGTAAAAACATTGCTTCTGTCGATTACTTTAGATTAATTTTTTTCTTACATTTATAAATTTTCTTTTGGTAATTTAACTTTTATTACATATATGTCTTTTTTACGCTTCGACATTCAAAATTTTAAATTGTAGAAAGTTAATATGAAAATCTGAAAAAAAGAGCTCAGGATGTAAAAAATATGAAGTTGATAAATCAGAAACAATTTAAAGTGCAGATAACATTGATTCTACATAGAAATTTCCCAGTTGCTATTGTAGTATGGGAAAGAAGTTGTACATCAACTTTTATTAATAAAGCCCCTTAAAAACACATTAAACATACAATGAAGTAAGGATACATTAATCTTTTATTGTGGTAATAATAAATAGTTTTCCTTTAGGATAAAACAGAAATTGTAACTTGTGAGTTATCAACAATAGCCAAGTTGCAATACACAGCAAAAACGAAACTTTAACATAACTTAGAATACATTTAACTTACGGATATTAAATGTTGTATTATATAAACTCCTTAATGAGATCTAACAATAAAATGAAACTTATTTTTAAAACGACAGTTATAATATACAATATGATACAAAGCACACACTAATAACAAAACATTTGAACCATTCTAAAGTGTCGAACTTAAGAATTACCATCATTCGTATGATATGCTTAGTTAGAAAACAGCTCATAAAATAATAGAAGAAACAGTAGCAAAATTGCTACTTACCTTACATATAAAAGCAAGCATTATTTTATTTCCATAAATTTCTTTCTTTGTTTTTTTCAAAAGAAGAATACGCAAGCAATCAACAAGCATCAACAGAATTTAATAGAATACCGCCTTTTAGAGATCACGTGACCGGTTTTCGGAAAATCAGCGAGCAGGCCTTGTGTTTAGATGGCTGTGGTAATTGTTTTAAGCGCAGTTTTCCTCAGTAAAAAAGCAGAAGATTAAAATTTTTAATTTATCACATAAATAGGTGAAAATATTTTTTTTATGATTATGACGTCATTCCTTTAAAGATCTGATTTATTCATTTCTTATTTTATATTATTTAAACATCGTCTGCGTAGTATCCATTCTATTTGACCTGGTTGGTTGGTTGTTTGAAATTTAGTGGCGCTAATTCCTCAAGGGACAAACTGCGCCACCGATTTCACCTGGACATGTAGATATAAAGTTATTAACTTTCATTTCTATGTGACGCAAATTATGGAATTTTTATATAAGAACGAATTTTAAATTTAATTCTTGGTTAATTTGTACATTGCAATGAAATGTTTATCAACAACATTTTAACAAAAAATACAAATTTCAATAAATCTCATAGGCAAATAAAAACCTATCATTTTATATAGCTATCTTTATATTCATATGGTTGTCGATATGAATGTGTGTTTCTGTTTCATACAAAACTATGTGGTTTGTCATAAATTTCCTTAATTTTGGACAACATTTATTAATACCAACAAAATGAGCACTGTTGCTGTCAAAACCTCTGCTTCCTATTCTCCTCGTAATATGGCAAGATCTATTAACTTTGCTAATCAACGTACAGTAGTAATACAGTAATGTAATTTAGGGTTAAACTTATATTTTACCATAAAAACAGTTTGAACAAATTTAATATGAGACACAAATTCGATTATGAAAACTGAATATTGTTATAATACGCTTATAATAGAAATATATAAATATTCCAATGACTCGAACTGAACTGTGACGAATTTAGAGAATTATTCTCGAAAAAAAAATCTTTGTTTTAAAGTAATATATTAAGTTTATACCGTAGCGAAGCATGGGCAAACTTGCTAGTACCTGATAAATAAACTAAGTAAAAAAAAATTCAACTAAGTAAAATTGAATTAAGCTGGTTTTTTCTATTAAAACACAAATTGAATTTTTTTTCCAAAGATACAGACATAGTTTATTTTCTTGAAAGCATAATACTACAATGTGTTTTCTTGGTTTGGTTTGGTCTACATTTAGGCAACACGATGGCTAATAAGACTGAGACCTACTGCTTAAAGCCGATTCCGAACTGAATACCCCTGTTACAGTGGGATTCGAACCCACGTACTCCGGTAGCGAAAATCGGCGCCCTAACCATTAAGCCATCGTTTTGCTCCATGTGTTTTAATGACATCTATAAATATAACAATAATATATATTCGTGGGCTTATTTTGTAAGAAATAACTGTAAAATTTACGACAAAAACATGATTAATGTACAATAGCAATAAAATATTAATATAAAAGAGCAATTGAAAACAGCGTTATTTTGGAATTTTAAATAGAATTTAATATACTTTAAATCTTACTTTATGAACACAAAATACAATATAAAAGATTAACTTTTTTTTTTTTAATTACACAATTTAAGTTTATATAAAGGGAATTGTAATCTAATTTCATTTTTAACATTAATTATATGAATATTTCCAAAATTATATACACAATCATAAAACAGAAATGAAGTTGAATCATATACTACTAAAAACATTTTTATCTTAACAAAAATATGTGATGTCACAATTCTTGTTACCCCCTCCCCCTTGTTATAAACTGTCACTATTTCACGTCTCCCCTCCCCACTGTAATCGGAACATCATTTGTTGACGGCCTATGTGCAAGATTATTGGGAAAGAATCATGCGATTAGAGCCGCAGTAGTTAGTTTTGATTTTGGTTTGGAGCAATACGGTCTACTTTTTTGCAACACGAGGACTATGAGACCGACACCTTCTGTTTAACGCCGATTCCGAACGGCTACGAACATCCATTTCACAGTGGGATTCGAAACCACGAACTCCGGTATCGACGATCAACGCCCTAACCGATCAGCCATCGTTCGGTCCGCAGTAGTTAAGTCAGTAAAGGTAGCAATTTTGTAACCAGTGGATAGAAGGCTCGACTTGACTAAAGATCTGGGTGTTCACTAATGGCGGTCGAAGCACGAAAAATAGATTCGTGTTCACAATGTCCTCCAAGTTTTTCAGCCATACCTCTGGAGGTGGCAGACCATGTCTGAGAGACTTCTGCTTGGTCCCTACTACTAAATTTCGAAAACTCATTCTTGAGCTGAGTCTTCAACCCTCGCTTAACGTTAAGCTGCATATTGTTTTACCCATGCTTTACCACACTCCCGTGTTCCGACGAGGTCTTTGGACCTTGAATAGACTTGTTGTTGTTGTTGTTTTCTTATGCCCCTTAGTCAAACCAAGCTCGATATGAGCTTGAAGCTGCTCGATTTAAGGTGAAGGGGTGCGCCTTTCGTTTCAACGAGCACCTCAAAGGTGAAAGTACGACTTATGCTCGATGGGTTCTCATAATTTTGAAGCAGGGATCAAGCAGAAAACCCAGAGACTTGGACTGCCACCCCCAGAGGTATGGTTGAGAACGTGGAGGACAATGTGTCTCATAAGCTGTCGTGTAATAAAATAGTAAACAACCGAACCCCTCTTTCCAACTTATAACAAAAAATATAGACACAGGCTGTAACGACGAACTAATAGTATAATCACATTCATATACAAAATTACAATGTAATGGACCCTACCAGTCAAATACCAAACCGGGGTAGGCTCATTCAAAGGTTAAAACCCAAATCACCTCTCGCTGTTCGGCAAGGAAACCTTCTTAAGGCCCCTCCACACTGTGATCCACTGCAAGCCATCACCACCGTCTGGAGGGGGTATGGTTTATCGTGGTCGATGGAAGCAGATGATAACATAGTCTTGGCGAACGATGGCTTCAGAGGCGGTTTTTCTCCAAAGATCAAAAGCAGCCAGATGCGCTACTACAGTGCTCAGTAGTCCCTATGGACTAATCCACTTGTTTGGCTCATTTAATGGTCTAGCGTGTGGATGCAACCCGTAAACCATCAGGAAGTGGTGAACAATTGGCCATAGTGTGGAGGCTACATTAAGTGCTCCAGTCACGTCACCTTTAGCGAACGATCTTAGTCAGATCTTAATCCGGCTCGGGTTCCGAACCCGCAACCTCGCAACCTTACGAAATAGTTGCCTTTGCCGGCTGAGCTACCGCAGCTGCGGCTCCCTCGAATACGCTTTCCTACACCAGGGGGAGGGGTGAAAGATGGTCACGAATAGTCAGGGCTTTAATCTTCGATATTGAAATTCGTGGGTTTGAATCCCACTGTTGTATGGATGTCTCATTAGCCCTCGTGTTGCAAAAAGTAGACCGTAGCGATCCAAATAAGGCAATTTGTCGCAACGTCACAAACTACTTTAATGTCCTTCCCATTCATTTTCATGTCTACAACAGCCAATAGACAAACAATAAACTGCCCTTCCGTTTGAAACTAAAGCCAGAATTGTCATAATTTGAGAATTTGCCCTACTGCGTGAAATCGCCTTATTAAATCAAACCTACACCAGGGGGATAAGAACAACAACAGCATTCGATTACAAACTTTAATATTTTCTATAATTATAAAAAGAAAATTATAAATAATATGTCATTATAAAAAAAGAAACTGTGACACTTTTAATTTGTGTCATTTTCTTTTAGCTATGACTGTTATGAGTCCTTACGGATCTATTTTTTATTCCGAAAAATCAGTAATAGGGACTACCTACCTCGATATTTTGCAAATGTGGCTTTTCCCTCATTTAAAGAAAGGTAAGCAAAATTTCATTTCTTACGTAGAAAGTGCGTCGTCCCATTCACTGACGTAGCTAGGATGCTTTTTGGGTAGGTCCAAAGTCTTCATCTCCAGTACATTGAACTACAATTGCATAAAAATATTCATTGCACATACATAAGTCTAATACATACATTCACAGTTTTGCATGCAAACATAAATACGTCCCAAAAAGGATCAACAACGTAATTAATTTCATTGCATTTTGAAAATATATTTGCAGAAACGTGGTGCCTTTTACCGTATTCCAAGCTTTTGCTAGATTTAAATTTGTTGCCAAATACTGGAGCCTATTTAATTTACACTCCAGTATTTACCAGACAAATTAAAATTAAAGTGCTTTAATGTACTAAGAAAATTAAAAAATATTGAGAAAGGAATTATGACATAACCTTTTATTTAAAAAAAAATACATATCTTGTATGACAACAAAATTCAAAATGAGTATGATATAATTCAGTAATTTATAAACAAACGTTTTATTACAATAAATTAATTCCTCTAGCTTGTGACCAGCTTGTTAAACCTTCCTCTGCAGTCATAGTCGTGCCTGTATGCATCAAAAGTAAATCTAAATTTGTTAACCTCTTCAGATCAGTTCAATTGGGGAAAAAATATTTTAGTTTTTTCATGAAATCGATCTTTTAATGCTAGCAGTATAAACTAGTACCCAAATTTAAAGTTGGAGCAATACACAAATTATTACAAAACTCGGAAACCAGTACACAGATTAGTACACAACACATGAACTAGTACACAAATTAGAACCCAAATATAGTTTTAAAAAAATTTGTAATGAATATATTGAAAATATTTTGGGGGAGGATCCACACCTCTGGACCCCTCCTATAAATACATCCTTGGTGAGTGGTATAGCTCACTTTGATGTGTCCTCCACATTATGGCTAATTGTTCACCACACCAGTACTGGTCCTGAAGAAGACCTCGAATGATGGTTCACGGATTGTATCCACACACTGGACCACTAAATGAGCACAGCGCGTTGATGCGTCCATAGAATCTACTGCGCACTTTGGTAGCGCATGCCAGCTCTCTTCAGGCCCCTTTCTCTATAGTCCACTGCAAGCCATTACCATTGTTTGGGGGTGGAGTATGACTTATCGAGGTCAACGATGGCAGATGATAAAATGGCCTTGGCGGAGAATGGCTTCGGAGGTAGTTTTTCTCCAAAGATCAAAGACAGCGAGCATGCGCTACTAAAGTGCACGGTTAGCTCTAAGGACGTATCCACGCTCTCTGCTCATTTAGTGGCCCTGTGTGTGGATCCAATCCGTGAACCATCGTTCAAGGTCGCCACCAGCACCAGTAGGGGAGTGGTGAACAATTGACCATCGTGTGGATGCCTCATGTGAGCTTTCTAGAAAAATCACTTCCGAAGCCATCCTCCGCCGAGGCCATTTTATCGTCTGCCCTCGTCGACCTCGATAAGCCATATCCCCTCCAGACGGTGTAATGGCTTACAATGGACCAGTGTGGAGGAGCCTTTATATGCTGAAAAATTGGCTTTTCTCTCAAGGCCCCTCCACATTATGGTCCACTGTAAGTCATTGCCACCGTCTGGAGGGGATATGGCTTATAGAGGTCGACGATGGCAGTGTGGATGCAATCCGTAAATAATCGTTCAAGGTTGCCATCAGGACTAGTACTGGAGTGGTGAACAATTGGCCATAGTGTGGGTTGACGAAATTTGACTACATCAATTGACCGAATCCATGCAGAATATATATATATATATATATATATATATATATATATATATATTAAATCTAGATAGTGTCTAGATAAAAATGGCATTTGGCGGTTCGTAAATTTCTAAACAGAGAACTACCAGTACTGCTAGTGATTTAGTCCTACACAGTTACCTTCCTATGTCACTTGACTAATAACTAAATCTGTATTACTATGATATCGTGTTTGTTGGTGCTTTATTTTTTATCTACCAATTGATTAAAAACCTGGATAATAGGTTAAATGTTTTGCATTTTGGTATTATATTATGTGGTAACATTATAATATCAGTAAACAGTAAAATTTGAAAATACGATAAATATATTCGGAAAGTTTACTTTGATAATACTACATCAGTTGATTTATTACTTAAAATTTATTTAGAATAAAACCAATACGGAATTGTAATAACTAAATCAGCATTAGCAAAATATTGTGTCAGTTCATTTTTACCTTGCCAATTTAGTATGAACCTCTGAATAGAATAAATGTTTTACTTTTATAGTTATTATATCATGTAGGTTTCATTATCATATACACAAACAGTAAAATTTGAAAATACAATAAGTGTAGTCTTAAAAGTTTGCTTTAGTAGCGCATTGCACAGAAATGATACGTAATAAAAACAATATAGAGTGTAATACCTAAATCTGTACTGCTATTGTGTTTTTCTTTTATTCACACTTTTTTTTCTACTGCCAATTAATTATGAATCCTGAGTGATAATTATAAGTGCGTCTGATCAAACAATCAATAACCTTGATACGAAAATAAAATTTAGTCATATGACAAAGAGATTTTAAATAATGGCAGACATCCCCTAGCTCAAAAATTATTATATTTAAATTCTACTGAGCCACAAAAAACAAATAGTTAGGTACAAAACAATTAACAAGCCAAAATAACGACGATGCTACATCTCTGATGGCTAGAGGCTGACTATTTCTGTCTTTAGCTGATATCCTTTCATTTCTTACAGTCATTATTAATCGTTATTTAGTATCTATTCTACAAACAAATTGTGTTGACTGCAGTGGTAAAAAGCAATAATTAACAGTAAAAATTGTAATAACTAAATCGACATTTCTATGATGTCAGATCAGGAGATACTTCATTTTTACTCTGCCAATTGAATATGAACCCTCTTAATAGAATAATGAGGAATTTTCACGTTTTCTAATTTTGATTTAAACGATAGAAGACAAAAAAGTAAGCAGGACAGTAGCTATTTTTCTTTCATTTGGGGGCCTAATGAGTGATTTCTAATGGGTTTTATAGCGGACTCTTTAACGTCTCTCAAAAACGCTACTTTATCTCCGCCGTGTTTGTGACGTCTTCGTTCATGTAAACACCGAGCTCCTATGCTGTTTACATGTTAAAAGGCGACTTTTAAATTTGTTTTTTGTGTAAAGTATCGCATATAATAGCATTTTTTTGTTATGTCTGGCATTAAAAAATCATACTCTAAATATTGTATTGTGCCACTCTGTAAAAATACAACAACTAATTGCAATGAGAAGATATTTTTCAGCGTCCCAAAAGACCCACATACACGTAAAATCTGGACAATTGAGATGAAAAGGGATGAGAAATTAAACCTCAAATTATCATATAAATCGTCTCTATGGGTTTGTGAAGACCATTTTTCGGTAAATAAATGCTTGCATTTGTTTAAATATTACTATTTTAGAACAATTAAAGTATATAAAATACATCTATACCTTTAAAAGGATTGTTGATTAACCACTGCTATTTAACTTTTAAAACTGCTAATTTTCGAGTATTATCACAGAGTTCAAGTACAATAAATATTTTATAAAGCATATAAATATCGAAAAACATATAAATATCTAAAGCATATAATTATCTAATAAATAACTCGGGGGAGGGGAAAGTTATGTATTTTCAAGGTATTATAAATATTTTCTTCAGAGATGCATACTTTCTTATGTATCAAATGTAACAGTGATATTTTTCGATTAAATTGGTGACTAATTTGAAAAAAAAAAAAGTATAATATTTTTAAAATACTTAATAATTATATTACTTTAAAAATTAAATTTAATTTGAGAAATTTTATACATTTTTTAATTTGACATTAATATTAAAGGCAATAAAATTGTATTGCTATTTAAAAATGTATAAATAATTAAGTAAAGCTATTTAAAGATTTTAAATTTCTTTTCATCATATTTAAAATATCTAAGAATTGATTTTGTTTTGGTTTGGTTTTGGAATGCTACGGTCTACTTTTTGCAACACGAAGGCTAATGAGACCGGTCTCACAAAAAATACCTCCTCTAATTTTTATTTTAATATTACATCCGTCTCTATTTATAAAAAACGATGCAACTACAAATGTGTATGTATATGATATATGTATATTTATTTGACTTGTTTGTGTTTACAAACAAAAGAGCTGTGTTTAGCATGAATAAAGTATTAATACATGTTAAGTAAAATTGGAAAAAATATATAAACGATTTTACACACCTTTGGGTTTTAATTCCTCATATTTCTGCTCCCATAAAATCCGGGTTTTTTGCCAAGAAAGAAAACATTGACATGCTGTCAATTTTCGGGAGGTTGTCTGATTGGTAAATCCAGGTAGAAGAGACATTTATGACAAATTGAGATAACTAAGCTATCTAGATCGATAAAATAAACCTTCAGGTTTAAATAAAAATAAATTTTGATAGCTAGAAAATTTCAGGAACTTGCAAAAACAAAATCGGAAAATAGTGCGCGCTTAAAAGCAATACAAAAATATTGGTCTGCATGAACGATGACATCACAACCAATCACGGAGCTTTTTGATGTCACGTGATTTTCGCTTAACTTTAAAATTAATTTTTTAAATGATGGACCCAGTTTTTTACATTTTTGAGAACATTTTTGGAATCTACGAGTCTGAAATTACCAGAAAAACACTAAGTTGTTCGAATCCTCCACATGTGCAAATTCCTCATTTTAGTAATTTTTTAGTTATTATATCATGTACGTTTACAACATAATATGCATAAACAAATACATAACAATCATGCTTTCATTTTTACTTTCAGACTGACGTTTTTTTCCATACAGATTTAATATATTAAATACCATTTTTTGAAATGCAATAACTGCGATTTTTAAACCGCTTTATAATTTGTTGATACGAATATTTCTCCACGGAAAGGGCTGTTATATAACTTTCGAGCCATCTATCAAGTTTAGGAGCCATTTTAATAATAAATCTTTCATTTTACATCCCAGTCAGAAGATAACAGTAGCAGACGATTATTCTGAAGTCACTAAATTTTTATCTCAAAATTTAAACAAGAAAATTAATTACGAAATCGTTTCCATAAAGTGCGAACAACCTCCTGTTTTTCGAAAATTTGCTTTTGTAACGCAGCATCAGCAGATTTACTCAAAAAATTATTTAGAATAAAACCAATACGGAATTGTAATAATTAAATATACATTATATAGTGTCAGTAGGTATTCATTTTCCCCCTGCAAATTGAGTACGAGCTCTCTCTTAATAGAATAAATGTTTTTGTTATATCCTGTGGGTTTAAATTATAATAAACATAAACAGTATAATTTAAAAATGCAATAAATATATTCCAGAAGTTTGCTTAAGTTGTACATGTCACAAAAATGATACAAACTGAAAACAATAATAGAAGGCAATAACTAAATGTAGACTGCTATGATGTCGTGTCAGTAGGTGGCTTATTATTTAGCTACAGTGCTATTTTTTTCTCCTACCAACAGAATAGGAACCTATACTTGCCAACTTTTACGGATTATCCTTAAAATTTACAATTTTTGGTACTTTCAAACGATTTTTTTTTCATTACTGCACTTACACTTCTAATTTTATTATTATATTTTAAATGTATATGTTAATAAAAATAAACCATTTTACCATATTATTCCTCTTTCACCTGGACATATCTCACAATTTTCTTGTCTGCAGTATAAAAAGAGGCTTTACTGTATAAGTTTTGGTGCTTTTTTACTAAATTTACTTTATTGAATCTAATTTAGTATATTTCCTTCTTTTTCACTTCACTTGCACCATATTTTAAATGCAAATTGTATTTCATTTTTGGGCGTAACAGAATGATCGTTTGCATAATTAAAAGTATTTTACATTTTATTTACGTCACTTGCTTATACCTGACTTTACATCAAAATAATCAGCGATTATTTACTTAAAAATATACAGCAGTATGTCTCTGATATATATATATATATATATATATATATATATATATATATATATATATATATATATATATATATATATATATATATATACTAGCAAGAGTGCCCGTACTTCGCTACGGTGAACTTAATATATTACTTTTAAACAAAGATTTTTTTACGTGCATAACGAATGATAGATTTTTATTTGCCCATGACAGTCACTGAAATTTGTACTTTTCTTTGTTAGAATATTGTTGATGAACATTTCATTGTAACGTAAATATTAACCAAGAATTAAATTCAAAATTAGTTCTGATATAAAAATGCTATAATTTGTTTAACATATGAAAGTTAATCACTTTATATCTAAATTTCCAGGTCAAATCGAATTGATACTACGCAGACGATGTTTAAATAATATAAAATAAGAAATGAATAAATGAGATATTTAAAAAATGACGTCATAATGATAAAATAAATATTATTTTCACCTATTTATTATGTGATAAATTGAAAATTTTAATCTCCTTCTTTTAACCGAAAAAAACTGCGTTTAAAACAATTACTTGGGATGACGTCACATTGCTAGAAATATTACTTCTTTCACTTAGTTATGATGTGATAAATTAAAAAAATAATCGTTTGCGTTTAACCGGGGAAAATAATGCTTGGAATAATGACATGAAATGCTCGAAAAAGGGTGAAGGAATGGATTTCGAACCTTAAAAACTTATAAAAACCTTCCCATGGATATACCTAAGAATTTCCCACATTTTCACGGCGATTGGATGCATGGTTTTTGAGTCTATTGAGTACAGACAGACACAAATTCATTTATATATATATATATATATATATATATATATATATATATATATACATACATATATATATATATATAATATATATATATATACATATATATACATATATATATATATACATATATATATACACACACACACATATATATATATATGTATATACATTTATACATATATATATACATATATATATACACATATATATATATATACATACATTTATACATATATATATACATATATATATACATATATATATATATATATATATATATATACATATATATATATATTTATATATATATATATATTTATATATATATATATATATATATATATATATATATATATATATATATATATATATATATATATATATATATATATATATATATATATATATATATATATATATATAAATATATATATATATATATATATATATATATATATATATATATATATATATATATATATATATATATATATATATATATATATATATATATATATATATATATATATATATATATATATATATATATATATATATATATATTTATACATATATATATATATTTATATATATATATATATATATATATATATATATATATATATTTATACATATATATATATATATATATATATAAGCATTACATCCCCTCCCAACAGATTTTTATTTTTTATAAATATAATTAATTTAACAAACGTTTCAAATCTAGAAAAATTGATCAGTTGAACATCAGGTTTTTCAAGCAGTTTATTTTATTTCCAGTAGCATGGTTTTATTAAATTTTAAGATCGAATACGTCTAAAAAATATGGAAATTATGTTAAAATTTCATTTTAATTTTAGCCAAAAACTATCTTTAAAAATATTTTTAATCACATTAAATAATAAAATTTTAAAAAATACGAAATGTATATATTTACATAATTTAATGTTAGACGTGAAGCTGAGAAAAGAAATAATAATTTATTTGAAAATATATATAAATTTATGTATTTTCTATTACATTATTTTAAAAAAAGAACCCTAAAAAATATTTTTGCCATATTCCACATTTAATTCTCCTGATGCAAAATATTTCGAATAATTTTAGCTACGTATCTTCCCAGGGAACTTCGGTATAAGTATAAATATCGATCCTCCAGATAAAAACCATTTCTGCATCACTGCTACGACGCATGCTCGAGAGGGGTTATTGGAAAGATTACAGTAATCGATCTTCGTAAAGAATACATAAGTTGAAACTATCTTTGGCAGTTTATCGCTCGAAATATTTCTTAAGCGATAAATCGCCAAAACTAGAGTTCCTTCCCCTAACGCTTCTCCCTCATTCATAGAGATTTTAGTTAGTCCGTGGCTGATTGTCTGCGTTGGTTATGGGGAGTGTAAGTTAACGAAGTTAATTTTGTATAGTTTGTTTGAGAACTAATTATAAAAATGCATTTTTATGAAGCCTGTTTAGGCTACTATACTATATCTTTATCAATTTAACAAAGGGTCTATACATAATCTAATAATTTGACGTCGATCTTACCGATCGATATTTTAACCGTGTTTTTTAAATGCGCTGTATAAAGTTAAACAGACAAAATTATTAAGTGTCAGTTCAGTTTCGATGCATCAAATTGAATAAGTTTCTCATTTATAATAAATTGGTTCTACAATATTGTCTTTCCTCTGTTTGTTAATTATCATCTATTATATATATTTTGAATGCTTTCGCTAGGTATACTGGATCCACTTTTGACAGTTTTCGATAAGTTCTCTGTAGAGTAGGAAAAGGTGATATTCTCGTTTGAGAATGCACTTTAAATATTTTTAACTTCTTCAGCTAATAAGATACATAAATTTATATTAATATTATCGAGAAGCCCTCTTAAAATCAATTACTACTCAGAACTTTAGTCGTTAAAGTCTGTATTCTTTTAGTGCACTTTTATATACTGAACCTATTTTAAAATTTATTTATACAATTAAGTTTTTGACAGAAGCCTCCGGTATTTATATATTGCTTTTCATATAAGCTTCAATTACTCTTAAATTAATTTGCATTATACGATTAAAGGCTATCTAAGATACGTCGATTAATTTTTTTACAAATAATAATAAAACTGCATTACAGTATAACATTAAATATTTTGATTTTCCTTTAGTTTATTCATCAACCCAAAAATATTCCATTGGGATTTGAAACATATATAATTTAAGACTAATTTTTGAAACGATTAATTATGTTTTGAAAATTTATTTTTCTTATAAAAATTACCCTGTTGCTCTTCGAATTAGTTTTAAATACAATAATTAAACATATGTTTGTATGATTGAGCCAAGTGAGCCTTTTTAAAGTCAGTAGGATGCAGTGACCAGTTTGAAAAATTACCATTATGAAGACTATATGTGTTTCATTTAGTTTAATTACTTAAGATATAGTCTTTGGTAAAAACAAATCAAAATAATTTCGTTATTTTAAGGAAGTGAAATTAATGAAAATAAATGTGTTTACCCCATAAAAATCAACATTACTAAAATAACACGTCAGTATTTAAACCACGTTATTGAAATGCATTTCATTCTTACTATGGCGCCATCTATTGACAATAAAATGAAAAACCCTCAGAACTTCTTCCACCTTTTTCATACTTTAAAAGTAATATTCTGTTTTGAAAAATAAGCATTTTATTTTTTCAATTGCATTAAACGAACTTCTAATGAAGATGTTATTTAAACAATTATAAAGGCAGATATGGTAAAAATTTGTAGTCTAAATATAAGCTGGTAGCATAAATTAATAAAATACAGATTCCATTTTTCTTTATATTTTCTTGATATTTTCTCGAATATTATGGAGAATTTTGATTGAAAAGATAAAAATGAAAATTAGCAATCATTTCATGACTCAGTTAAAATATGACTCATTTCTTCATTAACTTTTCTTTGTCTTTAACCTTAAAAAATCATATTGTAGTGTTTAAAGTAGTTATAAAATTTAATACAGATAAAATAAGTTTTTTTTTCCGATAAATATTGTACAATTGTAAATATTTCGTTACCTTTGTGACAGCCATAATTCTTTATTTCAATTATTAGTTCAATTATTCAGTTATTAACTGGCATGGCTTCAGGTAAGCTCTTTTCTGAATAAATGATAAAATGTCGCTTTTGAGTTTTGCTCATTCAAGGGCACACAATATTTTAAATCCCGGTCGATTTTGCAGGTTTTAAAATACATTTGAATAATTAAAGGGTGATAGTTATATATATTTTTTTCATATAGATTATTTATTTTTTGTGTGGTTGTGTGAAAGATAAAAAAGAGTAGTGATAACAACTAAAAATTTATAATCGAGTTTAAGCTTTAAAAAATTTTTTCACAAAAGAGAAATCTTAATAATTTTAAATATCCTGGTTAAATTCATGTATACACAGACACACACACACACGTATGTATTTAAATCGAGTTAAAAAGTTAACTTAGAATGATTTTTTTTTACATTTTGCATGTTTTGTGCCTCAATTTACGTCACAAGTTTAAAATTTTGTTTCACTAAAGAATATTGGGGATAATTTTGAATATGCCTGTAAAATTCATATGTATAAATTTAAATTAAGAAAAAAATTAACTTATAATGATTTTTTTTTAAATATCTTGAAAGTTTGAGGTCTTTAATTTAAATGCAGGCCAATTCAACCATCTATTTTTTTCATATAGATTATTTATTTTTTGTGTGGTTGTGTGAAAGATAAAAAAGAGTAGTGATAACAACTAAAAATTTATAATCGAGTTTAAGCCTTAAATTTTTTTTTTTCACAAAAGAGAAATCTTAATAATTTTAAATATCCTGGTTAAATTCATGTATACACAGACACACACACACGTATGTATTTAAATCGAGTTAAAAAGTTAACTTAGAATGATTTTTTTTTATTTTTTTATTTTGCATGTTTGGTGCCTTAATTTACGTCACAAGTTTAAAATTTTGTTTCACTAAAGAATATTGGGGATAATTTTGAATATCCCGGTAAAATTCATATGTATAAATTTAAATTAAGAAATAATTAACTTACAATGATTTTTTTAAAATATCTTGAAAGTTTGAGGTTTTTATTTTATATACAGGATAATTCAACCATCACAACTTTTATTTATCTAGCATTTATTCTAGCACCCTTAATAAAATCGGGGTTTTACAAAGCATTTCTGTAAATTTTTAACTTACAGTCACTGACTTAGCGAAGGGAGAGAGAAAGTGGCTTATTTATAGAAAGATGAAACTGGCTTTTCTGAGATTAAGAAAAGAAAATTGGTTTTGAATTTTTTAGGGCTTTTAAGGCGCTTGTCTAATGCTATATCAGGCCTTGGTATCACAAGTCTAAGTCAAAATTAGTCTTCTTAAACTTCGAATGGAACTTTTTGGTTGACAACAGTGAGACTTAAATTACTTAACGAAGTTTTATAACACTTCAAAACTGTCTTTGAGTTAGATAGTTTAATTGAAAAAACCGACAAACAATTTCAATTTCTCCTTTACTTTTTTAATTGTAAAATGAAAGCTGATTGTTTAGAAGACGATTAAAAAATGAACTACAAATATTGCAAGCAAAATACTAGAATATTACTTAAAGTAGTGGCTTGCGGTCCGTATGTGCAGGGTGGGCACTGCACATATTATGAGGGACATTATGATGGCAAGATTATGAGGGACAGTAATTTTCTGCACCTATTTCTACCTATCTTTATATGGTATATAATAAATATTATTTATAATATATTCAAACATTATGTTTATTTGCTTGCTTGTATTCTCGCAGTGATTGCGGTACTAGGTGCTGTACCACGTAGCGTGCAAACGAACATAGGAAGTTCTGATGTGTATGCACTGCGCACTAAATTGAAAATCACGCTTTATATGTATGGGCTACTGGAGAAGAACAGCATACTATGGCACTGAGGCAAGTGCAGCTATTTTTCCTGTACTTGGCGTTCAGAATCATTCGTTTAATAAGCGTTGTATTAGAGTGGGGACTTACGCGCTGAAGCGATTTTGGTTTTTAACCTGATTAACTGGCCATACGATTTTGCAGACGGTTCATGTTTAAATTTATATATTGTAAGATTTTGTTTTCATGGAAATATAAAAGAAATATTTCATCAATATAAAGTGAAATGTTTTAGTGTGGTAAAGTAATTTCGGTGATGTATTATATTTATTGAAGTAATTCGCTGAAAAACAATGTTGTTTTGTTTTAAAGAAACGAATTTTAACAGAATAGTCCCAATTTTACCATTCATTGTGTCTTACAGACAGTATATAAGTTATATCTGTAACACCATATCCCTGGTTTTGTTTCTAAAAATTGTGAAGATGTTTTTTGCAGAATATATGACTTCCAAATGTTAAAAACAATATATATAATTTAATCCACTGGCCGAACAAGAAACAGTTCGTTCTATTGTGTAAGCGTGCAGTGAAATTCTCTGCACATGGAATAGACTTTCGGTTTGTCGGCACGAATGAGCATCCAGATGAGGCACCGCAGCGGCGGGCGCCGTGTGGTGCTACGTTTGCTGAACATGTAAGTTTTTCGTGGAAGCTCGAAGCGTTGCTTTTTCGACGCCGATGTTCATAAAAATAACCCCCCCCCACCCCCCCCCCCCCCCCCCCCCCCCCCCCCCCCCCCCCCCACCTTTCCCCCTCAAATTTCCCCCCCCCCCCCCCCCCCCCCTAATATATTATCTGACATATACAACAAAAGACATGACTTTTGCTTCAGTGCTAGTAAAATTCTCATAAATTTAGCTGTTTTTATAGCTATAATTCGACTACTCGTAGGTAAATATTTTATTTATTGTAATCTTTAAATTTATATTCAAAATAAATAACCCGTTTCAGAATGGAGAACTCAGATGTCTCAATAATTAAAGATTTATTGGAAAATCCATGTTCTCTGCACACCCTGCATGAAAACCTACCGCACATCACTGACTTAAAGGTGTAATGTTTCGCAACCAAAATATCAGTCGTATCTAACTTAGTATTAACTACCATGCTATTTATTATTATATAGTTAAAATATGAGGTAATGCATAAATAACAAACATTTCTGTTTATTCAGAACTTCATAGAGATTTTACTTTACAAACTTCGACGAAGTAATTTCACAGATTTAAATAAATTTATATTCAGCTTTGTGAATAATCAGACATTCTAATAACACAAATGGTTGATACAGAAAGAGTAGTGTGTAAAATTTTGGGAAATTTTCAATACCATTACAATTAACACTCTCTTACTTGTAAATCAGGATAAGGTCTCAGTCTTGTAATAAAAAATAATATACCCTCAATGAAAATTTTTAAAAGCTAGTCACTGAGAGAAAACTGCCGTAGAACTGTACAAACCAAACTGTACCATCAACCAAGGCTACCAAAATTCTTTGCTGTTTCGAAGAATTAAAACTTTCGTTACTAGAAAGTAAGACAAACTTCCTTTGGGAAACCTAAAAATTATGAATAAGGTGAAGTAGTTTGTTATAACTTTATGAGAAGATTACATATAACAAAAGTACAGATGTCCACAAAAATAGTAAAAAAGGGGCAACAATGTAAAGTTGCCTCTAATTTATTCTAAACTTTTTTTTAACAATAACCGTTAACACCAGACGTTGGCCAAACAGGTAGGGTACTTCATTTCAGTTCTGGAGTTTGTGGGAGCTGTTTAGATTTTCCTGTAAACAGTCTTCATGTTGAAAAAAGCTGGCCGTAATAACCTAATGTCAAGGTAGCTGGTTTTTTACGGAGTACCTAGCAGTGATAAAATAACACTACTTCAACCTCCGAACGAATAAAGATCAAAAACATAATTTATTGAATCAAGAAAACAAGTTTGCCAAACGAGAATTTAGTACGCTTACAGCAACTTTCTAAAAACGAAAGTAAAAAGCTGTAAGGTGAGAAAATCGTTCACATAACAACGCATATGTGAAAAACAATGCGTTGAGTGATTAAAATTAACCACTCTGTACCCTGACAAAGACAAAGCACAACAGTAAATTCTCAAAATTACACTCGGAAGAATGTCTCTTTTGAGAATTCTCAAAATTACGGAGCATATTCAAATAAAATGGAAAAACAGTAATTCAGTATCGCCATCTATTGAGCGCAGGGAGAATTACAAATTACATAAAAGTTGAGATACAGTTAGAAAAGTAATAAAACACGGCGCAATAACCTATCCTCACCTGAATAAATTTAACAAAGCAATGGACATAGTACTTTTGCTAAATTCAGTAACATCCAACTATTTCTTTCCTCTTTTAGCTGTTTATTTTTCCGTTCGTTGCCATTTTTATGCTTAATGTTAGAGATTTCTGGATTGGAGGGCTCGGCTCATAGAATCTAGTTGCACCATCACTTTGAAGGCCTTGAAATTCAGTAAGATTATCTAAGAGTATAACGGATATAATGGATTTGTATTGTGTTGATAGTTAACGTACAGGTATTTGGTAAGATGATTTCAATGTAAACTAAAAGCCTTTCATTGAAAAAACTTTGATAAAGTACTATACGAAGTGCTTAATATGTTAACATGTAATAACTTGACAAAAATTATGGTGGTATCGTGGTAACTCAATTAGTAGAGGCTGAACTTAATCTAGCATATATTTATTTAAGAGGACATTCGGATAAGCTTATAACAAACACGGCGACATCGAACAGTGTACAGTGAGTTTTCAATGTTGCCTCACAGCTTTTGCAAGATTAATGGAAATTTTAAAGTTCGGCTAAGAAGCCACCACAGTACCCCCTTCCTTCGCAGAGCTTGACGGGGGACGGGGATAGCCAATCATCAGTCAGGCAATCTTTTTGTAAAATGTACTCGACGACCAGAACGAGTAGTTTGTACTGGCGGCGAAGTTGTAACATATTTTTTTTTTGTTTGTTTTTGTTAACAGTACAAGGTTGTTGGGTGGCTCCGTTGTCGAAGTTTGCCTCAAGTGAAGCTGGTTTGACCCTATCTATTGATACACAAAAATATTTATCGATGCTGCGAATCGTGATCACCTTGCCAGACCAGTTAATGACTGCAAAGGGTCTGTCGTATGGTGCTTGCAAAGGCTTTCTAGACGCATCATGCCTTATGAATACGGGAGTTTATTTTTGCAGTTGAGGGTGTACAAAAACAGTTCTGCTTCCACGAGAGGATGAGAAACAGCCTTTAGATTGTGCATTGTATCTATTTCAATCTTTGTACATATTCAGATACATTGTTCACCTCAGGAAACAGTGAAAAAAATCGCTAGGCAAACTAAGTTTTTCCGTAAAATAGCTCGGACGCAGTTGCATTTATATCCTCTTTAAAGCCGCAAACTAAGGAGAACAAACGGTAATACAAGGGTCCAACTAGGTGTGGCAGGTGCCATCAGCACGGCTTTGAGTGAATGATGTGTCTGTTCAATGAGGTCATTAGATGACGGGTGATACGGTGTAATTTGGGTTTTTTGTATGTCGAGGCACGCTGTAAATTCCTAAAAAAGGTGACTCCAATTGGTGGCCTTGGTCAGTAGTTATCACTTCAGGAACTCCAAATCTTTGTATCCACTCACGTATCAAAGTGTTAGCAATTGTTTCAGCAGTTATAGTCTTCTGGCCATCTAGTGAACCGGTCGATGGCTGTGACGTTATAGGAATATCCCCATGAAGGAAAGAATGGCCCAATGAAATGCAGATGGACATGCTGAAAGCGAGCATCAGGAACTTTGAAAGACTCAAGATCACTAAAAGTATGTCTTTGAACCTCTCTTTGGCAAGCAACACAGGTGCGAATCCATTTTGTGCAGTCTTTCTGAATGGAACTCCACACAAATTTTTGGGTATTAAGTTTTGTGGTTGGTTGTACACGAGGATGTGAAAGATTGTGTATGGCAAGAAATATTTATCGCCGAAGAGGTTCTGGGACATATGGACGAATCATCCCAGTCGAAATGTCAGAAAATAGTTCAGTTGATGAGCCCGGTATTCGTAATATTTTTAGTTCAAGAAAGTGATTTGGTGATGAAAAAGTGTTTTCAACTCATCATCAACACGTTGCGCTTGTGCAAATTCCTTGTAATTAATGGCATTGGGAGTAACTATTGCAGTTATGCGGGAAAACGTATCAGCTGGAACAGTATCCATAGCAGAAAGATACCTGATAGCTGTAGCGAATTGTGAGATCAAATCTAAATGACATAATTGGCGAGGGGCTGCTATAGCACCATATACCATAGCTGGTAACGGAACGTCCGCGACTTTGTCAGCTATCTCAGCAAATTGATCTAATCTTTCCGATGAAACTGATAATACAGTCTGAATTTGGGATGGTAAGCGTTGCAATCATAAATTTTTGAGACATTCATCCTGCAACTGACCACCGGACAATTCTTTTTTTTTTTTTAATTTTGAAGGGTAATCAGTGACTTTGTCATCTCCATTTTTTTTATTGGGAAGTAACCCACCCCCACAACCTGCACACAAAAACCCCCCCCAAAAAAAACAGAAGGACTGACCACCGGACAATTCTTTCCTTTTGCATAATCAGTGACTTTGTCATCTCCCAGTTGCAACTCAGTAACTTCTTAATTTTTTGGTGTTCGCAATCAGTGATTTTTCTAATTAAGCGTTCAGATAGTATTTTGTATTTATCCGTAACAGGAGGAAAAAGAATAATATCGAACACTAAACGAAAGCGCTGTCACACTGCTTTATCCATAGTGGAACATACTTGTTTTAAAAGCAAGGCAAACATAATGCGATTCTCTCAATTGAAGCGCTATCCGCAGCATTTTCAGTGTTATTTATGGGCTGGGTAATAGTTCAAGAACCGCCGAGCGAAGAATGAAAGGGGAAATGCAAACCGAAATTTTTGACGTCTAAATAATGTGCGCGCGCAATCACAATATATTACTATGGAAAAACGAAATCAAAAAGGAAATGAATGGATGATTTTTACAAAACATATTGACAATTGTAATGATGAATGGTATAATATAGTTAAAAGACATTAGAGGAATAATATCGGGAAGAATATGCACAAGCACCAAACCAGTAAGGAATCAGAGCACATACCTTATGTACCGATAGCGTCATTTGATGCTTCGAACGAAAACAAAACGTTTCTTGAAGGAATTGTTCAAATATCTTCTAGTCACTAATATCGTGGTAACTCAATTAGTAGAGGCTGAACATAATCCCACATATATTTATTTAAGAGAAGGACATTCTTATACGTTTACAAACACGGCAATATCGAACTGTGTATAGCGAGTTTTCAGTGTTGCCACATAGCTTTTTCAAAACTAATGGAGATTTTAAAGTTCGGCTAAGTAGCCGCCACAGTAGCATTTATGATGTAAAAAACATGAAAAACATGCTTTTAAAATTTGTATTTATTTTCAATGTAAACATATATCAGTATGCCATACAGAAATTAAAAAAAAATGTAGAAATACAATAACAATGCAATCGAATAAAACTTCAATAAAATTACGCAAGGAAGCATTACACAGGAAGAATGTAGAGGGATAAAAGTTATAAAAGTAAAGGGATAGAATAGGATTAAGTCTGCAGACTGTTTAAAAGGTTTCTAGGCTCCCAGTATCAGGAAAAATACTGGTTTGAGAGAGCGCTAAGTAAACGAGATGTTTAGCCTTCATAATGACACAATATATATTCATAACGGTAGGCAAGACTATCGACAGTTTCGAATCGATGATACACATATTAGCAGTCATGCATTGCAGCTAGACAAAAAGCAGCTACAGTGCTGCTTCTGGGGTAGTCAGGAAGATTATAGATGTTACTTTTGCATAGTTTATTTTTTGTTTTTTCTTTTAGTTCTGATAGTTGCTTGGTCTTGAAGATTAAATTGATTTTTGACGATAGACTTGCAATCAATCCGGCCTTTAGAAACTTAAATAATATGTCACCCATTTTTAGCCCTTTCGTTTCCAGGGATGCCTTAATGAGAATGAATCCGCTACAAGATGATCATTTGATGTATTATTTCCTTTTTTTTTGCCATTTTCGTAGTAAAGACCTGTATAGCAATGCAATACAGATAAGAAAGTTAAAGTCTCGCAGCCATTGCCAATTGCTAGTTTTGCTGATTTAGAGTCTAAGAACATAAAAAACAGTTCAGAAAGGAAGGGACGAACATTTAAGGAACGAAGGGATAATTTCAGTCCTTAAATTCATTTAATACTAACATTTAGATCAAAGCAACTTCAATCGTCTCAACTTCATCATTGAATACATGCCTATCTGTTCTCAGAGTAAGATAATGTAAGAAATACTCCCCAAAATTCTGGCTCCTGCAACACAAGTGTTGCAGGAGCATTGTGTTATATTTTGGGCTATTAGTATAAATGTGTAACCAAGCATCGGGGAAAAATCATTATAGATAGTTTCCATACCTGCGTTGAACAAAGCTGCAGTACAGTCTTGAGTCTTTGAAATATCGCTCAAAAGGTCTAAAAAGTAGAAAATTTTCATGGCTTCCAAAGTGTTAGTATATGGTAATAATTGTTAAGTACAAGTCGAAATCTCAAGCTCATCTATAGATGAGCTTGAGGGTTAAAGGTAATATATTAATATATTACCTTTAAGACCACGTGCAGGAAGCCCTCCTGAGTTTTCAGCCTGCGGTAAAGGTCCAGAATTAAACCATAAATCCAGTATGTGGTAAACGTATTAACTTTTAATAAAGCTTTAGAGCAGCTTTTTTTTTTAAATTCCTTACTGCATATATAATTCATCATTATATATACTAATAAAGCGTCAATATAGGTATAGTCTTGACAGCCCCACATTTCAAAGATCCTTATTCTACAACACTTCCAGTCTATTTAAGACTTTTTAAGAGACTGTAATTAGTGGAGCAATGCAAGAAGTCATTACAAGTTTTATTAAAGGCCTATATGAGGCAATAAGAGTTGATGTTTCACAGCCCCATCTAACTCCCGCGGGATGGAATTTATACTGAGTTGAACCATTTTCCTGTTTTAAATTTGTTAACTGTTTTATTTGAGCTGTCTGTTACTCCGTTTGTATACTGACAAGTACAAAGTGGGCAGGCTGTTTAACTGTTTGTGCAAGCTTTTGTTTTCTACAATTTTACTTTTATCTGTTGGTAAAATTGTGGGGAGTTATTATAAAGTTATATGCACTGTATTGGCAATATCTGTGTTTGTGTATATTCTACTCTGTCTGCTAGTTTATTTAGTTTCGTTTTTCCCTATGGCAACTTGCAGAACGGAATGGCGTCCTTTCATCAGTTGAAAAATCAGTAAGGGGTTATTATCGATTGATCCGTGCTTTTTTTTTTCTTCGTTGAGAGAAAGTAGCAAATTTTAAAAAAATCAACAATGGTCAATTCGTGTAGCGCATATGGGTGTAAAAATCGGAATGCTAAGGGAAGTCAAATAACTTTTCATAGGTATGTTTTATATTTATTTCTCTGACATATTGCTCTTGTTTGTGTGTGAATTAAATCAAGCTTCTTTCCATAACATGCTGCAAATAATATGTTTAGAAATTAGTTAGTTTTATACAATTGGTTAATTTTGACCGAGTAACAATATATTTAAAAATGACTTAGATGTAATATGAATTATAATAAATATACACATTGCATGTATATTTTATTATAATTCTTATTACAAATTAAATTATGTGGTTGAATGCTTAAAAATAGAAAAAAAAACATAAACTTAAAAAAGTAGCTAAATTCTACTGAAAGTAAATATCTGATCATAAACACAAGAGCTTATTTACCTTTCCTTCTTTCTGTATAATTAAGTTGTTTAATTAAATAATTTTTCATTAAAAATATATTTTGGATTAATTTTGTTTTCTTGAGGAATTTATTTTAGTAGTTTTAACTCGTAGTTAGTGTTTGCAGATTCTAAAGAATGAAGTTAAAAGTTATTTTTATTATTATTCATCTTATATTTACATTTACATATATATCTTTATGTTTGCAATCACACTGTGTCTTTTATTTTACGCTCTAAGTTTTTACCAGGTTTATAGCTGACTGGCAAATACTGAAGCATATTTAATTAATGCTACAATATTTACCAGATGAATATAAACTTGAATAATCTATCTATCAGACTTGCAATTCCATCACTTTTTTTACAATTGATCACTTTTAGCCACTTTTTTTAGTAAACAGTCACTTTTAGTCACCTTTTTCGTGGTGTATCACAGCACAAGTCTGTTGTTGAAAAGAGAAAATCTGAATTAATAATAAAATATTTTAATAAAAGACCAAAAATGTGATGCTCTAGTCTTATTTTTCTTATTAAAATATAATTAGTCATATGGTTTCCAAAGTTTAGTTAATTTAAACAGTCGTAAAGAAGTTCCTGAAATGTACATTTAATACAATAAAGTAACTTGCGTCAAAGTACACATTTCTCTTTTTCTTTTACTTCACAATTTTTGTTTCGATACTCTAATCTAGCTATGTACATATTTCAAAACATCATTAATATGTGCAGAAAATTGTGATTATAAAATTAATGTATTGTATGTATTCAAATCTAATTTATAGATATTCTTGAATAAAAAGTTGAGTTGTGTTAAACAAAATTTTTAACCTTTTTTGTATTTGACGCTAAAATCATGTCTTGCATGAATCATTTGATTTAGAGTTGAAATAAATAGAAAAATCTTAATAATAGCATTTGTAATCAAGAGGAGAAAAAAAATCTCTTTTTTTTTTTCAATGTTTAGTCACTTTTTAGTCACTTATTCTATATTATTTGTCACTTTTCTCACCTTTTCGAAAGTACCTCAGCAGTTGCAAGCCTGATCTATATATGATGCATTTGTTGTCTGTTTGTCTGTTCCCTTATAAATCAAGATCCAGACAATTTGGTACACATACAAAAAATTACAAGGGGAAGGTTCTTAAACAGGTTTTGTTTCATCCCAACTTCACTCTAGCCTCTTTCAGTCAAAAGTAGTACTCCATGTACCTGTTCTGAGACGTGTGATAATCTCTATATATGTAACACACATTTGTTGTTGTTTGTCTGTTCTCTTATAACTAAAGATCCAGACAACCAAATAACGTGAAATTTGGTACACTTACACAAAATTACATGGGGAAGATTCTTAAATAGGTTTTGTTCCACCCCAACGTCACTCTGGCCTCCTACAGCCAAAAGTAGTGTTCCATGTGCCTGTTCTAAGCCGTATAATAATGAACCAAAAAAAGGAAAAAAAGTAAATCATGCAAGTTGGTCATTCAGAGTAATTTTGTATGTTTTTGTGGTGATGATGAGATGATGAGGATGTATCTCTCTATTTATAAGACACATTTGTTGTGTGTTTGTTCCCTTATAACTCAAAATCCAAATAACCAAATAACATGAAATTTGGTACACATACACAATCCTGATTTGCAAGCCCACAACTTGATTCTGAAAGTTGGTGCTCCAATAATGCTGATCCGAAATATTGATGCACCCAGGTTGTGCAATGGCAAAAGTTTAATTGTGAAAAAGCTGATGCAACATGTCATTCAAGCCACAGTACTCACAGAGTGTGGTAAGGGTGAGGATGTCTTCATTCCAAGAATACCTATCATTCCCTCAGACAACACCATAAATTGAAGAGAATACAGTTCTCTTTGAAACTGTGCTTTGCCATTACAATCAACAAGTCACAGGGCCAGTGTCTTGGGATTGCTGGTATAGACTTGCAGACACCATGCTTTTCTCATGGGGAGTTGTATGTGGCCTGCTCCAGGGTGGCCAAAGAGGAAAATCTTTTTGTACACACTCCAAATGGAACTGCCAAAAATGTTGTCTATCACATTGTTTTAAAATAAAGGTACCATTTTATTGCATGCAAATAAACAGTTTGTACGCTTCTACAGAAAACCTTATTTTAAACTGCAAGTACCTGGGCAAAGCTGGGTACTTGTAGCTAGTTTTATAAAAACTAGGAAAATAAAAAAGTATTGAGAACAGAATTATGATGCGTCTTTTTATGTTTCTTCTACAAAATTAAATAACATGCGTGAGAACAAAATTAAAAAACTGAACGCCATAATTAATAATTTATAAACTACTGTTATATCGAAGTAAGTTAATTCTGTTTTTTTCATGTCAGCTTGTTTAAACCTTCATTTGCATTTATAGTCATACTTATAAATGCTGAATTTGTCAAACTCTTGAAACCAGTTCTGTCGAGAAGAAATGTTTTTACTCTGTTCATTCTTAAAATCATTCTTTCAACACTTGCTGTAGAAACTAGTATACAAATTTTAATCAGTTTAAAAAATCTTGCTAAACATAACCCAAACATAGGGTTTTTCAGACTGTATTTTTATTACTATTAATAGCCATTTTTGTACTTATGGGATTTTGGGTCAGTGTGTTGGTTAGAATTCCCCAGGTTCTGTGTTCAAGCATGGCAGGTGCATTAACCTCTTATGAATCGAGTGACGATTGTGTGTGCCACTTTTGATGAAAGCTTTTCTCATGCATCATAACCAGAAGCAGTTTCATCATGGGCTAAATTGTGAGCAAATAAGTGGACATTAATAGTACTGCATTTACTATTTAATAAAACCACAGAATTCAATAATTATATTTAATTTTTTTTATTAAAAAAATTATTAATGTTTTTATTTCATATATTATTTTTGTTTTTGGTTATTATATAACAAAAGTAAACATTTTCAGTCATTTAAATATTTTCTATGTAGAATTTATTGCGTGAATAACCTATAAGTGAATAATGTATAATATTAGTCAAAATTTCGTAAGGGGTATTGTTTTATTACTAACATTTTAAACCAATGATAGGAAATTAAAAATTTTCCAGTGTGTGATATTTCTCAAAACAATCAGTAACATGTAGGACAACTTTAAACTTTTTCCATTCCCACATTATTTCACTGTGCTTCTTACGCTTTGCACAAACTTTACAATTACCTGGCTGATTTTTATTTTGATGGTGTGGGATTAATATGTTTTGGAAAATGTCCCCAATTTCTTCCTTGCAGTCTCTCTGGCATAACTCCAGTAGGTATCTGTCCTGTCCTGTTATAGTTTGATTGTGCAGTTTTCAGTTATAATTTGGCTTTGTCTATTCAATACTCAGCATAAGTTTGTTTTTCTTTATGTATTTTCTTGTAAAAGATGTTAGTGTTATAAAGTGCCATGTCAAATGTGTAAAAACAAATTTTTTTGTATCATTTCATGTTTTTCCTCATAATGGGGAAACAAGCTAACATTTGATCTGGGCAATCAACGCCAATCATGCCCTTATTATAATCAATTATACATGTTGGTTTCAAAATGTCAGGTTTTCTTCCTTCAGATAGTTCTATTTTCTTTTGTTTTGTGGACAAGACACAAACATCTTGCTTATCTTTCCACTTTAAGGCAAATATGCCATTACTAGATATCATTTCGCAGGTTAGCCTATATTTGAGGGTGCCCTTTGATTCTCGCCAAGTTGAGATCGCGGTTGATCGCCAAGCTAATCGATGTTGTTTTATTTATAGAAACGTCTATAGTTTTTTTTTTTAACCCACCCAATCTTGATTTTGATTGTTTTAGATTTTAGATCTATTTTTGAATGTATAACAGTATATGTAATTCCAGAGGTCAGTTAGTTCTGCGTTGGATGTCGGCTGGTAAGGTTAATAAGGCAATTTCACGCAGCAAGGCAAATTTTCAAATTATGACAATTCTGGCTTTAGTTTCACACGGAAAGGCAGTTTATTGTTTGTCTGTTGGCTGTTGTAAACAGGAAAATGAATGGGAAGGGCATTAAAGTAGTTCATGACGTTGCGACAAATTGCCTTAATTTGGTGCCAAACAAAAATCGCCAATTTCGCCAAGGGGGCACCCTCAAATATATTTTTACCCATTTCGCATTCACCTTTTGAAAGTTTTTTTTTCATTAAATCAATGGGCATATTTTTTCATCATCGCCTAAAAACAATAACACGTCTGATACGAGCTTTTCACTTTTGGCCAGAAAGAATCATAATGTGTGTGATACGAGGTTCTCATTTTAGGCACAGCAGTATGATCACATCACCTATATGTTGATTTGAGGCAAAGGGTTAAACATCTCCCTGTATACCCAGAGAATGTGCAAGTCAAATCTGTTTTGCTGGATGTCCTGTCTTCTGGCTTAGAAGTTAGCAAGTGTGTGTGTATGGGAGGGAAGAGAGGTATAGATTCAGGAACAAAAAAAATCATTCCTCCAGCAGATGAACAATATTTAGGGTATTCTCCAACATGGCATCACAAATTATTTACACCTGTTAGGTTACAGAGAGAGGGCTGCTTATAAATGATGCTTTTTTCAGTAATTTGTAACCCCCATGTTAAATGTGTCACAGTTCAACATCCCCCTCTCCTCTTGTCACATTTTATGCAATATTATGTAAATATATACTTGCAGTTCAGAAACAAAGCACTTTGTTATAGATCATATTTTAAATTTTATTTTTAAATTTTAACTAAGTGTTTTAATGATGTGTTAATAATAATTCTTTAACTTATTTTATATGAAACAAGTGTAAAGGTTTACAACAAAACCACATATGCAATAGCAGTGAAATAGTTATAAAAAAGCAATTGAAAACAGTATTATTTTTGAATTTTAAATGAAATTTATTATATTTTGCATTAAATCTTATCTTTATTTATGAACACTAAATACTCTAAACCAGGGGTGCCTAACCCAAATCAGTTGGTGGGCCAAAAAACAATTTACTGAACTGCAGTGGGCTTCACATATAAAAATAAAACAACAAATTATTCAAAATATTTTATTATTGGGCAATATTCAAAGTATGCAGTTTTACAGTGCCAGCTGTGACTGTAAATAAAAGTTGTGTTAGACATATATCATAACTACGACGACAATAAATATTAACTATACTGTATTTATAATCAACCCCAACACCTTACCTTCCTCCCTAATCATGAGGGTTAAAATATTATTATATTTATACTATAAATATATATTGTAGTTTATTCACAAGCACTACCACATGTATTATTTTAAAATTAATGTGAGATTTGTTTTTGTATTTTACTAGAGATTTTGTTAATATCAATGGATAATGTAGTCAACACGCATCGTAGCTGATTGGTCATGTTTTTATCAAGCAACTTCCTGATACACTTTGTTTCTACCAGGTTTAATTTGGAAAAAAAATGATTCACAGCGATAAGTAGTTCCAAATGCTGATATAATGCACATTGCTAATCGTCTTAAATTTGGAAATTTATCTTCGGCGATATATTTTTCATAATACTCAGTCTTTAATCGTAGAGGCATTTTAGCTCAATGTTTGATTGCAATTCTATTAGCTCCATTTGTAAATTTGGAGGCACTGATTCAACCTCTACATTAAATGGAGCTAAGAATATTTTAAAGATTTCCTCAAACTTTTGCATATATGAGAATCTAGTATTAAATTCTTTAAGTAATTTTGCGATTTCGGTAGAATATTTGAAGGAGTTTTTATGGTCACTTTTATAGTCATTTAATAATGAGAAATGAATCAAATTATTTGACCATAATTGATTTTCATAAAGCTGAAGCTTTGTTACAAACAATTAAAATTCTATGTTTCAACTGTATATAGTCAAAATGACTAAAACTATATAGACAGTTGAAAAATTCAATTGGGCCGCAAAAAGTTTTTAAATGGTCTGATTTTTCTGGACTGCTGAGCTGACCATATAACCGATACAGACTGTATTTAGAAGTGAATAAACAAAATAAAATTTAGATTAAAATATTTTTTATAATTTATTTTTCCAGTTTTCCCACCATCAAAGAATTTTTGCTTAAAAAAAATTTATATTCTTGCCCATTGAAAAACTTAAGTGTGTTTCACTTGATATGTATGTGTATGTCTTAAATATCTTTCTGTACTAATACTTTTTATTGCATAATTATGTAGATTTATAAAAGAAGAGCTGTATTGTATAATTAATAAGTATATATTTAATTTTTTATAGGTTTCCTTTGAATAATAAATCTTTGTTAAAATTGTGGCTGTATCAGATCAAAAGGGGCAACTGGGAACCCTCTAAATATAGTGTTATATGTTCAGAGCATTTTACAGAAGATTGTTTTGTTGTGAAAGGAGTACAAAACAGTCGTAGAACTCTGAAAAGTGATGCATATCCAACTATATTTTCTATGGCCATCTATAGTGAACCTCCAAAGAAGAAGATTTTTCCTGCAAAAAAATCATCTACAGAAGATGTCTCGATGAGTGAAGATTCAAAAGAAGAAAGTATCTCTGTAAATGATGGTTCTAAAGAAGAGAATGCATCAGCAAATGAAGGCACAGCACAAGAAAAATCTGTGAATGAAGATACGAAAGAAGAAAACATGGAATTCCCCATAGAAAAAATGGAACAGACTCTTCCACAACCAAATCCAGACACTGAAGCTTAAGTTTAAAAATGTTGTGTTTATGCACAAAAATGTGAAATGTTATTATACATTAGATGCATTGGAATACTTATCAGTCTTGATGCATTCAGTTTTAAAGTATATCTCTTATACATTCATAACATAGTTTGCAATTATATATTCTAGATTTTTCTTGCGTATTTGCATATCTGAATCCTAAGAAAATCATTTGTTTTTCATCAGCTTGATTTTATAGCTGTCTGTGTTTTTATGTTTCAAAATACGGGTTTGAACATATTTTAAAATTTTGTTATTAAAATTATATATTTAAAACAGATTAATTATAAAAACCATTTATATCCAAATATTTTGAATTTGATGTGGACTAAAATTGTTGAAAAGCATTGTATAGCATTTAATGTGATTTTGAATAATTTATTAAGTTTTCAATCAATCTATTAAAAGCTCATATTCTTTATTAATGAGCTGTGGGCATTAAATTTTTTTGTTTTTGTTTTTGTAGAATATTTAATTAGTGCAAGTTATTAAAGATAAAAAATTATTGTAATGAAATATACTTATTAGGTATATTAGTGGTATATTAGCTCTTTAAACATATTAGCTAAGTTATTATAAGTAGAGTTAAATTTAACACTCCCTAGTTTATTTTATTAATATATTTTACAGAGTGAAATAAACTGCACAACACAACTACATAAAATATTTTTAATGAATAAATTTTTCACTTTTAACTGACTTTCTTATGGCAATTAAATTCATGGATATACCTTAGTTACCCTATAAGTTTTATTTCTGAATGTGCTAGAAGTGCCAAAATTAGCTTATTTTTCTGTTTATGCATACTTATAATAAAAGTAATTAGACAGAGCATAAAAAGTCAGGAAGAAATTGTCAAATTAAGTGTAAAACTTGCTTTTTATTTGAATTTATTTATTCAATTGCAAGTGTAGGAAACATAACATGATCTCAGTTACCTCAGCATTTGAAAATTAAATGCTAATTATTATACATTAAATCAGTATTACTTCTGTTGTGATCTTTTCAAATACATTCCATTAATATAAATTTTTTTTGTATATAGTTGTAAATATGTTTATGTTTAACTCAAACTTTAACAGATTTTATGATTAAATTAATTTATTATATTATATATTTAAAAATATTAATATATTGATTTGTATTTTGTATATGCTGGTATGAAATATTTTAAAGGATTTATCATTCTTTAAAAAAAAAATAATAATAATAAGACCACCTGTGAAATCCTATTGTGTTAAACTTTTACTCCTGTGATATTTTTTTGCCTTAATTTATTATTGCAGATGAGATCTGCTTAGGAAGATATATGTATCTGTTTATGTACTCAAGTTGAAGATTATGTCATATTTATGAAATGTTGCCATTTTATATAAGTATAATACTCTTTTATAAAGTAGGTAAATTATTTATAATTTGTTATGAGTATATATTTGTTTTATTTATATGTTTGAATTTTGTGTTAAATATTGGTTACTATAACAAGTATCCTATATTTCTTAAGTTCTTCAGTTGCTTGTTGAAAATTGTTTAGTTTTTTAGAAAAGAAACTATTTACAATTCTTTTTGTTTTTATGTTTATATTTGTTAACGCACATGCCAAAATTATTTTATTTGTCACAAATCAAAATAATTTTGAAAGTTAAGTTTAACCTTTCAAAAAAATTGTTTCAACTTTTATATATTGTTTGATGCAATTCTATGTTTAAACTTTAATAGTTAGTTAATAATGTTCAGTTAAAAGTATGTTTAGTTTGGTTAATTTGTATAATTTTATGTATAAATAAAATGAACAACTATAAAACTTAAAGAACTACCTCGTTTCCAGAAATTACTCTCAAAATGTAATAATCTTATAAAGTTTCCACAAGGTGATGAAATAAACAAAAAAAAAGTTAAATTTTCCCACCTTCATCTCCATTAAAAATTCAATTACATATCAAAACTTCATGTATTACAAGTAATTTTGCATATTTATAGGCTAACATGCCTAGCTGTTTATCAGTTATGAATTGTTGAGGATTAAAATACTATAATGTGACGTGAAAATTAAAGGAAATTTTTGTACCGAATTTTAAGCTTAATGATCCTTAAATCAAAAATAATTAGAATTGAAACTTAGTTTTGTGAACACAGAATTTATTCTGTATTATGCAAAATTTTTATAGTTTTCATGTAACTATACATTAAAATACACAGTCAAATTTTAAAAGCATTTTGATAGCAGAAGCATAAATTATATTTAGAAATCAGTGCTATATGTATACCCTGTATTACATATCCATTTTTATAACATACTATAAATTTAAAGACCTTATATGCATGGTATATGCTTTGTAAAATCTTTTATATGAAAATTTTAATCAGAAAAAATATATATATGAATATGCCAAGATTAATAGTATTAATTAAAAAAATTTTTTGTTGCTTCCAGGTGCATCATGAAGGAGAAACTATTGTTGATATATTAACTAGTTTAATTTTAATAAATAAATTATGTTAGCAATTTAAGGTTGGTAGAGAAGAATAAAATAAAGCATTTTATTACACCTATATTTAATATTTTATTAAATGTTATCCATTTTTAAAAGTTAAATATTTAAAAACAAATATCTTAAATCATATCACAAAAAAATGTGAGTCAAAATTTATTGCAGGGAATTTATAATGCAAGTGTGCGTGTGTGTGTATCCACATATACTTGCAATCGTCTTGTAAAATATGTAAATAGGAGTAAAATACTTTTCAGCCAAAATCTGATTAGTATTATTTAACACAAATACAAAATTATCCGAGATTGAATGAGTAAATTTATATTATAAAATGTAAATAAAATATTTCAATTAAAGCAAAAAAATTTTTTATCTTTGATTTTTATATTTTTATTTTTTTATTCAAATTACTGTTATTGGTATCTGAAAATAATTAAAGGTGTCAAATTATGTATATTTATACATATAAAAATTGATTTTATAAAGTGTGAAATATTTAAATGTTAAGTGTATGGGCTTGACTCACTCTTATTAACTGATTCAGAAATTTAATATTGTAATTGCTGATTCAGGAAATAGTTATATATATATATTATTTTAGATAGTAGAGCTTAAGCATTTATATTTGTTGTTTCATATGATGTTCCTGAAATGTTCAAGCAACAGTTACAGCATTGTTCAGTGTTGTGCATATCTGATGATCAGCACATTTTATCTTTTGATATTTTAATCTATTTTATAGTGATATTTTTAAATAAATACTATGTACATATTTGTGATTTTATTTTGTAAGTTATTGTTTACTTTTATTTTTATAGACTCACTTATTTATATTTTGACATCCATTTAAAGACTTATTTTATATTAATTTGTACCTGAAAATCTCACTTAAGATTTATTTTTTATACTCTATAGCAGAAATGGGCAAACTACGGCCCATCAGAAGGTTTTATCTAGCCTGCGGATAGAATTTTAAGTTGCCAGTCCGAGGCAAATTAAAAGAAATATATTTATTCATTATATATCCATGTGGTATTTTCTATTTTGCTTAAATATTATATCCCAAATTTATTATCTCACACCCAGAAGACCAGCGGTATATTTGCTTCTTATATGTGAACAAGTGTTTTCAACTTTGAACCTTAGAAAGAATAATTTCAGAAGTAGACTGACAGATGAGCATTTTGCATCGTTCATTAAAATCAGTACATCTCCTTTCAAACCTCAGTATAAGGAACTTTTAAAAATGAAATTGCAATTTCATTCATCTCATTAACGTATTTAAACTGTTAGGTACTTGTATATTGTTTTTAAAATTTTAGAAAAATTGATCTTGGCCTGCCAAATTTATTTTCTTTCGAGTTTTGTCCCATGGCCAAAAAAGTTTGTCCATCCCTGCTCTATAGTATATAATATTTGTTCATTTAGCCTGCTATAAACTAGTACTAACATTTAATGATGTATACCCTCCTTAGAATTTTATGTCATGACTAATTTTTTTTAGTTATTTTATTCAAAATACCACATTTTTATTTTCACATTTTTGTCTTATTTAACTTTTAAATTATTAAAATTTATAGAATTTTTAAACTTTAAAAGCCAATCAGTTTAAGAAGCTTTCTGTCTTTGTACAGCTTTTAGTTGAGAAAGATCTTCAGTTATTAATTAGCATATCACATATTAATGCTTAATGTAAACATTTTCATTCCAACATATTGATGTGAAATGTGCATATGGCCTGTGCGTGTGAAAATACAAATAAATCAGTTTAGAACCAATGTCAATGCACACATACACACACACACATATATATTCTATGGCATGTTCATCAGACATCTGTTTTGAAATATAACATGTTTTCTCTTTTTATAGAGAATATAGAAAAAAAATTGTTGGAAAATCACTAGAGTGAACTTTATTGTTACTTAGTAATCATGGTGTAAATACTTAGTAAATTATAAAGACGTTATGCAAATTTAAATTATAAATTAAACCTTTATGTTAACTGTATGTGTAACAAAGATTGCATTTTATTAACATTGTGTATAAATATCTCATATCCAGTAATTTCTACTATTTTCATTCTATAGACTGCTGCGAGTATCAATTTGAGTGGTTTTGAGCTATAAATTAGTTATGTCTTTCATGTGTCTAAAGTTTATGTTTTTATGTTGTATTTATTCTCTTGAATATCTTTATCCATTTATGGCTGAATGCAATTTAAAGGAGCATTCTTTTGAAATAGTTGCCATATTTCTGACAACCGTTACAATTCTTCTAGCTTGTGATATTTTACTTGTTTTTAAATTACTTCAATTTTTGGAGCTAATTCGGACTGCTAGTACTTGGATATCCGAAATCTTAGTTATTAGAAGCTATTTTTAAATGTTTTTTCAGTGAGATTTTAGAACTATATATACTAAGTTTAAAATTGACCACCTAACCAGAACATATGCTTCGCACCCTTGGTCATGTAAACGGAGAATGGCACCGTAGGCCCTGGCCCCCTAGGGGCTGTTGCACCAAGGAGTTTAGTTTATATACTAAGTTAATGTAAGATACATTTTTAAAAATGATACATCTCAAAATATTTTTAATTTAAATTTCATATACATTAATTTGTTAAATGTATATTATTATTTTAAAAAGTCTATTGGCATAACATTGCTTCCACTATTTATTTTAGGATTGTTGTTAGTGCTTAGATACCTTCAGTGGGATTTATAGTCCTCAAAGCCCTGGTCTAAGTTTCTAGTGCTAATTCATTATTTTAAGACATCAAATAATTTTAATTTACCTTTATATAAATTTTCCCTTAGAGCTATACTTTAAAGATTTAAAACTTTTAGAAAGCTACCAATTTTCTTATTTAATAACACAGGAAATATTCAGGAAAAAAAAGAAATTAGGTCTGTTAGCAGAAACATTAGTTAATTGAAGCTCAGGTAATCAAGGTTTTACTGTATTTAATTATTTTATTTAAAAATTTTTAAACTGATTGATGTGATCAGTGTAATTACTGCCTGAAAATAACCAAGTAATGAATTTGGCCTTTTTATTAACTTTTGCAAGATTCCCACTGGTTATTTCACAATACACTACAAAATTGTATTTACAAGGTAAGCATAATGTTACTTGGTGCCATTTTGGCAAAAAGTTGAAAAGGAGTAACTGGCTCTCTATACTTGTATTATACCTTCATTTTTTTGTGATGGTTTTCTTCTTGACAGTTACAAATATGTTAGAGTAGAAATGTATAGAATCAGCCATTTTAATAAATACAAAATTGTTATTAGTGTAAATAAACACTGCTTACTTCAATAAAATTTAACATAGTAATATATAAAAATATTAAAAATTTACAGAAATGAGAAAAAATGCACAATTTTTAATTGATCAATGCAAGGAAGAATTGTGATGAAATGTATACTAAAATAATTTTTAGTGTGTATAACAATGTTTTTGAACTAGAATTGGGAAGTGTTCTGTAAAGTATCATTTTCTTTATGTTAAATGTTTTCGCTATTCTTATCATTTATTGTATGTGCCATATGTTAGGTGCTTACATTAGAAAATACTTCTATGCTGATCAACTTTTATGAGATAAATGTTGCTTTAACGAAGTTTTCTCATAACAAACTACAGTCTGTATTGGTTATATGGTCAGCTTAGCTGTCCAGAAAAATCAGACCTTATAAGCAGGGTGACCATATATGCGGAACAATACAACCCTATTTAATTGTGGCAGGGTTATATACACCTATCAGAATATAGTACTCATAAACAATTAATTAACTTTTAACATTTTAAAAATAATTCGAGAAGTAAAAACTATAAAAATATGCAATTATTATTTTTTTTTTTTGGGGGGGATTTATTAGCTTTCCTTACCAATTGAAGTACAGCACACATACATACGTACATTCATGTTCAATGCATTTAAAAATAATCAGATATACAAGTTTACTTCCTTTTGTTGATTGTTAACATAACTTTTTCTAAGTCCCTAATAGCTTTTAAATGCTCATCTCCTGCTTTGGAATTATAAATAATCATTTAAAACATGAAACTGACCATATAACTGGTAACAAGAAAAAGAAAATGACTGTATAAGCGGTGCACTTTAACACATGTTCCTGTAAGAATACTATGCCATATCAATAGCAGGTATGCAGTAGATGTGAAGTTCTCTCAAAAACACTCGAAATGCCAGAGGCTGATTCGTTTATTAAAAATAACACTACTATAAAAGAAACATTAAGAACTGTACACTACTTGGTAGCAACTTGCTACCTACAAATAAAACGGTTTACAGAACAGACATCCCTTACGGGGCGGCCACGAAAGAGCATCATGGCTTGCATTTGCCAGCGGCTTAAATACAGTCTTCACTTACTAATCTACATAACAGCCACGTGCTATCAGCAGTTTAACATGCCGCCCGGTGAAGTGGATTAGAAGAATTATCTCAACTGGTGTGGAGGTTTGATGTCACTAAGTAATCTTTATCGGGAGTGATTTCTTAATCGGAGGGAAAACACCTTCCAGGTATGCAGTATGACATCAGTTCCCTATGAAGTTAGACGGGACTTTAAAAAACCGACTATATAACTGGGGTGACCTTATAAGCAGTTGACCATATAGCCGGTACTGACTGTATTTACTTATCTATGAAGTTTTTATAGAAAAATAATCGTGTAATCAACTAGTTGCTAATTTCAGTATTTTGATTAGTATATTTACAACTAAACTGTAGTTTATTACCTCACTTCTAAACAAACTATTCGTAAACCATCATTTAACACTAGAATTACGGAAGGGGTCATTTTGACATCTAGCAAACTTTTATCTCTGACAGCTCTGCTATATATATATTTTTTTTTTGCAAATATCTTAATCCTTTCTTGACTTTTCCTAAATCATTGTAATTTACGAAGTAGTAAAGATTTCAAGAAAATACTATTTTTATTTTAGCCCTAACAAATGATTATACCTAGAAATACGGCAGGCTATATACTGATGTTGAAGACAAGTGTAAACTTCACTATATAAGTGTAATGACTCTTTCACTATTTTATTAGCAGAACTGGAAGCATTCATTTAAGGGGCATTAGCCGCCAAGGGCTTACCAATTCTTAGTTTGTGTTCCACAAACTTAAGACTTGGGGACCACAGTTTTTTCATGAAACTATGAGTGGAGATAGGTTTCAGGAAGTTATGAAATTTCTTTGTTTTGAAAATAAGCTAATAAGGTTTTCACGTTCGCAGTGTGATAAACTTACACTAATATCAGAGATATGGTATATTTTTATAGAGAACTGTAAGCTTTTCTACAAACCGAATGAAAATATTACGTTTGATAAACAGTTATTCCCTACAAAAACAAGATGCCTTTTTTTGCAGTATATGCCTAACAAGCTTGATAAATTCGAAATAAAGTTTTGGCTAGAAATAGATGTTAGGACAAAATACTTATTAAACGATTTCCATATTTAGGAAAAGATGAAGTGAAACCAAGTGATCAAAGTTTAGGAGAGAACATAGTTTAGTGAATCCTACATACCTGCAAAGTCTGTATATTTTTAAAAATAAACTGTAGTTGTCATAATTTGCACTATTTTAATTTCTTTTTCACAAATATATTATATCACGTAGAGAAATATGCAGATATCTTATCGAGGGGTCAAAATGACACCTGCCGTAATTGTAGGTATACAAAGACCACCGTAATTCTAGTGTTAAGGTAGTTGGAAAACAGACTTTTGAAATAAGTATTCTTTAAAATGAAACTTATGTGATGGTAATTGGTGTAGTTGGCACATAAGTATCCATTAGTAAAGTGAAAACAAATGTTAAAATCTCTTGTATGATTTTTTGTTGAAAATTTATATGTATGTAGATTTTGTCTGCATTTTAGTTTTGTAGATATTTGTAATTTTGCTGAATGTTGTTGTAACTTATATGTATACATTTTTTATGAATTTATATTAATATCAAAATAAATTATTCATTAGCAATACACTTAAAAGTTTTAAATCGAAGTAATTTACTTTTTGTAAAAAAAAAACTAAATTGATATAATTGTTAAAATGTGCATTCTTTATCTAGGAGTATTTCTTTGAGAGTATTAAGGCCAGCTGAAATATTTTTGGACACAGTATATGAAAAAACTGTTTTGTCTTTTTTATGCTTTGTAAAGCTGTTTTAATTCTAAAAACTTAAAATTTTTATAACAGTAATAAAGTGTGCTTGAAGTAAAGTATTGAGTTATTGTAAATTTTTGTAATTATATTTAGCAGGCCTGATTGTTAGAATGACTGCTGTTATAAATGTCTTAGTTGTTAAATAAAAATTTCTATACTTAAGTATTCAGCATTTTTTTATTTAGTTTTACTTAACTTTTTCATAGTTAAATATATTGTTTTCTATTTAAACTTTTTTTGAGATACTACTTTTATATTGATTGAATGAAAAGAAATAATTATTTAGAAAAACTGCATGCTACAAAAATTCTAGTTTAAAACAACTTTTTTCCTAATACAGTAAACCTGTTTAAGAAGTTTATATTTTCGGTACCGATTTCCCCCCGCCCCATTCATACAATGTTAAAATAACCCATTTATAAAATTTCGTTCCCAACTCTTTCCTGCTTAAAAAGTTTTCTTTCATTTATAAGTTTACTTACAGAATGCGTTTATAGCCGCCTTTCGATTACTGTTTTTTTTTTCTCCTCTCGGTTTGTAAAGGTCAATGTTTATTGCTGAAATCAATTGTTGTCATTTTTATTTTAAATATGCCTGAAGAAGTTTCTGAAAGCTTAAGACAGCTGGACTGTTATCAGTTAAAAAATTTCCGATAACAAACAAAAACAAAAAACTATAACCAATTTTTTCTGTAAAATAGATTCCAGTTATGTTTAAAGCAAAATTTCTTAGCTGAATTAAAGATATTCTAAAGTAATTATGTTGTTTTACTTTATTAGCTGATTTTTTTTAAGTATGCAAAAGATGTAAATTTTTGAGAAAAACCAAACCTATTATTTATATATTATTTTATAAAGAAAAAATCTCTCCTCATTATCTATGGGATTATTTTGTTTAAAAAAAAATTACTTTCGCCTAAGAAGTTTTCTCTTTCTATTCCCTTAGAAAACTTCTTAAGTGGGTTTTACTGTATATATATTTATATATACAAATATATATACAAATATTATACAGACATAAATAATGCTTATTGCCTGATGTCCCATTTAAGAGTTTTCCCTCTTAAGAAGTTTTAATTAGTTAAGCCCTTGTAAAACTTGTTAAGCAGGTTTCACTGTATCTTTTTAGTACTTACTGGTGACTTTCTAATGGTAGGGAAGAGTAATTACAAGAGCACTGTAAAAAAATATAAATAATACTCACTATCCTATTAATATGCCTTTATAAATTAAAAGTGTCTACCTTAGTCCCATGAATTGCTGCACATGAAGAATGTATTCACAATTTCATTCTAATTACATAAAGAACAGTACTAATACAATGCAGAGGACTGCCAAACATTTATGATTAATTATTAGCCTATAAACTGACAACTTTCCTATCAGGTACATCTGCAATGCTCTATTTTATTCTCTGTGAAAGGTAAAAAAGAATTGATTCATCAGTTATTATTTTAACCCAAGTCAGGTATTTTTGTATAGATTTTTACAGTACCATCTTCATTGATTGCTGCACTATTGGCTTATATTACCTATGCCAAAGAATTTATTTTCAGTGAGAAATACAGGGTATCTGCCAAAATAAAATTTTTCAAATCTATGACTTTTCATGACTTTCCCTGATTTAGCAGATCATTTTCCATGACTTTAAAAAGCTTTCGTTAAAGTATATATGAATAAAACTTCTGATGTACATACAAATAAAATATATGCTTTTAGAGAAATTACAGGAATTTTATCATAAAAAAACTATAAACTTACTTTATTAGTGTTAATAAACTCACATACATAAAAATAAATTGTTGTATCTACATACCTAAGTTTAATCATATAACAATTTTTCAATCAAAATGTTTCCAATTTGAATTCAGGGTACTTTGGTATTATCCAGGTGACCATGAATAATAGCCAAATATAACCGTATAATATTTATAAACAATATCCCTAGAGATAAACTTATATTTTGTGAAAAAATTTTAACTAATTTTTATTAAAAAATAATTATTATTATATTAATAAAATTTTAATCTACAATTTAAGAAAAAAAATCAGAATAAAATACATTTACCCACCCATTAAGCTTTCTTGCTTTGAGTTTCCTAGGTGAACTAACTAATTTTACTTGGCAATATGGTCAATAGGATAATACATAAATACCAAACTCAGTAGCTTCAGTCAAATGACAAGTAAAAATAGAATTAAACAATTCAATGAATTTTTTTAATCGATAGTTTAGCAGATCCACAACTTTTACTCATTTTGCTTGAAAAATCAAGACTTTCCATGACAAAATTAATCCATTGTCTAAATCCATGATTTTCCAGGTGTGCGGAAACCATGGAAATAACAATTAAACAAAGAAAAAATATATGTGAAAATCAGTATTCAAGAAATTGTTAAACTATAACACTCTTTATTGCTACAAAAACTACAAACAAATTTACTTAAGTTTATGAGGAAAATGAGCTAAAAATTTATTTAGTTGTTCAGGTTTCATGTCTTTCACATTCTTTCCTGGTTCAAAAGCCTCTATTTTTTTCTCTACAGCTTTTTCTTTTCTCTTAACCTTTTAAAGAAAAAGAAATACACATGAATAAATGATAGAATTTTGTTTCAGAAGTCTACATAATTAATAATGACAATTTTTGAATTTTATATAATACAGTAATAGTGCCTTAATATGCAAGTTTAATTTGTCACATAACAACACTTATACTTGAAATCTCATTTATACCCAGATCCATGATCATGTTTCTCTGTGATTTTTCTTTTTTCAATTTAATACTTTCCACTTCCTTTTGCATATATTTTCTTCAGACCCATGGTTGGTATGTTTTACAGAATAATTGCAAGTACAATATTAATGTTTCTGCAGATCAAAGGCTGGCGATTTAAAAGATTTATCAAAAGTTAAGGGCATTGTGTTCCAAATTTCAAGTTTTACTGGAGAGCATGATAAAGATTTTTTACAGATTTGTTTGAGCTGGGTAGTTTTTAGTGAAAAAACTTATAATTTTTTTTTTAATAATGTGATAGCACTTACCTGTTAAGCATTTGCCCATACAACGCTGAGGAATATGTTAATCATTTTATTATGAGAGCACCATGGGCTGCCAACATTACTTCCTATTTTTATAATTTAGAAGCAGGGATAAAGAAAAAACTTCCAAGCAGAGTTGCAAAAAACCTGGGTTTTTCAAGAAAACCCCAACTTGGGTAGGTTTTATTGGAATTTTCTGGGTTTTATTGGGTTCTGTATTTAAAAGGAGAGGTCAGGGGACGTACCATATTTTAGAAAAGATTAAATTGCTAAAACTGATTACATTTTTATTAATTAATTTAATATTCAAGAAATTAGAATGTAATTAATACAAATAAATCAGTGTAAAGGCTATAAAAAAGTTTACTCTCACATCACAACACAAAATGTTATATATTGACATATACTACATATTTGAATGTTATTTTAACAAAGGATTATTTTTTATCTCTATTCTTTTAGTCCTTAAAAAAACATGAATGGTTAATTCTCCTCATGAATTATAAGTTAAAAGACCCCAAAATATTTCCTAAAAGTATGTTTAATGCTGATGTAATTAGAAATATTTAGGGCAGCACAGTGGTGGAAACTAATTCAAATACGTGTTAGGGATGGAAATATGATAGATTTTTGGCAATTTATGGTAGTCCTAAACAAATGTCCAGCTAGCTCTACATCACTGGAATGAGTGTTCTCTACATGTGGGTTGGGTTGGTTTAGTTGAAACTTAGAAACAGATTAGGAATACAAAAAGCATTGAAGTTAGTTAAAATACATACTTTTGAGACTGAAAAATGGTAATACTAATAACCTGATATATGATGTATTGGAGGATCTGTATTTGTTTTGAATTAATTAAAACCCCTGTGAAATTCTTGTTATTATGCTATGATTTACACATGATTTACATTATTTTACACATGAAACCTTCGCCCTTTTCTTTATGGATTCCACAGATAATTTTTTTTTTCAAATTGTTATGTTGATTTACCATAGATTTGCAAATATTTTTCTGGATTTTGATAGACTGAATATATATTTACACAGAATAATTCTTTAAATCTGGAAGAGGGTAAAAAAACTATAAATATCATCAATTCTTAAAAACCCCCAATAAAACCCACTTCAGAGTGAGTTTATCAGGTTTTTTAGACTGGGTTTTAGACTGGGACTTGGGTGGGTTTTATGCAACCCTGCTCCCAAGCTTGGCCTGCCACCTCCTGAGGTATCGCTTAAAAACTTTGAGGTCAATGTGATCATGAACTTAACAATATAATGAAATTTTGCTTATAACCTAGAGCAAAAATAAGACTGATCAAATACTTTGAATACTCATATAAGTATAACGCTTGTATAAGTAAAAAAACCACTGAAGTTGTGAATGATCAAATGAGATGCATAAATTTAGCAGAAAACATTTAATTGATATGATTAACAGAATGAAAATTCTCTTCACTGCATGTAAGAGTAAAATTAAGAAATATCAATATCAACACTAGATAGTGATATTTCACAACATAACTATAACCTCTAAAGGTATCTTCTCTTATAAGGTGATAATTTCACTAAACATTTTTAAAATATACATAACAGCATTGCATAGGCATGACTAGAACATATTTCATCTATTCAGAACTCAAAAAATGTGTTTGAAAAATTTCTTTTTCAATAAAATTAGTGATGTTTACATGGAACCTTAAAAGATTAAGGTGGGACCCTACGATTCAGGAAAGCATCAGTTAAGTATTTCTGATTTAGAAAATTGTATAAAATGGATTCTGAAAAAAATGTTAAACATATTTGTAGAAGGTATTTGTAAGGAATTTTGCACCCACGACTTATGTGTGCCTTTCACGCTATCAGCAAAACAGCCTATTTGACAACTTCTCCCGGCATTTCTTAGGAGAAGTAAGAAGCTGGCCGGCAAAAGGATGTTTTGATGTCGTTGTTTGTTTTCGCAGGGCCTTGGAAAAGGAGGATGTGCCCTTTTTGGTAGGGCTCAAGTTTCCAGACCCTCCCCCCCCCCGAAGAAGGGAGAGATCTGCAAGAGGGCAGTTGGAGTTCAGTGAGTTGAAGAGTTGGATTCGAGCAGGCGACTGACACACATCCCTCTGCTTTGAAGGGAGAGAACTTTATTACTTTATTTTTCTCGGACATGAAACGCTCAGTCATGTAGTGATTGTTGTCAGGCTCTGAGACTCAGAAATAGGATACAGTCAAACCTGTCTATCTCGAATCTCTTGGGAGTAAAAAAAAAAAATTCGAGATAAACAGGTTTCGAGATACACAGGTTTTCTGAAAATAGACTAAGAAAATTTCTTTACGCAATACAAAAGATTGAAAATTACTTTATTAATTTATTACCTTATTATTTTTTAAAGTATTGAAGTAATTTTAGTTTTATTTCCATGCATGGCTCTTTTTCATTGTTTTGCAGCCGTTTTCGAAGTTCTTTTGTACAATATCTTTGTTTTTCATGATAGTAAAATAGTACTAGGTGGAATTCCAAATTTAGCAGTGACTACGTTTTTCTTCATAGAATGGTTTTAATTCAAAAATGACAGAATTTCCATTTTTTTTTTTATGGTTAAAAACATTCAATTTTCTTTTAACACCTGCCATTTTTAGCTCTAAAATTGAGACAGCAAGTTGCCCGATGATATTTTAGTCATTAGGCTATAGACTGAGAACCAGTTCTATTTCCAAAATGAAATTTTCCCCGTCTCATATTCCCCCTTATCCCTTATTATTCCAGAGCAGAGAACCCGATTTTAGTGTAATTGCCACCAAGTCCCTGACCAAATAACCCTCTGAGAGAGAAAACTAGAAGTGTATTTCCTAGAAATGGGAACTTGTGTAGTTGTCAACGCAATAAGGCTCTAAACTGGAATGTTATGTTTCTTACGAAAATTCGAGATAGACAGGTTTGGGAAAAAATAATTTGAGATAGGTTTGGAAAAAACCGTTAAATTTTTATTGAAAATATAAGGAAATTGAAAAAATTCAACATAGACAGGTTTGACTGTATATGATTTACTTTTATTGTTTTCTTAAATGTTGTAAATAAATGTTGTTTTGTCCGTCCAAGCTTCCGGACTAATTATTTTAAATTAGTGAAACTATCCTCAGTGACCGTGGATTGAACATACCTGCCCCAGTACAGTAGGCCGGCAGGTCCCACACTAACATAGCGCACCAAGAAAAGAGGGTGCGCTTACAGTATTAAAGTAGACAAGACCATAGTCTTCCCATGGGGGTAAAGGACTTTTAATTTAATCTTAAGCCAAATTTCTCTTGCATTGTGTATTATAACTTAGTGTAATAAATTGAAACTTTTTTTTAATAGATTTCCATTTATCAACTAGATAAAATATTTAATAGGGCTGGATTGTTTATCAATATATTGTCATGTAGATGAATAGATGAGAAATGGAAACGAAAGTGCTTAAGATCAACTAAAGATCTTTATTCAAGGCACCAAAAGAAATAATAACAAAAATACAAGGTACATTGGGATTTTATAGTTTTATCTCGATCCTGAGCCCAGCCAATCAAATTAAAGGCCCAAGATAAAACTAATCACACACAACCAATAAAAATACCAAGGATAAACTTGAGGAAACCTTGTGTGTGTAAGAAAGCTATTACTTGAATCCTGCCAAAATGTCAAGTTGCCAAATAGGAGTGCAATTACATCTTTCATTTTGCAGCAATATTATCAAATATTGATATACTTTAAGTATCACAATAACAATATTAAAATTCTGATTTGCTGATATATCACCTGTCAGCGATGCTGCTTTTCCTTTGCACACGATATTGTGGATTGCCAAAAGAAATCCTTAATATTCCACATATTTATTTGAATACAAAGTGTTATTTTTTCAAATTATTACATTTTTTTATGTATTTATCCACAGGCATGATACAAACCCAAGCCAGAAAAGTTGCTCTTGAAAATTATCGTCTTTCTACAGGTCTTCAAAAATATATCCCAATAATATTCTGATAACAAAGCACTTGGGTCAAGATGGAAAATTCCACTGTTCGCAGATGGACTCGATTGGTATTTTTTTCTGCATACATTTAGTATCTGAACAAATTATTTCTATACAATATATATATTTTTTCTTATAAGTGTTAAAATGAATTACTCCTAAAAAATTGTTTTTACCTTTCAGAAATCCTAATTTTTAGGATCAAATTGTATTTCCAAAAATTTTAATTACAAAGGGAAAAAATGAAAGGTTTGGAATGAATGAAAGCTAAGGCTATTCAAAAATAGTTATATCTGAAATAATAATGTCAAAAATAGTACTATACCCTAATATTTTAAAGTATTATTGCAATACATAAATGATATGAATAACAGTTTGGGAATATAGTGCAATATTAAATTTTTAATATCATCAGCCCTAATATTTAATAACTTATATCTAAGCAAATATATTAACAGATTCTTAGAATATAGACCTCACAATAAAATAAACAGTTAAGTAAACTATTTTGAAACTGATATAGCATTCTTGTAGATAATAATTCTGAAGTTTCTTTAATAAAGAATGATAATTGTGAAATTTTATTCTCTTTGAACAAGTTATACTCTTGTAAATATAGAAAATTATTTGTTCTGTAAATTTCAATAATTATTTCAGGGTTCCCACTGTTTTCTACAACAAAAATTAAGCACTTTCTAAGGACCAAAGTAACATTTTATAAGGACCTACTTGAAATACACAGCATAACGACATAAACCCTATTTCCTGAGGAACCTGTTTTAATGATTATGATCCAGACAAGGAGAGTTCAATAAATGCCCTATAATATTTCAGAATTAAGATTTTAAAAATGCCCAAAGATTAATATAAGATAGAATAAAAACAATATTATAAACAGTACTTTCTGAGGGTTTAAAAATGACTATCTCTCTCTCTGATATAAATATATGTATGTATGTATATACTAGTTGATTATACCCAACGTTCCCTGGGAAAGAAGAAAGTTTTAGACTTTTCTATTACATTCAATGCAAGAAAAATTATTCCATAAGTAACTGAAATATCTACAACACCCCCTTAACCTCCATGCTTTGCTTAATTAAGATCTGCATGACTGTTAGCTATTAGGAAAGGGCAGATGACTTTAAACCTTTTCAGTATGCGAAAGATTATTTATTGGTCAATTAATAAGTAACTAAAAAAAACTGTCCCATAAGAAAACTGATAGGAAATCATGTGAGGACGGTGGATCGTGTTGATGGAGAAATTGATCACATTCCAGTTTTAAAATTAAAGAGCTTTTATGGACCTTTGACAAAATTTAAGGAGTTTTAAGGACTGTGGGAACCCTGTATTTTTGATTGATTATGATGCTATCTAAATTTTATTACTTTACTAACAGGATTGCTAGAAAACCTAGAAAACTGAAAAAATCTTGAAAATTCATGGAATTTAAAAACTATTAAAATACATGGAAAACTCAGAGAAAAATAAAAAACATTCAAACTATAAAAAAAAAAATCTCCATAATTGCCAACTATGCTAGTAAAAAATTATAAGTATTTTAAAAATATTTCCTACTGTCATGTAAAAAAAATGACAGTATTTTAGTAACTACATTTTGGCCATAAAATACATCTTTTACAAAAAAACAAATTCAAAAAGCCCCCCCCCCTTTTTTTTCATTGCTAAACATGTTGTGTGACATTAAAAACAGCTATAAAATTTCTGCCCAAGAAAAAATGTGAATTCACTTAAAATTCTAAGAGTATGATTGCATGCTTCCTGTTATTCTACTAGAGAAAAGAAGAAAGAAACCTCCGGGAATTTTATTTGGGAGGAAATTTGTGTAACAACCTGACTAACATCTAGAAATATGACATTAAGAATGAATAAAAATAACAGTTTACCATTATATAGACATAATGATAGTCAGCTTAGGATGTTAATTATTATTTTATTTATACATATTATGCCCGTTTGAACTCTTTCGAGCATACGAAGCCTTGCAGTCCAATACAGACAGAAATTACCCTATTAGATGGGAGAGTCGAAAAGGAGCCCAAGAAATAACATCCTGTACGGCAGGACAAGAAGAAAGATGATCTCCATGCATTGGGGCTGAAGCACAAAGAACACAGTTCGGGGAATCACCGGGACCAACTTTGTACAGATGGGCCCGAAGATAATCATGTCCAGTCTCAAGGCAGAAACAGGCCACACCAATAGCTCTGGACAAGGTGCCACATATTTGCCTATCCAAAAAAAAAAAGACCATTTTTTTCCGGAAGCAATATCTCTATAATGGCATAGTCGAGCCTTACAAGGAGAAGGACAAGAAGAAAGGCAGGACAAGAAGAAAGATGATCTCCATGCATTGGGGCTGAAGCACAAAGAACACAGTTCGGGGAATCACCGGGACCAACTTTGTACAGATGGGCCCGAAGATAATCATGTCCAGTCTCAAGGCAGAAACAGGCCACACCAATAGCTCTGGACAAGGTGCCACATATTTGCCTATCCAAAAAAGAAGACCATTTTTTTCTGGAAGCAATATCTCTATAATGACATAGTCTAGCCTTACAAGGAGAAGGACAAGAAGAAAGATGATCTCCATGCATTGGGGCTGAAGCACAAAGAACACAGTTTGGGGAATCAGCGAGACCAACTTTGTACAGATGGGCCTGAAGATAATCATGTCCAGTCTCAAGGCAGAAACAGGCCACACCAATAGCTCTGGACAAGGTGCCACATATTTGCCTATCCAAAAAAAAAAGACCATTTTTTTCCGGAAGCAATATCTCTATAATGGCATAGTCGAGCCTTACGAACATGTTCATGGATGGCCCACTTAACATTGCCTAGAGGGGCACAAGTTATGGGTTGGTGCAGAAAACAACCCTCTTTAGCAAGCGTGTCTGCAAGCTCATTCCCAGTCACATCACAGTGGCTAGGGATCCATTTCAGAATTACCTCCTTCCCTGATTCAATCAAGGAATTCGATTTTTACACTTGAATTCAATGAGATTAAGTACACAAGTATAATTAGTTATTCTATGAATAGCAGCAACAGAATCCACAAACAGAACAATTTTTTCGTTATCTGTATTTTCAAACGCTCTAATAGCCATACAAATTGCATACAATTCTGCATCGAAGTTATCAGGGTAATGTCCAATTGCCTCTCTCAGTTGAAAAATGTGCGAATAAACACGCTACCCGCCATTCCATCAACTGCAGAGCCATCAGTGTATACATGTGTCCATTGCTCAATGGGATAAATCTCATAAATGGAATGTAAAGCAAGAGATCTGAGCTCTGCCAGAATAGAAGAACTTGCAATAGATTCAACCAACCCAGAAGAAGCCTTTGCATAGTGCAAAAAGCCAAGAATGTTAATTAATATGCAACATACTTAAAACTAACAAATTACATAATATTATCATACTGATAATGATTTTTTTATGATAAAAGCTATTAAATGTATTCAGTTTTAACATGAGTTACAAGACATTATCCATGAAAAAATAATATAGGTTCATTGTGAAAAGTTTTTTTTGTTTTTTTTTTTTTTTTTTTTTTATTTTTTAAATTCACTTAATACCAGCTTTAAGAACATTTACACATATTAAAATCTCTGATAGACATGGAGTGCTTATAACAAATAAGTAACATAATAAAAATTGCTTACCAGGTAGTTTGAGTAACACTTCTGAACAGACTGGCCCTCTTTAAGGCATAATTCATGTGAATTGTTATGATTTTTTAAACATGTTATAAAGGCTAAAGTTTCTTTCAAACATGGAACCTCTGTAAATGTAAAGTTTTATTAAATTATGCATACAGAAATATATATAAATATGTATATTTCACAAAGGAGAAAGAAAAACTACTTAATTCCTTTCTTATATATTAAAATTTTATTTAATAAATGTTACAGATTATTTTTTCAAACCTTTTGACTGTCTATGTATGGTCTCAGTAAATATCACTCCTGTTAATAAAAGTATAAATGTGTGACTTCCAATTTTTAGTTCAAAAGAGCAAAAACTGTATCTTTTTATCTTATAAAGCTTAGGACTTTTTTACTTCATACTTAACTGACTATGGGGAGGAAGTTTGAGTGATTAGCATGAATAATAAGACCATAGCTGTCAACATACCAACTTCGGAAATCTTATAATTTCACATGCTAAATGCCCAGAATCTAGGCTGAAAATACATTCACAAATGTTTATATATATGTAATCCATTTTTTATAAACTGCTAAACAAGGAGAAAGCTCAACAACTAGCAGTAATAAAAATGCAGTCAGGCTGACATTGAAGAGAACAGCATAAGTTTAATTGAAACTTTAGTCCAGAGCTGCTATAACACACATCTATTCTACTGAATGACAGACAAAAAAAACCCCACAGATTTTACTCTGATCGAACAGAGGTGCACCCATGAGCGAAGACAGAAAGAATTTTCCCACGGTAAAAAAAAACTTAATAAGCAAATTAAATGCAAGATCAGAAAAAACTTGGAGCCACTTGCCGGTGACAGCTGGGAAACATGCTGAATAGACAGAAAGTTTACATTTTTAGGATAGAAAGCTTTGAGAAGATTGTTAAGTGGAAAACACTCCTTTGATTAAACTATTTAGATTTTGTTTTTGGAGTGGCACGGTCTACTTTTTGCAACACTAGGGCTAATGAGACCGGGACCTACTGCTTAAAGCCGATTCTGAACGGCTACAAACATCCATGCAATAGTGGGATTCGAACCCACGAACTGCGTATCCGAAGGCCAGCACCCTAACCATTCTGCCATCGTTCGGCTTAAACTATATAGAGGCTGGGAAAAAGATTAAAAAGAATTAGAATGGGAGGTTCTTAAGGAAATATTAAAGTTAAATGATTTTGATATATTACATATATATAATGTATTGATAAATCCTTAAAATAAATAAAATAAATAAAAACTTTATAAGAATTATATACAAAATAAGTTTTTTTAAAATTTTTTATGCAATAAATTATTACACTCCTGTTTTTCTCCAGGAAAATGACAGAAATATCAATGAAGAACTTACAAAATAATTTTTTAAGTTATGTCCTATTTTAAAGTGTCATTTGACCATAAAACTAAAAACGACAGCAGACTACTTCTGTGGTATGAAGAGAACTATTTACTGCATTACGAATGTAAAATGTTCATATGCATTATACTTCCACTTATCACAGATAAGATTATCTGTTTTAAAAAAAAATTAAAACAAAACCATACAGTTTTTACATGAAAATGCACATTATCTTACAATGTGACCAAAATACATACAATATACGACTAAAGTGTACAAGCTGGCAGATATATAAGACTAATGATAAACCTTTAATACTTTTGGTATTACTAGTCAGGGCCATGTTATTAATATGTGCAAGTTGGGGGGTACATCATAGCATAAAATTAAAATGGTGATGTGTTCTACATTTTAAAAATTCAGATGGAAAAAAAAAATTTCTTAAAAAAAAAAAAAAAAACATTTAATTCTTGATTATATATATAGTGATGGAAAAATTCTAAAACATTAAAACAAGTAGTCTGTCCCACTGCTTATTTGAACAGGAAAATTCTTGGCTTGTTCGATAATTTTTCGATATATATGTTTGAGAGTATGTATTAACAAAGCACAAAATGTTTACTCATTTAAAAAGATTAAAGGTAAAATATAATTAAAAACAAAAATTCATATTTTTATGTTAATAAAACTTTATTTCAAAACTCAAAGCCATTTCTTCCTAATGTTGCCACTGTGCAAAGGAATTAGATATTAACATGATAACACTGACTAGGCTTGGCCTGTCAACAGTTATTAGAGTGTTAATATACCAATAATTTTGCTGAGAGTTAGACTTGGTTTGGTTTGGAGCACTACGATCTACTGTTTTGCACATTAGGGCTAATGAGACTGGGACCTACTGCTTAAAGCCGATTCTGAACGGCTACAAACATCTATGCCATAGTGGCATTCGAACCCATGAACTCCAGTACCGATGATAAGTACCCTAACCAATTGGCCAGCATTCGGCATTGCTGAGAGTTAGAATTAAGTATTTACAAGTTTCAAAACAAGAATATAAATAGATAAAGAGCATAGCATAGTTAGAAAATAATGTAAAATTCTCCTACTCTAAATTAGTAAATTTAAAAATTAATAGCACTCTAATATTCAGTTATATTCTATTTTTAACAAGTTATTAATTTTTAAATTCAAAAAATGACTTTTAGTATAATATATTATAATTACACTTTTCAGTTTTTAAATTAACAGTTTCAATTTATATTTCAAATTAATTTTCTTTTTATATAATCCAATATTGATATAGTCTTATCTTAGCATGTAACATACAGTGGTGTGCGGTAGGTTTTCATGCAGGGTGTGCAGAGAACATAGATTTTCCAATAAATCTTTAATTATGGAGACATCTGAGTCCTCAATTTTGAAACGGGTTATTTATTATGAATATAAATTTAAAGATTACAATAAATAAAATATTTACCTACGAGTAGTCGAGTTATAACTATAAAAACAGCTGAACTTATGAGAATTCTACTAGCACTGAAGCAAAATTCATGTCTTTTGTTGAATGGTGTCATATCGTCGTCGAAAAAGCAACGCTTGGGGCTTCCACGAAAAACTTTTATGTTCAGCAAACGTAGCACCACATGGCGCCCGCCGCTGCAGTGCCTCATCCGGATGCGTATTGGTGCCGATAAACCTAACATCTCTTCCATGTGCAGAGAATTTCACTGCACGCTGGTACAATAGAGCGAACTGTTTCTCGTTCGGTCAGTGGATTAAATTATATTTATTAATTGTTTTTAACATTTGGAAATCATATATTCTGCGAAAAATATCTTGACAATTTTTAAAAACAAAACCAGGGATATGGTGTTACAAATATAACTTATATATTGTCTGTAAGACACAATGAATGGTAAAATTTGGACTGTTCTGTTAAAATTCGTTTCTTAAAAACAAAACAACATTGTTTTTCAGCAAATTATTTCAATAAATATAATACATCACCGAAATTACTTTACCACACTAAAACATTTAACTTTATATTGATGAAATACTTCTTTTATACTTCCATGAAAAAAAAATCTTACGATATAGAAATTTGAACATTAACCGTCTTCAAAATCGTATGGTCAGTTAATCAGTTAAAAAATCAAAAGCACGTAAATCCTTGGTCTAATACTACGCTTAATAAACCGTACCTTCGGATGATTCTGAATGCCAAGTTCAGGAAAAATAGCTGCACTTGCCTCAGTGCCATAGTGTATGCTGTTCTTCTCCAGTAGCCATACATATAAAGCATGATTTTCAATTTAGTGCGCAGTGCGTACACATCAGAACTTCCTATGTTCGTTTGCGCGCTACGTGGTGCAGCACCTAGTACCGCACACACTGCGGGAATACAAGCAAGCAAATCAACATAATATTTGAATATATTATAAATAATATTTATTATATACCATATAAAGATAGGTAGACATAGGTGCAGAAAATTATTGTCCCTCATAATTTTGCAGTGCACACCCTGCACATATGGACTGCACGCCACTGGTAACATACATTACAAAACATTTTAAAAAGGTAAAGTAATATAAACAATTATGTAACAGTAAATATGCTTAAAATATTTGAAATAATATAAACTGTTTTTAAATCTTCAACAGTTTATTAAGAAAAGGTATTTAGAGAAATTCATTAAACTAATTACCAGTCTCTTGTCCTTTTCTAGTTGAAACATGCTGCTTTAATTTTAAAGGCCACTCTTCTTTAAATTCTACAGCGTTTGCAGCTTGGGGTTTTCTACCCCGTTTAAGACTGTAACACCATCTTGGGCTGGAAGAACTTGTAGGACTAGAAATGAAATTGTATTCATTTGCAATTATGCTTAACATTTTGGAAAGAGTTTTTAATAGATATAAATTTAAAAAGAGAAAACATAATTATTACTAAACAAAGTTAGTTGGTTGGTTGGATGGAGTTTTATGGCACTGAGTCCTCTTGGGCAGGGTTGGCAAAAACCCGGGTTTTTTCAGAAAAAACCCTACCCAGTGGGTTTTTTCAGTGTTTTTGAGGTTTTTTTTCGGGTTTTTGGGCTTTTTCGTGTTTTATCAGGGTTTTTTCTATACTTTAAAGGGTTTTAGATGCTTTTTGGGAGATTTGAAAACTATTCAGGTTTTTTGTTATGTAAGAGGACAGGATATATAATTAATTGTATGATTAAAATAAATTTAAAATGTTAATCACTTTTTAAAATTAAAAATTTTAAAAATCAATTTTAATTTATGCAGAAGAAATTTTTGTCTAAGTTAAAGGAAATTTTGAAATCTTAAAATAAATTTTTTCATATTATAGAATTTTTCTAACATCAAAAAACTAGTTTTGAATGGCGATTATTTCATACTAAAAGTTGCCTTTGAAATACTTGCATTTGAAGTTTTTTCTTTTCAATAAAATGTATTAAATTATTGCTCTATATTTATTAGCAGTATTGTATTATTAAAGAATTCAGAAGATATTTTTTTAGTTAATTTGTAAGTTATATATGATATTAATCAGAATTAATTATATATAATATCCCCATGTTTATTATTTGCAGCTGTTATACATATTTTTTACCCAATTTTTCTTGTCCATTTTTCGATTAATTTTATCACATGTAATACTTCAATATTCTTATTTTTTTTCGTTCTACATTCTTATTAACTTTGTTTAATATAGGTTTTATTGTATTTGTTATACAGATAAGTATTTTTCCCTGAAATGTTTTTAAGTTTTTGTTTTTTCTAGCAGTTTAGACTCCCGCAAATTAAAAAAGAATTCTAGGATCATTGTCAAATATCAAATATGTAATATATATTATAGATTTAATTCAATATATTTATTATTAGTTAAATATGTGTAATTTTAAATAAAGAATTTGAGAACCGAATTTTGAAAAAACCCACTTGGGTTTTTGGGTTTTTTTGAAAAAACTGCCTGGGTTTTTTCGGGTTGGGCAAATGAAGCCAACCTTGCTCTTGGGACATATTGTGCCATACAAATAGTTAAAATTAATTCTACAATGACCAAGTCAAAACAGCTATAAAAGATGACTGAAGGTAAAAAACAAAAAAGTAAAAAATGCAAAACCAGTGTGGACAAGAGACATAAGACCAAGAGTTAAAAAACAGTGGTGAGTCATAAAATTCAGATGTGAGGGTAAAAACCAATGTTTTTTAAAAACAAGAAGAGCTTAGGATGAGGTGAATTGTTTAAAATATCTTTAATATTAATAGATGAAGAGTTAAAATAAATAATACAATATTTTTTAAACCTGGGACAATTAATGAGGACATGCTTTACAGATATGGCTACATTACAAAGCTCGCAAACTGGGGCAGATTCTCCGAGTACAAGATGACGATGGGTCAAACGCGTATGACCAATCCAGAGGCGAGTGAGAATAACATCGTGTCTTCAGGATGCTAATGTATTCCAACTTTCAATTTTCGATTTAATGGTACGCAACTTGTTATCAGTCGTTCCATTCCAAGAATCCTGCCACTTCTTATACAGCAGATAAACAAAGAAACTATGTTAATTGTATACCGTATATTTTCGAATATAAGTCGAGGGTACGATTTTCCTTCAAAAATTTATCCAAAGTTCAAAACCCGTATATAAGCCGAAGTGAAAAAAAAAAATTTTTAGAACATTTAAATATGTTACCAAGAAGCCAAACATATTGTCTAGCAGATAAAACACAGGGAAATATTTTCCAATCAAGTTGCTTTAAATTAAAACACTAGACCAATGCTTCTCAAACCACATCATCCAATTTAAATACCGTGGAAGTAGAAGATCAGTCGCACTTGGAGATAAATACAAGGACATACCTTAGCTTGATTCGAAAGTGGCAAGGAAAAACAACTTACATTTTAAATTTTAATTAAATTTATGCGCCTTCGTTAATTTCACAATTTATACTAACTTATCTAGACTACTGTCACAGAGCACAGTTTGATAATCGCAGAGTTGAACCATGCGATCAATGGTATTTTTACCTAGATGCTAATGAGAAGTTTCAATTATGGTAACCCTATATAAAGATAACTTCTTCTAAAATTTAAACAGTATAAACTTACGGGAAAAAGAAAGGAAAAGAGATGCTATGTTTGGCAGTTTATCGATTACTTCCAGGTTACTTAGAATTGTGTTTGTTAGAAGATAGCTGACCCGCTTTCATTACAGTACTGTTATTTTGGAGTGATTACAACACGGATAAGTCATTTTAAATTTATTTTTCAATTTTTATGTTTCCTTATTTCAATATAAGCTTTATTTACTGTTTTTTTTTTTACCGTTTTGTTAATTTTTGACGATTTGGAAACTTTTTATCGCCAATGGCAAAAAAAAAAAAAAAAAAAACGTTGATAACAAACACATGTATTACCTCTGTTCCATGAACCTGTGTATAAGCCAACCCACTTTAGGTCTTTAAAAAGCCCCAAAAACTTTTTTGGCTTACCCACTGATATATATGGTATATAACTTTTTTTTCCATTAAATAATTTCTTAAATTCAAGATTTCAATATATCATACCTCTTAAACTAAATGCTACACAACCAGAAAAGAAAACAATAGCAGGGCAATTAAAAAAAATAAGAAGATGCATTGCAAAAGTTAATTTACAATAGAATATAAAAGGCAAATTAAGACCAAACCATTTATGGCATGGGTTATAAATAAGAAGAGGAAATTAAGTCAGAATCCCAAATGTTTGGTATGAGCTGTAGTAGGTCAGTAGGAAAGTGTAGATGCCACCTATATTGTATTCCAATAATAAAATTGTCAACAAATTCTGTGATATTGTATGGCAAATGCTTAACCCTCTTGCTGTGTACTTTTTTTTTTTTTTTTTATCAAAATAGGTTAAAAAATTATGTATTTTTTTATTACATAATTCAAACCTATATACATTTTAAAGTTAAAATATACAAAAAATTTTTGTAAAAGAGTCTTTTATTTTAAATATAGAATTAGATAATTAAAAAAGGTGTTCAGAATAATGAAATTGAAGAATAATGATATAAAAGCTATGTTTTGAAAATTAATCTTGCTTAAATTATAATTTATTTCATAAAATACAAAAGCAAAACATATATACTAATTAAAAAATGCAAAAGACTTACAAAACATTTATTAGAAATGAAGTCTTGTATGATAAATTTCGAAATAAGGCTCAAGGCAAAGTCCTACCTTGCAATCCTTGCACCAAATTCGCGTTTCTTTTTGAAGTTTTTTTAACAACAGACAGCACACTATCTACAAGGCTCTTTTTTGATGGAATTTGGATCTATAGAGCTAGCAAAGTGTCGAGCAGTTAGTCTCATGGGTCTGTTACTCTCATGTACTGTTGGTGTCTTTTACTATTATTTGCAACGTAACATCATCAAAATAAAGTTCAAAATAGTCCAAAACAGTTACATTATTTGTCATAGTCAAATTTAGTCCGGGATTGCCAAGGAAAGGAAATGAAGCAGGAGCTGATGGAATATTTTGCATATCAATTTTGCATCACTGTAGAACATTTTGAATAGAAAATGAATTTTTAGATTCATCACTTTCCACAGAGGAATCCGAGAAATTCTCATAAGTTTCGCTATAACTATCTTCAATAGATATATTTTTGCTAAACCATAATCGAAATTAAAAAAAGGCACTAGTACCAAGTCAAATAAATAGATAAAGAAAAATTTATAAGATTAAAAAATGAGCAAAATTTTAATGATAAAGTGGGATTAAACTTTCAAGGTCCATTCATAGCATATTAAGACTAATAATCTCTTTGAAATAAGGTTGAAGGCAGAAGCTTTTTCTAAGAATTTCAATAGAATTGATTACATCTATATATTGTAAGTCGTTTCCTGAAATTTACACTATTCAGATGATTTATTTTCTGCGATTTTGCAGTTCATAAGATGGAAATTAAGTACATCATCGTATTTAGGGGTGCCGGGAGAAAATTGTAAATGTTATAAATAATAAAAATGTTATATAATTGCATAAATACCATGTATGGTGTTATATATACTTTGTATTTGATTAAAAAATAAATTCGATAATAGCACTTGATATAATAGCATATTTAATACTTACGAAAGGAAATTCCTCATTTCCCTTATCTAATAATATATAAAGTAAGATTTGCGATCAATCTCCGGTGGGCTTATACGAAGTTCAAATCCAAAACATAAATGTTTTCTTCTGGCAGTAGCCAGTTAGTATTCAACAAATGCTCAAAATATGCCATGGACAATAGGATTACTAGTACGCTATAGGAAGATGTTGACATACTAGTATAGTTCGTTGGTAACATGATTGACTCACTGACCTACATTTAGTTATAAATAATAAGAAATTACCTTCCTTACAAATCTACCTATGGAATCGATGATTGAACAGGGTGTTTATAAGAATTTTCCCTTGATGAATCATAAAGAGTAATCAGTCATCAGAATAATAAACCTCTTTACTCCATGGTTCTAAAATTCTGTTACCCTCTGTGGTTGCTATGCAGCGCTGTATTTAAAGGGATACTATAATTTTCGAAAGTAGTTCGATAGCTAAAACTCTGCTATTATTTTAATCAAGTGTGTTATCAGTGATCAGTTTAATAAAATGTATTAAGTGTCCCATTTTACTCCATTCTGAAGGATAATTTTTCTGAATAAAATAAAGATGTTTTATGTTACATACTATTATCCATGTGCATCAATCCATAAGTAATGTGTAATTCATAAGTAATGTATAAGTAAATGCTTTTGATTTTATTAAAAAATTGCATAAATTTAAATACGTGCAATAAATTGATCGTGCGGCCCTCGCATCTGTTGTCAAATCCTATTTCTAATTTTAAATAAACTTTTGGCCATTGCTTTAATGTTGTCTCTCTTTTTTGCATTCTATATTTTTTATACCATATGAAATATTTATATAAATAAAATAACAAAGAAAGATAATTTTTGCTGAATTCTGAGATGGGAGAGGAAAACATACCTGGAGAGTAATTCAAAGTTAAATTTTATTATTGATATATTTTATCAAAGTTCTAACAATTAAAAGTAACCATAATGTATTAATAAGTTTTTATAAAATATTAAGACATTTGTATGTATTTTATTTTTAATCTTGTGTACATGCTTCTGTGTACTACTAGAATTTCCAGATTCTCAATAATTATATGCCTAATAAAATTTTTACTTTTAAGTGGGAAAAAAATTGATACATAGTATTATTGTCAAAATACTCAAAATATTTGCTATTTTTGAAAAAAAAAAGTGCAATTTGTTATTTCTGGCTTTTTAAAAAATATTATTTTTAAAGAGTTTGTTAAAATGTATTTTAAATATAATCAATAACAAGTTTAATACATACAGCATTTTAACAACTTTGAAACATTTCATTTATTGCAACTTAGTATCTAATGATTTTATTTTGATTAAACTGTGTAAAAATTTGGTGCATCAATAATTGATTTAAAAGGAAAAGTGATAAAATTATAGTATAGGTCCTTATTTTTATCACTTTTGAAGAAGTCATCTTGAAATTGACTTTTAAAACTCAGTAGACACTCCTTCTAAGCAAGAATGAAAACTTGCTATTTATATAGCAAATTTAGAGCTTACCTTCACTAATCTAACTTAAAAAATAATAAGAGATTTGAAAAAAAAATTTCAATTTTACAACTCCTCTTCAACCTCCACTCAAAATACGTGTTCTGCAAAAGATCGGTCGATTTACTTAAAAATTGGAAAAAGAATTTACCAAGTATCTAAAAATTTATTATTTAATTTAATTTAATTTATTAAAAATTTATTATTAAAAGTATTTAAAATAATCAAATTTTGAAAAAATTTTCCTCAAAATGTTGTTTTTGATTAAGAATCAATTTGTTGAGTTACGATCCCCTCGCCAGATTTCAAATGCCACGCTGCAAGCACGCCAATTTCGCCAAATGTGGTTGAAGCACCAACAAGATCCATGATTAGAAACAGGAGAGTGGGCTAAGAAGAGGAGTTGAAAAAGATCAGTTAATGAGCACTTTAGGTCACTGGACTTTACTAGATCCTACCTACCCTTATATTGACCATATTCATTCTCTTGCCAACTTTCTTTTTACAAAATTTCAAGCTAAATTTTTTTTTTTTTTTTTGAACCTTTAAATCACTCAATAAATCCATCTTAGCTACTAAAGCTCTATTGTTGTTACTTTGTCAGAAGTTGCAGTTTACTTTCCTTGGTATTTTGAGGGGAACTTGCTGAAGAATCTACAGCTTCTTTTCAAATAGTTTCTTTCCTCTTCCTAAACATATGACCAGCTTTACAACTTATAGTTAGCATTACTTATTACTATCTATATAACTAGCATATAGCCCGTCATATGACGGGATCAGTAAAATTTTTAATTTTCCAGAATTGTAAAGAACCCTATGAGGCAGGTAAAAAAATGGTTTGTTTTCTTGGCTGAAAATTACCTTTCAACAAAAAATATCGATTAAAATTATCACATATATACTTAATCTATTATTTAAGTCAAATAAAAAAGAAAACTATGTTATATCTAAGTTTAGTGATAAAACGTATGAAAATAATGCAGAAAATATTTAAATAATTTAAAATAAGAAATGATTAAATGAGATGGTTAAAGGAATGAAGTCATACTGCTAGAAAAAAATTGTTATTTTTACCTATTTATTATGTGATAAATTGATAAATTTAATCGCTTGCTCTTAAAAGGGGGCTTGATATAATGACATTAAAAGCTCTAAAAGGGGACAGGGTGGATTTCGAACGTTTTAAAGAGAATAGTATTTTTCGCTGTGATACGAAGCTTATTCATACCAATTTACTTCAGAATCAGATCTATAGTTTAGGAAAAGATAAACTTTACTCGCTTTAAATTTTGCAAACCCTAACTCATCAAAAATCCAATATGGATGCTCTATCCATTCCAGGTCCAACTGCTTCATAAATTCGAGGACAAACACATAGATAGCTTAGGCTATTATTACATTACGAGAAGAAAGTTTAAGGAGAGAAAACATGAAATGTTTATGTGACCACGGACATCCTTAAAGCAATATGTGAATTTAATAAAATAAAAATAATAAAAATAATAAAACAACTTTCGGAAAAAGAATTTAAAAGAAAAAGCAGAAAATATTAAATTTATAAGACGTTAAATAAAACTGGCCGTATTGGGTATAGAGCCTTTGCCATCCTATCAAGAATGAATTTCGTATAGAATAAGAGGAAAGATAAGGCTTGAAATAATAGCATTAAATGCTTGAAAAGTAGGGGTGGGGTGGATTTCGAACTCAATTTCAATTTTGCTAACCCTAACGCATGAAAAATCCAATATCATTTGATGACTGTATCCATTCCAGGTACAACCGCTTCAGAAATTCGTGGACAGACAACTTAGGCTATAGGGGATAAGAATAAAGACTTATTTTCATTTTTATACTAAGAATTATTTTTAAATATTTGAAAGCAGGGTTGGCATGATTTAAAACTTGATTTAAATCCTGATTTAAAACTTGATTTAAATGAGTTGATTTTTTTTGAAAAATCACTGATTTAAAGCATTTTTTTTCACTCCTTTTAAAACCTATATTCCAAAGACAGGAGAATTGGGAATCAGCACAATAATACCAATAAGTAAATAAGTGTAAATAGATAGCATGTGGTTTCGAAGAATTTAGGGGTTGTTATCAGAAAGTATGTAGTAGGGGTAGTACAATAATTGATTATGACTGGTGGAATTCCTTTTATGTAATGGGAGGTAAAGAGAGTATTACAGAACTTGAAATCCAGTTTGTCTACCAAATAACAACAGCCGTGGCTTCATCTGCTGGAATGGAAAGACAGTTTTCTTCTTTTGGTATTGTTCATTCTAGCCTTCATAACCAATTAGGAGTGGATAAAGCATCAAAGCTAGTATTTTTATTGAAACAATTAAATCCATAATTCGGTGCTTAAATAATATTGAAATAATTGTGATTTGTTTTTTTTTAAATAAATAGTTTGTATTAAAAGAATATTTAATTTGTTCTTTAAATTTACATCTTATTTAGTTTGCACTATCCAATTACAAAATAATGGAATATATTTAGGTTAAAATTTATATATTTAATTTTAGGTAATCAGTGTGTAGAGTATACTAGATAGATAAGATGTTACTTCTTATAACAAACTATTCTGTGTATTTTGCAAAAAACATAAAAACAACAATTAAAATTAGTATTCAGAAAAAATCAAAGAAATCAGATTTAAATAAAAATTGATTTAAATCAAATAAATCTGATTTACTTTTATTTTATTTTTTTTTAAAATCATGATTTTTCCAACCTTGTTTGAAAGCTTATTGATCATTTACTAGTTTATTTACTTGCTAAGATAGAATCTTTCATATAACAGATGACTATTAAAAACCATAGAGGTTAAAGTACTAGATAAATATTTATTATCAAAGCTCTTTTATAATAATATTATTCAATGATGTATACAGAAATTAATTTTTAGGAGTAGGGGAGACCGGGATAAAATCGACCATCCCTTATTATTTATTTTATTTATTATTTTTAATGTTTAATACTTTGATACATAGATGACAGCACTGCAGTCTTGAAAATGAATGTGTAATTGTGTGTTTAGCTGACAATTTAGCCATTTTATTCTAGAAAGTTGATTTGTGGTAGTCAGAAGTAAATATTTTCATCATAATATATCTTCTCTTCATTTCAGAATTGTTATTTGGAGGATTTAACTTCTCACAATAAAGAGCTAAGATGATGTATTATTATATTTAATGTAGCTAAAACAATTTAATATAAGATTAGTTCTTTTTTTTTTCTGACACTTTTTGTCATAATTACACATGGAGTAAAATGGACCACCAGAACCTGGGGTAAAATGGACCATGGTCCATTTTCCAGGTTGTGTTTTTTTTTCTGTAATGCTTTCTAAATTGATTTTATGTGTGATACTTTAAAAAACATGCAGGATTTAAAGTAACAGATATATGGCAATTCAATGAAAATGTCTTTGAGGATATCCAATATCTCTCATCATTTGTGACTGATCAACCGTCACCAGATTTTGAATTAACAAGTACAGCTGATCGTCAACCAAGCACAGGTAATGAGCAACCAAATACATCACATTCACTATAAAGTGAAAATTATCAGTTGAAAACAATATCACCTTTTGAATTACGCCCCTTGGCAAAAGCTAGCATGAGCAAGACAACAAAGAAACGAAAGAAGGGTGCATCAAAAATTCTAACTGATACGCCAATGGAAACGATTGAAAAAATGTCAAAGAGAAAAAGAGGAAAAGTTAAAACAGAAAAATGCTGCTTTAGTTAAAGATAGGAAGAATTTAGAAAAAATGTTAGTCTTAACTAAGCAGAAAAATGATAAAACTGTGAATTTTAAAGCAAATAAAGAAAATTTATGTGGATCAGAAAGTTACAGTGATTCGGAAAATATGTCTGTTAATAGTGATACACAACACAGTGATAAAGAAAGCAATTCACAGCATGATGCTAATTCTGATAATGAATTAAAAGTTGGAAAGTATGTTTTGGTTAAATTTTTGACAAAAAAGAAAGTGGTTCATTTGGTTGGTTTAATAACAGGAAAAAATGGTGAAGATTACGCTCTTGTGAAATTTATAAGGCAAAAACCTAATCAAAATGTGTTCATTTTCCCTGACAATGTTGATGAATCGCTCGGAAATGTTCAAGATATTGTGATGAGTCTCCCAGATTCTACTGCTTCTCAAGAAAATAGCAGACTTTCAGTAACACACAAATCTTTTGTTGTATCATTCGTTAACTTCAATATTCGCTAATATTATGCTTTATGTGTACAGATTGAAGCTATAGAAAATAAATATAATACATTTTATGTTTTGTACTATTAAATAATGTACTACATTTAAGTTATCTGTAGAAATTTTTTGCAGTCCATTTTACCCTATGCCATGGACCATTTTACCCTGGGGTTGGGGTAAAATGGTCCACTTTGTCACTTGCTATTAAAAAAATTATAGTAAAAAAAGTAATTATAATAATTGGTTTTGACTGAGTATAATATAAAGCCTAATATATAGGCAATGTGCATATATATTTTCAGATTAAAAAAATCATTAGTTTGGGAGCAAATACTCAAAATTCACAAAAGTGGACCATTTTACCCCGGTTTCCCCTACATATCATCATTATGAAAGAAGTAATTTCTTTATTTTAGAATTACCTCTTTGCAAAAACTAAGAATGCACTATATCAATCTTATATTTCCTACTTGAAACTGGTCAAGGGTTGATATTGAGTTACAAACATAAAGATCCTTTAAGAATAATGAAGAAGATACCATGAGAACAATACTAGAATCAATGGAATCCAACAAGTTATTGAAATATTAATTAAAATCATTTAATAATTGAAAAACTCTGACTTCTATATTTCTTTGTAAGGAAACTTTCGGAGGGAGGAGAATTCATTATATATGATAGAGAGGCATCTCAATTCCTTGTCTGTAAATATTGATCTAAAGATGCAGTAAAAACATGTCAATTTTTTTTAATGAATTGGTTTAGCTGTAATAATTTTTTTTCATGATGAATAAAATAAGTTTACAGAGAAAAAGTTAAATATTTATTAAAGTTTAGAACACTTATAGTAGAGCTGCAGTAGTTTAGTTGGCAAAGGCATTGTTCTCATAGCCAGAAGATTGTGAGTTTGAAGGTTAAGTTGGTCAAAGATATACTGTGTTCATTAATGGCAGCTCGGACATGTAAAATAAGTTCATGGTTGTAACATCCTCCAAGTTTGCAAACAATATCTGTGGAACCAAGCCTGGGGTCCTTGTTTTTAAATTATAAAGACCGAGCAGGGTCAATGTTACTTGCATCTGTAGCATTTCTTAAGCTATACAGGATTTGTGGGTAGTGCTAAAATTAATAATATTTTTGCAGCTGTGTTTGTCATAAAGATATTTTTATTACCAGCTGCATGAAAAAAAAAAACACCATATATTTTGGAATATAAGCCCATCTGTATATAAGCCAAAGATGCGATTTCCCTTCAAAAATTTACCCGAAGTTCAAAACCTGTATATAAGCTGAAATAACATTCTAACATTCAACTACGTCACCAAGCAGGTAAAACGAAGGATTATTTTCCAATCAAATTTCTTTAAAGCAATACCAACTACAAGCTAGACCAATGCTTCTCAAACCATTTTGGCTATGGCATCCAATTTAATCCTCTAAGCGGTTTGCACATACAATTCTGCATATATTTCGTCACATACAATTTTTGACTTCCACAAACACTCTGAAAATAGATGTAATGTACATTTCTGCCTGTGCTTTTACGGTAGGAGGGTCAAAACTATTGTCACCCCTATTTGACTGACATTTATTGAGGGATGCACCTCTAGCACTTGAGGCAAAAAGACGCTGATAATTTTTTATGGCTTTATAAATATCTAATTCGAAGTATTTTATTTGCGGTAACTGATGTATCTCTAACTGACCACTTAAATATCTTGGATGTCTTTCGTAAAAAATACAAATAAGTCACTCATAGAATATTTTTATTGGTACTTTTAGAATCAATTATTTCTTATGGGATGATCTTTGAGACTTGACGAGCTTTATGTGTTTTAAAAATTAACAATCTATAATATCTATTTATAACCGGAAGTAAAAGGATAATAATGAGGGTGGGTTTCCCGTATTCCATTCGAGTAGACAAAGGGTGAAAAAAAAATCATAGAATGCTTTGGCCAGTGACACAGTAAACCTTTAATGTATTTTTGGAGACTTTTTCCTCAATGTGTTCCACTCGGAGAGTTAAGTACCATGGATATAGAAGATTGACCACATTTTGAAGCTAATACAAGGACATCTCTTATCACATTTCAACTGTGGTGAGGAAAAATAACTTACATTCTAAATTTTAATTAACTTTATGCTGTCTTTATTAATTTCACAATTTTACACTAACTTATCAAGATTACTGCCACAACACACAGTTTGTTAATTGTGGTGCTAGGCCCTGCAGTTAATATAACGACATTATTTGCTAACGACAATAGTTTCAACTTTGAAGGTCTTATATAAAAGTAAACTTTTTCATAAATTAAAAAAAATTCTATTTTTGGCATTTTATCGATTGGTTTTAGTTTATGTAGCATTGTGTTTAATAGAAGAGTAGTCAATCTGCTACAGTTATAGTACTGCTGTTTTGATATCATTATAGCACAGATAAGTCTTTAAAAAATTATTTTTCAATTTTTTTTTTGTTTCAAAATTTTTGCAAACTTCATTTGTTTTTTGCCATTATACATCTTTGTTTTTCTTCTTAGATTTTCTTTTTAATTACTTTGTTAATTTTTGCCAATTTGGTGATATTTTTGTTACCAATGGCAGAAAACATTGCCAAGAAACACATATATTACATGTGTTCCATAGATCCATATATAAGATGATCCCCCTTTAAGTCTATAAAAGACCCAAAAAATTCCCAGCTTATACATGGAAATATACGTTATTTAATGAAGGATTTATCTTGAAAGATCACGATTTTAAGAAAAAAAAATCTTAGGTGATGTCCTTTTGAACCTCTAAGTATGCCACTGATTTTGTTACATATGTACTTGTAACATATATAAATAAATTTTTAACATTTGCTGAAATGGGAAGAATTTACTATTAACACTCTGTTAACAAAAAAGTACAAAAGTATAAAGAGTAACAATAAGAACTATAGTAAAAACTATGACAGACATCAAAAGATAGGAATTTTTAAAATAAATTTTAGTTCTCATATTGCTTTATTGTTTATAAATTACTATTTAAATTGATAATTTCTTGATGAGAACTGAAGTTTTTCAGAAGCTCTATTTTTTAAAACTTTCATAATAGCAAAATAGTAATTTGTTAGATATATATGATAATATGTTGTGTGTAAGAGTACAGTTTTCTTTTTGAATTATATTTTTAAAATGCTGATAATCTGAAAACAAACTTTTTATAAAGAAATTGCTAATTCCACATCCAAACTTTCACTGAAATAACTAAAAAAGAATGTTAGTTATGAATTTTTATTCCTTTTGTATTCAATGATTTACAATATTCTGTTGTACATTTTTCATAGCATACTTAATTTGGCTGAAGAAAAAGATATGGCTCAACTTCTTGATCAACAGATTGAAGACTGGCGATCTAAGGTTATTTCTATTACTCACCTAAATTCTTATTAGAGTCAGAGTTGATTGATTTAATTACCTTTATATAAATCCTGATATAAGTCACTGAATTTTAAAAAATCATTGATTTAAATCAATAATGCTTTCTTTTCTTATTTTGGGATTTTTTTAAGCATGATTTTTTTATTGCATGAATAGAAGGCACCACCAGCAGCATTAGAATGCACAATAACTCATACCTCAGCAATTAACCCTCTGACTACTCAATTTGTAAATCAAGATTTCTTTAAAAATTGTGCATTTTTTTCGTTGTATAATTTAAGTATATGTATAAATTGGAGAATTAAAATGCTAATTTTTTTTTCTAGAAAAGATTTTTTATATTGACTTTTATCATGAGAAATTAACCTTTTAGAAAAACTAATTTCAGATGTTATCTCATGAAAAATTTATTTTTTTAAATAAATTTCAATTGAAATTCAGTTAATTTCTATTTATCACAATGATGCCAAACGATGGCCAATTGGTTAGGGTGCTGGCCTTCGGTACCAGAGTTCATGGGTTCAAATCCCACTATGGCATAGATGTTCATAGCCATTCGAAATCAGCTTTAAGCAGTAGGTCCTGGTCTCATTAGCACTCGTGTTGCAAAAAAGTAGACCGTAGCACTCAACCAAACCAAACCTCCTTATTCCTAAGAGAAACGTAGACCCTATGTACAGATTTATAGCCGAAACACATAGTTATTTTTAAGCCTTCTTGGTCTGTGTCGCATGTCATACCTCCGAAATTTTGTGCTCTTACAGACGGCGTCGCATGTCATTTGAAAAAGAGCAAAATTGTATCGAGGAAAATGGATAAGTCCATCTTCTAAAATAGATTCAACTTATTACTTTAGAATAGAATTTTGTATTCAGCTAAATGAGAGTATTTAAATGAATAAATGTAAAAACGGTTTTTAATGTTAATTTTACTATTAGATTCATTTTACAGATACTTCAATACTCATTCTAAACTTTAAATTCATCCATTATATAATTTTTTAAATCATTTTGCCATTTTAAAACCAGGTTGTGTTATGGTACTCAGTAGGAGTATACATGCATAAGAAAACTTGTAGTTTTACTGAAATATCATTCACAAAGAACATGGTTTTTCGACTTGGTCCCCCTCCGAACATAATTTCTAGCTATGGCCCTGGTAAGAGTTAACTGAGAAGGAGTAAAAAATATATAATTCCTGTATTTAATACATAATTTGTCATATGTAAATAATATTGCATACATAATTAAGAAAATAAATAGGTTAATGAAAACTCAATCTACAGCAATAATATGAGCTGCAGTAGCTCAGTTGGCAAAGGTAGCGATCAAATAACCAGAGTGTTATGGGGTCAAGGATTGTATCAGCCATAGATCTGCTGTGTTCATTAACCCTCTGACTGCTCAATTTGTAAACTGAGATCTCTTGAAAAATTGCGTATTTTTTGTTGCATAGTTTAATTATATATATATATATGCATACTATCTATAATTCTATTATCTAATATAACTGTAGTTCTAGTCATATATTTGTATTTATTATCTAATTAAATGTTTAATACTGTATATAATTTATTCCTCTGATTAAACGGTGAAAGGGCAAAATGTGCTTCTTAAAAAAGGAAGAAAAATACATACCTGCGAAAAATGCAGCATGGGCAGATTTTGCTACATTTGAATTGCTTGTGGAAATTGCGTTATGAGTAGTCTGAGGGTTAATGATGACTGAGGTATGTAAAATAGGTTCATTTTGCAATGTTCATCAAGTTCAATACTGTGGAGTTGGCAGGCCAAGCCTGGGGTCTTCTAATTCCAAATAAATGAGGTTTAGTCAGTCTTCAGCTCTTGTGGTTCCTAGCTCAAGTGAAGCTGCATATTATCCTTATCCATAGACCAATAGCGTATTATGACTGTGTCTATTGTACTTGGTGTTAGGTTTTCTTACACCAGGGAAATGTGTAACAACAAAATAACAATAGTAATAATATTATGATTAATGATTAAATTTTTGTTATCCTATTTATATAAATACCTTAAGTAATTTATTATAATTTTTAATTTGTTAAAAAGTTAAGGTATCCGTCTACGTTGGAAACCTCATTTCTTGCCAAAAATGATATTTTTTTCTTTCTCTATTGTAAAATTTCAACTTTTAGGCTTCTAAATCTGTTTTTGTTTTGTGTCTACGGCATTTTAAAGAAAAGTTACAGCTGTTTAAACATCAGTGACAGCTGTCAAAACAAAACGGAAGTAGCGACTTTGGAACTGGAAGTTGTGAATTTAAAGCCTTTTAAAGAGCATTTTTTTGACAAAACTTTTTAAATTTTCATGAAGATTAGTTTAAACATTTTTCTAGTATTTTTAATAATTAGCAACTTGGCAATTAGAAAGTTTTGAAGCAAGAAAGTGTGGGGAGTTTTAAACATGTATTTTAATTTTTTAATAGTTAAAGTTGCTTTCATAAACTTCAAATGCGTTTTTCTCAGAACGGTATTTTTAATAAAATGTTGAAACTTGAAATGTGATTTCTCAAAAAGTTCTTAAAATATTTTGTTGAAAATTATTATGAATACTTTTGATAGTATTTACTAGTAAATGACCTAAAAGCTTTAAATTTGGATAATTTTTAATGATGTTACACTCATAGTTAGATATAAAGGTAATGAAAATTCGTTAAAAATTCAATGTGTATGATTTTGAAGGACCAAAATTTTTTACAGAATGTAAATTAAGCAAATATTTTAGGTGATTCACTAATCCAGTGTATAAGAAATGTGTTGCATCAAAAAATATTGAAATAATTTAATTTATTAAAAAATTAGACCTTTTGAAAACCCCCGATTTTTTTACTAAATTTTCTTCATTTATTAGAAATTTTATAAAAACTTCTCCAGGAATAAATTTTTTAAGTGCAATTCTCTATGATAATATAAAAAATAAATCTAAAAATGTAAAAATATGAACTAGTTTCTGAGTTTAAAGAAAAATGTTCTCCGAACGTAGACAAATATCTTAAATTAAAAAAAATCTGATTGATATGATTAAAAAAACCCAAGGTTTTTATCTACCCGTATTAAAGTAGAATTCTTAATTTTTTGAACTCTAGTTACCTATATCACTTAAAATCTACAAACTAAATCTTCTTGTGAATAATTAATACTCAAAAGTTCCATCTTTAACACTTCTACTAGGATTACTAAAGATGGAACTTCATTTTACACCACATGTAGCAAATGCATGCTTATAGACAAGTAACCAGTTACAGTGTTACTGTGCCACTGTCTGTGTTGATTTAGCCCAGGAATAGCAAATCATTTTTTAATTAGTCTGCCAGTTAAGGTTTATTACTTTTATGTGTCCAGCATGTCACTTATTATATGTCTTTCAAAGATCACCTGTAAACCCTTATAATCTTCTTAACCTCTTGCCTTATGAATTGAGTGACGATTATGTGTGCCATTTTTTGATGAAAGCTTTTCTCATGCTTCATGACCAGCAGCAGTTTCATCACTAACTAAATTTTGCACACGTTTTTTTTACAGGGCAAGCTACAATGCTATCTTCAGATGTATCCAAATCGGTATCTGTTTCAGTTTCTAAGGTGTAATCAGGACACTTTCCAGCCCTGTTATTAGTATCAGTTTTCCTTTTTGCCATTAGCATGGTTTCCGCACACCTGGAAAGTCATGGAAAATCATGGATTTAGACAATGGGTTAATTTTGTCATGTAAAGTCTTGATTTTCAAGCAAAATGAGTCAAAGTCATGGAAAGTCATGGATCCGCTAAATTACCGATTAAAAAAAATGCATTGAATTGTTTAATTCTGTTTTTACTTGTCATTTCACTGAAGTTACTGAGTTTGGTATTTATGTATTATCCTATTGACCAAGTAAAATTTGTTCACCAAGGAAACTCCAAGAAAGCTTAATGGGTGGGTAAATGTATATTATTCTGGTTTTTTCTTAAATTGTAGATTAAAATTTTATTAATATAATAATAATTATTTTTTAATAAAAATTAGTTAAGATTTTTGCACAAAATATAAGTTTATCTCTAGGGATATTGTATATAAACATTATAGGGTTATATTTGGCTATTATTCATGGTCACCCAGATAATACCAAAGTACCCTGAATTCAAATTGGAAACATTTTGATTGAAAAATTGCTATATGATTAAACTTAGGTATGTAGATACAACAATTTATTTTTATGTATGTGAGTTTATTAACACTTATAAAGTAAGTTTATAGTTTTATGATAAAATTCCTGTGATTTCTCTAAAAGCATATATTTTATTTGTATGTACATCAGAAGTTTTATTCATATATACTTTAACGAAAGCTTTTTAAAGTCATGGAAAATGATTTGCTAAATCAGGGAAAGTCCTGAAAAGTCATGGATTTGAAAAATTTTATTTTGGCAGATACCCTGCATTAGGTTAAATTTTTATATTTTTTAAAGAATTTTTAAGTACCAACAGTTAATTATTTATTGCATATAATATAATATTGCAATTAAGCCTAAGAATACATGACCAACTCTTATATTGCAACTGTAACAAACAATAATGCAAAAACGAAAACTTTATCGCCTAAAAACAATAACATGTCTGATACAAGCTTTTCGCTTTTGGCCAGACGGAATCATCACGTGTGTGATACGAGGTTCTCATTTTAGGCACAGCAGTACGATCATGTATTTTGTACGTTGTTTTAAGGCAAAGGGTTAAAAGTGTTTAATTTTTAAATTTATTCTTTGTCCTCTTGTCACTGTGGGAATCACTGCTACTGTAAATTTTATAATTTTAATAATAAAACTGTAAACATAGCTAATTTTATGTGATCAATAAATAAGTTTCATACAACACAAATTAAAGAAAATACAGCATATAAGAAAATGCGATATTTTTAATAATGTTTATTATGCATATTTATAATTTTGTGTGTTACAAAATTGTATCACTCATTTCTCCTCTTTAGTTGATCAAAGTGTATGGGGATCAGCATCCATACACTTTTTATGTTACTGCTGGTCATGATTTTGAAGATATGATTTTAAAATCCAATGATTGGGATGCCCCTGAAAGGGAATTGAAAAAATGTGAGCCTTTTGAAAATCTGAAGAAAATGTCAGAAATAGACAGACAAGCTGAAATAAAATTCCACGAGGTAAACTTATTTAAAAAAAGTGTTTTTCATATATTCTCCAATGTTCCTCATTCACAATAGAGAATGAATGAAAGTCTAACACTCTTTCATTTTTTTTCATTGGTAATTTAAACAGTGTAAATATAATTAAATTATCACCATCACATTTATTAGCTTTGATTATTCTATTTTATTGAGTTTTTATTCTTGTATTGATGAGAAAAGCAACTTTAGGTAAATATGCCTATATGAATGCATGGTTCAAGGATCAAGGTAATTGGGATTAATGGAGTACCTAACGAAGTGGAAAGTCTTTACTTTAACCTCCGAATGTAAGGCAGATCAAAACCTCAATTTAGGACTCCAGGCAAAAGGTAATCCACACAAAAATTTAATACACTCCAGCTCACAAGGAAACGAGGAGGTGAGAACGTTCTCATAAAAAATTATGAGTAACCAATGCGTTCTAATTAGGGGATAATTAGACTGGAACCTTGACAATGACCAGTAGGTATGGTTAACAGCAATGCATGGTATTCAATACAACGTGAAGCTCAGAAAAAATAAAAAATTTCACAAAAAAGTTACAGGGACTGTAACAAAACCAACTAGGTACAGCAAATAATAAAAAATAATCAAAGAGTGACGACACTGACAAGGAGATATATTTTTGTATTTTTTAAAATTTTAAAATTTTTATTTAGCATTTTTTTTCAATTTTTTTTATAAATATAAAACGAGACAGAACAGTATGCAAAGTACAAAATAAATGAGAGCAAAGTAGCAGAATGATAGAAAACCCAAAATATTGAAAAAAATAAAAATTAGAAAAAATAGCCAAAAAATACAGAAAATGGTACTTCACTAATAAAACAGCAAAATATGAATGCATGGTTCATTTTTATCACAAAGTTCTACCTGTGTTGTTTTCCTGTTGAACAGTTTGAATGTTTTTATATTTTTTACCTCCTTCTTTTTAACTTCATATTCTTTATTGTATTAATACTATAATATTTTTATTTTATTTTATTGCAGTAATAGGATAATTGTAATATTTTGATACTTAAGTTATATATTTTCATTCTATATTACAAATGAGTTTTAACAATTCTAAGTGAATAGTTAATGTTTAAATCAAGTAATGTGTATTAAGTGTTATAAAATGTTTAATTAGTAGCAATGTATTCAAGAATAAATCCTTCTTATTCTTTTATTTTACAATATAGATTTTATCAAATATGGAAAAAGAAAAACCAACCCCAGAATTAAAAGACGTAAGGCACATTTCTTTTAACAACCTAATTAATCATATATATATTGCTATATCATCTGTAATGATATTTTAATAAGTTTTGCTTTAAAATTGTGTTTGAGGTACATTAAAATATTGGTTTGCAAGTTGATATCTCTCACAAAAAGTTTTGTTTCAAAGCATTAAAACATTTGCATATAACTATCAGATCTAACCACATTTTTTAATATGGACATAATTGAAGACAAACTATAGATTCTTAAATAATTGAGAGCTTTTATGCAAAATGTGTATTACGTTAGTGGAAAGGTATTACACTTACCCATTATAGTGTGTTTGTTGGAAGCACTACAAACAATTTTTCTAATTAGACTGAGACCAATTGCTTAAGGTGGTTGGTGACATTGAATCCTCTAGCTCTGTGATTCTCAACCTTTTTGAAGCTATTGCCCCCCCCCCCCAAAACGAGAGAAAATTTTCCCCACTCCCCCACCTTTACATATTCTTGTAACAACAATCAACAATTTTTAAAATTTATTTATGTATTTATTTTTTAATTTCGGGAGTCAAACTTTACAAACTTGGAGTGATATTTGCCGATTATGGATCCCACGCATAAATTCATTTTATTACTGTTATAAATGTTATGAATTGGATAATTGATTTAGTAAACATATTTGTTAGTTTTATCATTAAGTTTAAATGCCAAAACATGCTAATATTGCTCCTTACTGGCAAGTTATATGCACAAACCTCTACCACCCAAATGATGTTCATTGAATCAAATACTTACTAATTATATTTATACAATATATATAGGTAATAGTCCAGGGGTCCAACTGGCCCCGAACTTCACTTGAAAACTCTTCTGAAATTTGCCCCTATTATTTTCCTCAGCCTGGGCATGCTAGGCTGCCAAGAGTCCTGTTAACCGTCTGTTCGAAAGAAACACATCAGTTGTTGTGGTCGAACATAACTTTTATTTCATACGATCAAATTAGCTCAAAATCTAGAGGCGTCTTAACCGGACGGCGTTAGAAAGCTCTCTCTCTGTAATGCCAACCTTCTGGGAGAATCGACCAAAACCCGTGTGTGTTTTTGTGTCATGGGAAAAAATGCTGAGGAAACTGTTAATTGCTTAGAGAGAGTAACCTTTGATTAGAGCCATCTGCTAACGTGTGGCGTTCCAGATGACTATTATAGCTGATCATTACAGATTTTTCCTGGGAGAGTTATTGCATCCTCATTATAAAATGCCAGCAATATCATTTTCTGTTTTGGGAATCATAGAAAGAATTTTTGGGTTCGGCTGAAGGAATGAAAACACCCTCGTTTGAATTGGATGGCTGGGAAGTATGGTTAATATAAAGAGAAGAAATTAAGATCTAGAACAATGAGTGGGAAAAGGGATAATTTTTTATAGACTTTAGGGCTTAGATATTGATATTATTACATATATATATATATATATATATATATATATATATATATTTGAAATTATTTAAACTTTTACAACAATTTGTACTGATGCTTATTGTAAATTAACACAACTAAATGTTGTGAAACATCAGGTAGGTTGAAAAATACCTATTTAAGTATATTTAAAGCATGCAGGCTTCTGTTGCAGAAAGGATTACTTAACTAAGCCAAGAATCTAGTTGATGTTTTGGTTTTCTTTCTTTGGAATTTAAACATTTTGTAGGTAGTAGTTAGTTAATAATTTGCTTGTTTTTATTTTGCTATATTTAATTAAAAATCAAGAGATAAGGTTCACAAGTTCAGTGAAGGGGAAAAACACAAATAGTACAATGAGAGATAACAATTCTAAACACATTAAGGTTACAAGATAGCATAGATAAGTAAAGAAATTTTTATTATATCATAAGTTAAGATAAACTTAGTATATTAAGAGAAACTTTACAGTAAGATAAATACGTAAGTCCAGTAAATGATCAATGCAAATATTAGAATAAAAGTTAGTGGCTAAATTTTTGAGAAAATTTGGAAGAGTAGGGAGATCAATTTCCCTGTAAATCTCACTATTGTGATAATACCATGGTGTATTGGAAAGCAAAAAACTGTTTAAAAGGAAAGTTCACTTAATTGAAAAAAAAAATTTTTTTAAAGGCTTTAGAAGAAAAGAAAAGGGAATGTGCTAAAGTATTTGAAATGTTTGACAAAATTGTATCCATTTGTGAAGATGTGAGTATTAATGTTTTCTAATCTAAACACTTGAAATTTTAAAACTAATTGTTTTACTTTCTAAACATTAAATTTTTAAGTTTATATAAATTTTGCCTTCTATATTTATATGATAAGAATAGGAACAATATAAAATGCCTCTTTGGCCTCTGTTTTCCTAAAATTTGTACTAATTCCTACTTTATATTGAATGGTAAAAAATGATTTTGGTGTTGGTTATAGTTTAGTAATATATTTGTAAAAATTTAAGCTCTTTTCAAAACTTCAAGCATCAATAAATTTTTCCAAACTTTATAAGTTTACAGTCTATGAGTTAGAGAAACAATTTTTCATGTTAATCATTAATTTTCTTGCTTTTTTCTATTTTATTACACAAAAGTTAAAGAATAAAATAAAATAGATAATTAAGATTGAAGTTATATTTGGAAAGGAAAAAAATTAAACTGATTAACAGCTATTCAAGCTAATGTAGCTAATAAATTAGATTATTGGATTTAAAAATTATTTATTTATATATTAAGGATTATAGCAATATTTTTTCATATTTTATTTAAAATGTTTTGTAATGAACAATATGTTTAATACGTCTTAAATTGAAATGAATAATATTCATCCTAAAGTCTTTCAAATTGTGTTAAATTTAATAGACATATCTTTACATTTCTATATTTAATCCCTTAACGCATTTGCCCATGTCTGACATGGGCACAATTCAAATTAAGCATGTAATAAAATCGTTTACACTTTGTTTGTATAACAATTTTTTTATATACTTTTTACTCTTTCCAAGCTCCCTAGTCACCCCCCAAACTGAAATTGTAAAAAATAACTTACATTATACCTATATATCCCTTTTCTGTGAAGAAAATATGTCATATTTTATAATTTTTTCTAAACTAAACTCGTGTTTTAAGGGGTTAATGAAATTTAATACAAATAATAATGAATAAAAGTTTATCCTCCCCCAGTGTTCCCAGTCAAACATGTGATAAATTCTTAAATTATCTTTAAATTTTTATTTTATAAAAAGTAGCCATCACAAGCTAAACACACAAACACATATATAAATTTATTATTGTTATTATTATTTTTTAATTGATTAGTTGCTTAAAAATTCAAAATACTATGTCCAATATTTAAAATTTGCAAAAAGTACCTTACATTGTGAAATTTTGATTATAAGATGAAATGTTAATAATTTATGTCTAGTGGAGTATGACTTTGTAAATCTTAATCTTTCATGTTTTTTCTTTTTTATTCAAAAGTAATTTTATTTATAAATTTTAGTGAATATTTATTAAATATTTTAGTAATTTTATATATGGTTACATTTCATAGATTTTATAATTTTGCTTAATGATTGGAAAATTTAAATGTACTCATATTTCAAATACACTCAACGTAAAGTTAAAAAAATTCTAAATTTTATAAAATGAGCTTTGTTTTATTGCCACAAAAGTTTTTTATTCTAAGATGTAAAATGAAATTGTTTTTAAATATAGACATAAATGGCCATTGTCTGTTATATTTGCTATCTAAAAGTTCATTCAAGTTTTCTTTTCATTTATTGTTTTATTTTTTATATTAAGTCCAAAATTGGTAGTTTTAGGAAGTTAATTATCTAAATTTTGTAAGTCTAACTATAGTTTGTTATTCTGGTAGTTTTTCTGAACTAAACATTTCAATGCTGTTTTATTGACTACATTATATAACAAAATCACTTTATAAACTATTAATTAATTCATTCTTGGTTTGCTTATTTAATTGGGGAGACTTCTTAGTTTAATTTTTTATGTTAGTTCCATTTAAAATATTGTATGCAACATTTCTTTTTCTGTGTGATGAAGTAGTTAATTTTTATCTTTATATCCATAAAATTTACCCTATATTTAATATATAGGTTATATATTATCTCTCATTCAATTAATGAAATCTTCTTTTGTAGTACTTTGAAGCAGAATATACTGACTGTAGCAAACGTGTTTCTAAGCAAATTGCTTTTCAAAAACCAATTATTAATGAAGTTGGAAAATTTTTGCTTGAAGTGGAAGAATTTGGAAATGCTGAACTCAAGTCTTTGCGTGTAAGTAAAAAAGAAAAAATTAATTTTTCTGATTATTTAAACTTTTTTTTACATTAAAAAAACAAGATTATGAGATATGAGTGTAATAAAATGTGAAAGTCATGAGTCATTATAATTAAAGTGTTACAGATATTATCAAAAAGTATTTCATTGTACAGTTATGTTTTTTCAAGTTTGTTATTACTGTATCTTCATGATCTGAAATCCAGAATTGAATCTTTCGAAAAAACTGTAATTCTTGTCAATTCAAGATCATCCTTAAAGAGTATTGTGCTCCAACACCTCTCAGAACCTCCTTTTGTGATTAAATTAAAACAAAATGAGGGAACTTAAAATGAAATGTTAAACTGTAGAATTCCAGTGGTTACATCTCATGTTGACATGGATTGTAATAAATGAGCAGACCTATTAGCAAAGAGAAACACAAAATCATGTATTGAAGAGGGCTTTATTTCATTGTATTTCTTTATTAGGGTATAAGGCTGAACTTATATATAGAAAAAGTTAGTAAATTGAAGGAAAACCCTTGGAGAATATTAAAAATGACTGTAAAGAGTTCAATTGCAAATCCTGTAAAGAGGCTGTGGTTAATTTTTGACTGAGAACTGGATATGACTGCTTAGTCCAGGCATGCCCAACCCGTGGGCATGCCTGGCCAATGGGCTGAATGTTCCCATGGGCCACATTCAGCCCATTTAAAGACTTTTTGAGGCCCAATGGAAGTTTTCCACTGTCTATATAGCTTTAGTCATTGACTATATACAGTTGAAGCATAGAATTTTAGTTGTTAATGTTTTCAATAATAAATATCACATATTATGTACATTAAGACTTGATAGTAACCAATGAAAACCTGGTCTTTGAGTTGGGTTAGACAGGTTATGTTGAAATTTTAGTGTTCTAGAATATTCTGTCAATCGGCCATTACTTATACAACCAGCTGACTCCGTTACGTACACATGCTCTGTCCGACCAGTCAGTGGAAGTTGTATGGAAAGAAAGTTATAAATTATATTTATGGCTACTGTGAAGTTATCATTAATGGTAAGGAATAATTCAGGTATTGTTTATTTAGAAAACACAAGCTAACAATACGTTTGAAATTCTAACTTCAAAAATGTTTAATTTGATTGATAAAACAGTACAGTAGTGATATAAGTGAACTTTCGAATGATCAATGGCTTCTAGATTTATGTTTTTTAACAGATCTAACAATAAGACTGCATGAACTAAATCAGAAGTTACAAAGTGAAAATAAATGAATGAAAACAAATAGAAAAAAAATGCATATTTTGAATACTGCATGATGAGAAAATATTTTGAATAATTTGTTGTTTTTATTTTTATATGTGCAACCCACCTCAGTTCAGTAAATTGTTTTTTGGCCCACCAACCGATTTGGGTTGGGCACCCTTGGCTTAGTCTAACAACTGAACAGGATAGGTATATTCTCTGATAGTCTGTGCCCAATCTGTAAAACAGACAGTATGAATAAAGAACACTTTCTTGTCTGTATGGACCCTGATCCTATGTTACAATGTAGAGGTAATGTTTGCTTGCTATCTTCTTGTCAGGATCTCATGTCCTGAACACTCAGTTCCCTCTAGTCTTTTAATTTTGTATTTTATGGAGATGAATTGTAATTTTATAATTATTTTAAGTATTGCTGACTTTTAATCATTTTTTTTTTAAGTGTCTTAGTATTCTCAAATATCTTGGTATATTAAATATTAATTTTATTTTTGGTGTTATGTGAGTAGCCTATTTTGATATAATATATGACAAATCTTGGAAATAGGCTAAAGTGTCTTTTCTTTTTATAATGACTTCCTTTTTATTATTAGATTACTAGCTGCTTTTTGAAAAGCTCTATGTCTGGATAATAAAGATTGTACTTATTTTAAAATTCATATTAGTTTTTAGATTATATATCACATTGACAATATAAATAATTTTGTAAATAAAACAACTCATTATCATGAAACAAAACATTTATTTTAATTTTCATCATGAACTTAATATAATCTAAAGAAATAAAAGAATTATATTTGATGATTTATCTTTGAATAAACTGATGGAAAAGTACCTAACTTTTTTGCAAGATAACAAATGTATCAATAGATAAAAATGTAAATGTATCATAAATGTTAAATACTTTTTCAAATAATAAAGTTGATGCCTAAATATTTTATTAAAAAATGGGGCAACTGAATCCAAAATGAAAGAAATATGTCAAATTAAAACGAAAAAGTTAAGTAATTATAGTCTAAAAGCAAAAAAATTATTAAAAAAAAAAAAAAAAAAAAAAAAACAGTTTAAATGTTATCAGATGAATTAAGTTAAGCAAGAGATTTTAATTATTTTAGCTCATAATTGAAAAGAAAATTTACTAAATGACATTAAAATAATGTTTCCACAAGAATTTTGGATTAAATAAAAACATTCTATTTATATCTCCACTCCATTGACCTCCAAACAATTTGTCCTGCCATAATCCTTCCTAGAATTAGATTGAATCACCATGCAAAATTCTGCCAAGATTGATCCAGCCATTTGAAAATGCATAGTGAAAATTCATATATACAAAGGGTTATATGTATGTAGATATATATACATATTTTAATCCATTTATTCTTAAAATGATCCAAGACTGCAAAATTCCATAGTTACCAAAGCAGTTGAGAGCAAATTTCTGAAGACAGCTGGGCAGATCTTGGTTTTATTTTTGCTATATTGCCAAACCTCATTTAAAATGCATATAATATTGTTTTTAAAGATTAATTTTACTCTAAATTTAAAGGAATCTCTAAGTGTCTTAATTATATATTGTTTTACTTAATGTTACTGTTAACAAACAAATAACTGTTTGTCCATTATTATTATTATTTTTATTACAAATGTTGATTTCTTAAGATGTATTTATATTTTATAATTTAAAATTCAACAAATTTTGATACTAATATTTACTAAATGCTATTTCATCATTGTATTTTCAGTCAAAACTTAATAAGCAATCAAATTAGTTGAGTACTGTAAGTTAATCACATGTTTACTCAAAAGTGAATATAGTGTGAATATTCAACTTTGGTTCTAAGATAGCTGAACACTTTGACATCTATCTGGTTCTAGGAAAACATTTACATAATTCAAGTAAATGCTACTTTATTATGAATATTGCTGCATTTACTCGAACTTTGTAAACTTTTCATTATTTAACATTTACTTAACTATACAGAATTGAACCCTCGTAAGATCCTCTTTGAGATTATCCTGGAATAGATTGAAGGGGATGGGATAGTTTAGAAATAATGTTCTATAAGAAAATGGGATTATCTAACATATAATATTGATTTGAATTTCATGGATATTTTTGAATTCCTTTTCCACTAAATCCAACATGATGTAACATATATAACTTTTCATTATGTTCCTATTTTTCTTTATTATGGATTCCACTGTTGAGAATTTATACATAGATATTAAATTGGACCATTACAATTGAAGACTGTAAGAAGGTACTAACCAAATTAAAATTTTCTTAGGGAATGCAAGTATTATATAATATTACTATAATTTTGTAATAGTTTTACCATTATAGTTACATTTTTCTTTAGACTTACATGTTCTATAATGCTGCATCTATTCTATAAATATTTAGGATAGAATCTCTGAATGGATTTATGATAAAGGATTATCTATGATTGAAAATATAAATAAAACCTACTCTCTTTTAAATGATCAGGTAAATATGTCTCATATATGATTCTGTTTATTTTACTTTGTTTTATCTCTTTTAAAATTCTAGGTTTTTAAAATATCATTTTGAAGTTTTCATAAATTTTTGATTAAATTGGCAGTTTTAAATTTGTAACTTAATAAATCTGCATTATGCATTTTTTCTATATCATCATTTATAAAATATCCTTAAAAAATTAAAAATACATGATGTACTATTATTTATTAATACTACAGTGAAACCTCTCTGAGCGGCCACCCCTCCATACCGAGAATATTTGGCCACTTAGAGGAGTCGGTCGCTCTGGAGGGTTTTATTTACATAAGATAATTACTATAATTCATAATATAAACAAGTCTGACATATATTCCTTATGTAAATTAAATTTAAAACTTATCTAAAGAGAAAATAGTACTTTATTTCATGCTCCTTTACATTTTTTAAAAAAAAAGGCTACAATTTGTTTCTGTTTATTCTGTAGTCTTCGTACTCCTTCAAAATCAAATTCTTTTCTTTAATGACTTTGTTGATTTCCGTTCTTCCGCAGTTAAATAATTCAGCTAACTTTCTTGCTGATATGCCATTCTCATATTCACTTCAATGCTTTGCTACTCAGATCACTGACCAACTAATGAAATGAAACTGGTGTAAATGATATTTTTGCTGACAGAGGTGCAATTCTTCCTTAACTGTACTGATTGGAATTCCAAACAAAGGTCCTAGGATACCTGCACTGCCTGATTGTCCAGTTCCTCCCTCAGTTTCTACGGATGGTGCAATAGGGATTCCCTATCTGAAGGGTGTGGGGAGAATACTAAAGTGATAACAGATTTAATCTTTCTTAGAAAGGGGGGGGGACTGCAGGAACAGACTTCTCAAGTTATTCCTTTGTCTTATATCTGACCATAAACCTGACCTTGAGTTTTTTCACTCAAAATTGAAGCATGGAGTGAGTAGAATTTTCTGAAAAATGAAAAGGACAACCCCACTTGTTGGCCGTATAGAGAGGGTCGGGTGGCCGCTGATACAGGTTATTTTACCATTAGGTCTATGAGTCGAAAAATCTGTGCCATGAAAAATTGGCCGTTTAGAAGGGTGGCCGCTCAGAGAAGTTTCACTGTATATCATTTAATTTTAAATGTATTCTGTGAGTCAATTAACAATTTCTTAATATATGTGAAATTTCTTTCAAATATACTGCGTGCTAGCCAAAGGATGGTTGAATAGGTAGAATGCTGTTCTATGGTACCAGAGTTTGTGGGTTTGAATCCAACTGCTGGCATATATGGTCATAGCTGCTTGAAATCAGCTTTAATCAGTAGTTCTCAGTCTCATTAGCACTTATTTGCCAAAACAGTAGACCAAAGCATTTCAAACCAACCAACCTCATTTAAGCATTTTATTTTGGGATAAATTTTAAATGAAAATACTGTTGATTTTTAAGATATTAAGACTTATTATATATATTTATATTGATTTTACATCTGTAAAATTAATCTTAATACCAAGCCATAAAATAGTTTATGTCCTTTTGTTATGTTTGAAAGGTATTTAGCTTAAATGTATATAAATTTTCTTTGCCTATTTTAAAGCCATTTGCCATGACAGTATGGTTTCAGTGCTCAACTGCTCTCACTTCCAAAGAAGTTCGCAGTGCTTTCCTTGCTGACCAGAAAGAAATGAGTGACTTGTGGAAGAAAGCTTTTGATGATCTTTTAGTAATAGCAAAGTTTATTTTATTATCAATAGGAAAAATTGTACTGGTGATAATATAATTATGTACACTTAAGAGCCAAAACATTATGATCACCTGTCAATAATGAGTTGTCCCACCTTTGGCACACTACACAGCTTTAACCCACCTTGGCATGGATGCCACAAGTCCTTGGTAGATGGCCAAAGACAGATGTATAAGCAACGGTTACACAAATCCAAGATATTGTGAATTGGTGGTCTTTCCTGCTGCCATCCCATTACATCCCAAATGTGTTCTATTGGATTAAGATCTGGTGAGTTAGACGGCCAGAACATTAACTGGTATTTAGCATCATGTTCCTGGAACCACTCCAACACAATTTTAACTTTGTGATATGGGGTGTTGTCCTGTTGAAACATTCCATTTCCATCAGGAAAAACAGAGGCCATATAAAGGTGCAACTGGTCTGCAATGATGTTCAGATACCCTGTAACAAGCATGGTCTGCTCTACTATAACCATGGGTCCCAGAGACACCCAAGAGAATGTCCCCCAAAGCATAATACCATCACCACTGGCCTGTTTATGACCTACTGTACATTGATGGAGCAACAATTTGCCTGGAAGATGGCATATCCTGACATGGTCATTGTTGTGATGAATGACAAACTGAGATTCATCTGATTAGGCAACTCTCTCCCACTGATCCATGGACAGTTGCGATATTCCCGGGCCTAGCATAGGCGCAGTTGGTGATGACACTTGGTCAGCAAAAGTACACGAGTGGGACGTTTGCTGCGTAACTCCATATCCAACAGTGTTTGCTGAACAGTGTGCTCTGATACTATTCTACTTGGCCCTGCATTGTATTGCATTGTCAGCTAAGCCACTGTCTGGCTCTGGTTTTGCTTCCCCATACAAGACAATCTCTGACAACCTTTCTCTTTAATAGCATGTGGACGTCCAGCACCATGTTGTCTACTGCTGGTTTCACCATCATTCATCCACTTTGCATAAGTACTAACAACTGTAGATTAGGAACAACCCACGAGTCTTGCAGTTTTGGAAATACTTGCTCCAAGCCTTTGAACCATTACAATCTGCCTTCTATCAAAATCTCTTAGATCCACAGCCTGTCTCATCACACACAGAAGTAAGTGAAAGCATGATTCTTCAGACTCTCCAGCAGAAGTTAAATACCACTTCCACCTGATCACGTGCCTTCCACGTCATCGAGGCAAGTTCATTGCAAAATGTAGGGGTGATCATAATGTTTTGGCTCTTGAGTGTATATTGTATGTAGTTATCACACTATCATGATAAACAATTTAATACAGAAAGATTTGATGAAGGATAAGCATTAAAAATAATACTAATTTTCATTCATAAGTAACCTACCATTTTATTGTCACTAAAATAGGATTTTTTTAGATAAAAGTATTGCATAATATTTAATAAGTTATTGCTTGCTGCTTTTTTATTAACTAGATGAACTAAAAACAAAATTTTCTGCTGTAATATGTGAAATATATCTGGTAACATTTAATAAGCAGTTGATTTTAATTACGAGATGAATGTTGCAGAATTTTGCTTTGTCTTTAATATTTTACCTGTGTAATGAAGTGTTTTACCAAAAAAGGAAAAATAAATCAAATATAGGAATGACAAAGTTTTAAAACCTGGATCTCTTCTTAATAGTAGAATTAGATTTCATATATAATATTTGTTTTGCCAATTATTCCTTTCCTTTCTTCAGTTAATCATAATTCAATTTGGTTGAAATACAGTAGAACCTTGGTATAACGACCCCCTGTGGGACCAACATCATATGGTCATTGTAATAAATTGAAAAAAATAATAAAAAAATTAAAGAAAGGATGCAATAGTACATACCTAGAGAAGGCTTCCATTTATTTGTATTTCCATTACTGAATTATTGAAAAAAAGTCTTTGACGCCTATTTCAAGTTCATTTGCGAATTTTTCATTATCACTGATTTCATATCCATTAAATTTTGAAGGAAATCTTCAGAATTAAATTCTCCTTTAAAATATTGACACGAGGCATTGATTGCATTGAAGGCTTCTTTTTCATTCACTTTTTCAAAAGCTTGAATAATTTCTTCTCTGTTGCCGGAATCACAGTTTTTTTTTCATTTCCAGTAATACAGGCAATAAAATTGTCCTCATTCAAATTTTCTCTGTAGTACTGTAAAGTTTCATCTACAGCAATAAACTCATCAAAAGATAATTGAAGATTTAGTTCTCCCCTTTTCGTCAGGCCCCCTCTCCTCCTTTAAGCAAACACAAAGAGAAGAGTACAGGTTTCTTGAAGTTGCACCATAGTACAATAATTTTGAAATAGCCCACTTGCTCATGAGTTCTGCGGACTAAAATTGACGGTTGTTCTAATGAAAAATAATATGCTTGGGGTCATTGTAATGATTCAAAATTAACATTATTCCTATGGTAAAATAATTGGGACTTTTTAAGATGGTCATTCAAACAAAGGGGTTGTTGTATCATGGGGTCATTAAAAGGAGGTTCTACTGTATTATAAAAAATATTAAAAGAGGGACTGTATCAATAAGGGGAGACATGCATTAAAAAGTCACAACTATATTATTTATTCATTGGGGAGCCAAGGACAACTCTCCTGCTCTAAACTGTTAATTGATATCTCATAAACATTATTTTGAAATAAGAATATAAATAAGATTCAGTCATAAAAAATTATTAAGTTTTGGGTGAATGAAGCTTAGACATAAAATTTGAAAATTCTAATTTTCATTATTTTTACCCAATTTGTTTAAAGCATATTATATAAAATTTATTAATCATCCATTTTTATGTTACTTAGATTTTATTTTCTTTAGGATAAAAGGAATGAAAGGGAACTAGTACATCTTAAAATAAAGTTAAATTAAATGTAGGGAAGCTCTATAATTGGGTTTGAACTAAAATTGTTTACTTTTTATGTAGGGGAGACCGGGGCACCTTGGGACACTTTTCAGTTAAACATTTTTATGAATTTTTTTTAAAGCTAATTGAAAAAAATAAGTATGCATACATATATTGTCATCATATCTGCTTCTTATAAACATTAAACCTACTTAATATCTCAATTAGTTAAAGAGTAATAAAAGAAATAAAATACCTTTCCAATGTCCCAATCTGCCCCACCGTATGGGGTAGGTTGGGACACTAAACAACAAATACAAAAATACTGTTCAAATTATTTTTATTAACTGTTATAAAAGAGAAATAGCTGAAAATTGTCCAAGTTAATACATTTTTTAACAAATCTTATATTTGCAGCTGATTCAAGCATATTAGCATTTACAGCAGAATACTTTCTGTTTGTTTTTCTTGTTCTCACCATCTTTTTCTGAAAAAAAAAGAGATTAATGAATTAATATTTTGACATGTTAAATCAATATAAAATTAAGCACCAAAATATTAATTATTTTGCTTGAATTGATATTTGTTTACACTTTTTAAAATGTTCCAAGGTGCCCCATCTATGTGTGTCTGTGTGTCCCAACTTGCCCCATTTTACATAGTATCTTTTGGTAACTACTATACAGTTAGGCTTAACAATACAATTTATTTATTAGCATAGAAATAATAATAAATGAATTTTCTTTCATAACAATACACTTTTTTTTAAATATTTTAATTAAAAAAAATTACTTTTTAAAATGCACATTGATGTAATTTTGGGTTATTCAAAACAAAGAAAATGAAATTGTTCCTTACCTATAAGCACTATCTTCATCAAAATTCTTTGAGAAGTGAAGAGGAAGGCCATCTATCAATACTCATGAGAACTAATTCCTGCTTGCAAATTAAAGCCTGAAAATAAAGGTGTCCCAAGGTGCTCCACTCTCCCCTACTCATAAAAATAATTCTATTACTTCTATAATAAAATTATTTCACTTCCAGTATTTCATTGCATGAATGTCATGCGTTTAATTTTTTTTTTTCATTTTGAAACTGAACATTCTTGTTAATTTGTTACATTCTTTTCTGTTACTTGTAGATGCTTTCAGCAAAACTGGAAAAATGTAGATGCAATTATAATTTAATCAAATTTAAACTTGAAAGAGAAATATTTTGGATGAATCGAGATTACAAAGAAAATATGCCAGAACTTACCAAAATACAAAGGCATCTATCGAGCTTAATTGATCAAAAGGTTGCTTTAAAGTCAGATTTAAAGAAGTTAGAAAATGAAATTCAATCAGAACAGAAGCAGCTGATTGAAATTAAAAACAAACTGAAAAAAAAGATATTGCATAAAAAAGCCATTAACAAGTATATATATTATTAATTTAGCATTTTATTAAAAGAATATTTTATAGTTTTAAGTCTCACAGCATTTTATGAATGCATACTTTATTAAATTCATATTTTGTGTAAAACAATTATATTGCATATTCATGTCTAAATTTGAATAACTGATTGCCTGTAAGTGATGAAATTACTTTGATTAAGGTATCCGTCTACGTTCGGAGAAATTTTTTCTTTAAACATAGAAACTAGTTCATGTTTTTACATTTTTAGATTTATCTTTTATATTATCATAGAATTGCACTTAAAAAATTTATTCTTAGAGAAGTTTTTATAAAATTTTTAATAAATAAAGAAAATTTAGTAACAAAATCGTTTTTTTTCAAAAGGTCTAATTTTTTAATAAATTAAATTATTTCAATATTTTTTGTTGCAGCACATTTCTTATACACTGGACTAGTGAATCACCTAAAATATTTGCTTAATTTACATTTGGTAAAAAAATTTGGTCCTTCAAAATCATACACATTGAATTTTAAACGAATTTTCATTACCTTTATATTTAACTATGAGTGTAACATCATTAAAAATTATCCAAATTTAAAGCTTTTAGGTCATTTACTATTAAATACTATCAAAAGCATTCATAATAGTTTTCAACAAAATATTTTAAGAACTTTACAAGAAATCCCATTTCAAGTTCCAACATTTTATTAAAAATACTGTTCTGAGAAAAACGCATTTGAAATTTATGAAAACAACTTTAACTATTAAAAAAATTAAAATACATGTTTAAAATTTCCTACACTTTCTTGCTTCAAAACTTTCCAATTGCCAAGTTGCTAATTATTAAAAAATATTAGAAAAAGGTTTAAACTAATCTTCATGAAAATTTAAAAAGTTTTGTCCAAAAATGCTCTTTAAAAGGCTTTAAATTCACACCTTCCAGTTCCAAAGTCGCTACTTTTTTTTATTTTGACAGTTGTCACTGATGTTTAAACAACTGTAACTTTTCTTTAAACTGCTGTAGAGACAAAACAAAAGCTAGTTTAGAAGCCTAAAAGTTGAAATTTTACAATAGAGAAATAAAAAAATTATGATTTTTGGCAAAAAATGTTTTTAACATCGACGCATACTTTAAATAGAGGGTGCTAGACATAGTATCCATTCGAACTTTGACAGGCTCCCTACTGCACTTCACATATAGATATGTTACAGTTTTTAATTCCTTTTATGAGCTGGAACAATTAAATTCCATTTTGATTAATGTTGTTCTAACAATTGATTATGTTTGATTAATGTTGCCTTTTATCTATTCTTAGAGATAGTTGGATTAACTTGAATTATATCTGCAATCTATACCACTAATCTTGTAAATAATGTAAATAAACCCTTTTCATGTTAAAACCATCAAACTCTAATCTTTGCAACTTATTGGAAATTGCACAAGTGAACATTATCGATTTGTGCTTTGCTACTTCAGAGATATTTGGCTCTTAACAAGCTAGAAACTTCATGATGAACCAGCATAGTACTGCATTTGATGGGCTAAAACCTTTATGGTACATTGGCCAACTGAAGGCTATTGATGATTTCTAACAGAATGCTAACATAATGTTAGGATGGGCTAACAATGTCCAACTGAATACAAATGTAATAATAGGATGGGCCTACTGAAGGCTGTGATGACTTCAATGTTCTCGAGTAAAGAGGTAGTATGAAGAAAGGATCACAGTGATGATAAAATTGGAAATCATTTTTATTTCTTGAGTAAATACGGCTATATACAAGGGGATTCAAATCTCCCAAAACCTGTCAAACAGCAAAGGATGGTTGCCTGCATAACTTCCTCACGACAATTACAGTTGAAAGAAAAAAGATTAAATAATCTCATACAAGTGGGGAGGCTTTTCCAGGATGTAGTGCAAGCCCAATTTATCTCCTGTTCGGTATCAGAGACTCTGCTGCTCCCTATATGCATGGACTTTATGAATCTCCCAAACTTAATCACTAGAAAGCTGGTTCCAGTCAAAAGATGCGAAAGCCTCCACAAGGTCAAAGCACCTACATAAAAAAATGTCAAAATGCCCTGAGTCGCAAAATTCTAGTCTTTTAATACCTGGGGGTCAGTTACAGTCCCACCAACTGTTTTTTTTGGTCAGTTAAGATTCCAGTTACTTGAGAACTCCAGCTAAGGTTACAGTTAGTTTTTTAGCTGAATCCTCATTTGCTGGCTTTCTGGCTTCTGGAAACTCTGTGAAGTCCTCTGCCTTATTACTGCCACCTATCAAGGGGTGTGATGTTTATTCAATTGACTGTCAACATCCCAGATACAGTGTTGCCATGCTATTGTCAACAGTTCGAAATAGGAGAGATTTTCCAATCAGCTGGTTTTGGCATGTGCTCTGAACAAAGGGGAGTCTTCACAAGGCCTATATACTGTTTGGATGAGCCATCTTAATGCCAATAATTATAAATTTTTGTTCACAGTAAACTATATAATTAGGTATATAACTGAATCACTCTTTTCTCGAATTTGGAGAAAATATACTGTTTCTTACTAACATAACTCAGAAAGATGTGATGTAGTTCAGCACTCAGCCACAAGCATACATAAGAATTATAGTTATAGCTTAGTAAAAAATTGCATTTTTTCTCCAAACTTGGAGAAAAGTATGATGCAGTCATACGGTTTACTGTGAACATGAGAATTTATTCCATTGTATTTCCACCCAAACATTAATCTTGAAATATTTGTAGTGACATTTGTCCATAGATTTGTCCACCTGTAGCCATAGGTCTGACCTTACAAATAATCAAACTTAACATCATAGGTTCCCAACAGGAGCAATACTGCTCCCCAGTGGGCTCTATTGGGTTCAGATACAAATGGGACGGGGGTTAAGGTAATTAAAGGGGATAGCCAGTAGACATAATATCTAGTAAAATATACATGATATCTGTAAAATTAATAAATAAATTCCGTGATATTGTATATTTACCATAATAAATGCAATATTTTTTTCAGCTATACATTTCTTGAATTTCACCATAGGCTGTTGTTTGGCCACCCTAGGGTAAAACACTGAAATTTTAATCACATTTACTTTATTGTATTCGACTGAACATGGGATCAGTGCAGCTGCTAGTTGACTGTTTAAGGAAAATAACAACACTGAATATGGAGATTTACGAATGATGTTAAATAAATTAGAACCCATCTCTAAAAAAATGTAAAAATCTCCACCCCTTCAACTATCTCATTTTTAATTTATTTATCTAACTTCTTATTTTTAAGTTTATAAATAGAACAAATTTGTACTATATTTAATGGTCATTTTAATTAATATTTACTTTGTGATTTTTAATAGATAGGCAGATAAAACAGATACAGATATTATGTAACATTTTATTATTTGGCATAATTAACTGTAATAGAAGAAAAGACATTCAAGTTTTTTTTTCCTTTTGGTCTTGTAAAAGGGACAGTAGTTCAGAAAAGGTTAGAAACCTCTGCCTTTCACTGTCTGGAAAAATTCATAATTTTAACAGGATCTGAAAGGGGAATGGTTTGAAATAAAGCCTCTTTTGCTTAAATATTGATAAAAAAATATAAATAAGTATCTGATCAGACAGATTATTATAAATATAGTATTAAAAAATAGGCTTTCAAAGAGTAATTGGGCTACTGACTGAAGAGCATCTCTGGTCATATATTGTATTTTTAGTCAGGCCCTTCTCTATACTTACATTATAAATTCAAATTTACTTTTTGAAGTACTAGATGAAAAAAATGTTTAATATACAGTATTATTTTAATTAAAACTAGGTTTGCTCATCAGACTGCTGTGAGAAAATTTCAGAATATTCTCCAAACTAAAAAGGAAGAAATATATGATCTTTTGTCTGAGATTTTGAAAGGTGATCAGTTTATTCATGAAGAAATTCTTGGTACTAGTTGGACTCCTATTGACATGTAAGCATAAAAAATTATTATGCAATTTTTTTGGACTGCTTATTGTAGCAGAATTTTTTTAGTAAGATTGTTTTCATTCTCCTTTTACCTACTGGCTCTCTATCATCTGTCATCTGATATCAAAATATGATTTTAGCAAATTCTTTAACTAAGTATTAAATTTCATAGAATTAAAAATATTTTTTACTAAAGGAAAATTTCCAATTAGCAAAGATATGCATACTTGATAAATCATATTCAAATAGTATAAAAAAATCAAAATGCTAGTTATGCTTTTAAATATTATTTCAAGATATCATGTAAGTACTTCATCAAAATTAAGTAATTTTTATTTAGTTTTATTAAATAAAGCATTTATTGAGAAAAATATATCAAATTTCATAAATTTAAAAAAGTTTAAAAAAAATCATATATATTTTTTTTATGAAGGTTTTATATAGATAATGTAGTATGATCATCAAAACAATCTTCCTTGATATATTAAAGAATTTGAGTTTTTTATTAAACATATATTTGTTTTTAGTTCTACTGGGAGAGAAATTCCCTTTTTGGCCCTAACACCTTTTTATATAAATGCTATTTTAAATATTTGAAGTTCAAAATCTTCATTAATACATTTTAAATAAAGTAAGAATGAACTTTGATCATATAAGCTAAGAAAAAACACACAGTTCTGCAATTTAGTTATTGCAGAAGCAAAACCATTTTCCTCCAGGAACTGAAAAGTATGGCCAAGGTACAGAAAAATTAGTATTTATTCCAGTGGTAGTTTTAAGAAATAGTTAAAAAAAATTTAAATCAGAGAACAATCCTTTATCTGACATTTTATGACTGAGAAATTAGGTATTAAAAGTGTAAAATTAAAAAAAAAAAAAAAGAATTTTAGACACTTATTATAAGAGTAATAATTTTGGCATCACACACACACACACACACACACACACACACACATATATATATATATATATATACACATACATATGATGTTCAACAATATTTAAGAGCTGTAATTCTTTTTATGTTAGATTGATGTTAAGTTTAATTGATATTTTAGATCTTGCTTAAAGCCTGAAGATTATGATGAAAAAGGTAAATTTTTAACTGCTTTGTATGTTAAGTACTTTCTTGAAGTAAAATTTTAAAATGTTAAACTTTAATAACTCTATATTGACCATCAATAAAGTATGTTAATTTTTATTCTGGGTTATAATACTAGTTTTATTGATATAATTTTTTAATGATTCTCCATTTTTTATGTAATGAATTATTTACCATGCAGGACCTGTATAATGTTTTTTATATTATGTGTAAATAGGTTTGTTACTTAGATAATTATTTATTCCTTGACTATCCATGTTTATATAACATTATTCCTTTTCAAAACCTCTTATGGAAATATATTTCCTTTATCTTATTTCATACTGTAATGATAATTTTAATTTACACATATAAAAGGAGTGTTAGTAGAACTTTCTAAATTTTTTATATTAACAATAAAACCTTAAATTTTCTTTAATTTAAAAAATAACTTAGCTGGTGATTACTGAATTGAAAGGCGTTTTAAGTTCAGAGCATGTGGGTTTGAATTCCTATAATGCCCGAGATATTTGTAACTGTTTGGAATTGGTTTTTATAAATAAATCCTAGCCTAATTGGTCCCCATCTTGTAAAAGATTGGTTGCTCCAATTCAAACTAAACTAAAAGAATATTTTTCTTGTGATTATAACTTTATTACAACAAGTAACCTTTTGCAACTTTATTGAAATACAAGATTTATTGTTGTTCTTAACTAGCTATATTTTCCTGAAGAATGTAGCTTGATATAATATCTTCTCGACTCCATGTTTGTTGTAATTTCCTGGCACATCACTTAAAGCAACTAATGCTAGTGTTAATATCAAATCTTGATCCCTCAGATGTCTACATGATATTTTTGGAAGAAATTGCTCTCGCTTTAAAAAAAAAAAAAAAAAAAAAAAAAAAATTTATTATTATGAACATACATATATACCAGGGTTGTCCAACTAGCGGCCCGCCAACACAAATTGTGCGGCCCACCAACTTCTTATTTAGCATATTTCTTTTTTCAGAATTTTATGGTATCAAGAAGCATCCGAGACTACCATTCTTGGTCAAGACAAGGTTCCCGAAGTTTCTTCTTGATCGCAAATTGTTTTATAATCCCTCTGTTCCATTGTTTTATAATTAATAATTCAACTATTAATTGTTATTGTATAAGATGTAAGAGGTTATTGTTCAACTTTTCCAAACTGCGGCCCACCATGTGATCAGTGACCAGAATTCTGGCCCGTGGGCTCTTTGCAGTTGGACAGCCCTGATATATACCATTTAGTATCTTCCATCTTAGTATCTACCCATTCTACTCCTAATTTCGCTCTCTACCTCCGTTGTTACAAATATTGCAACAACTAAGTGCAAAGGGTTAAATATTGCTTTGAAAAAGAAATTTCTTTAAATATATAATCTTTGTTCAACTCCCACTTTTAATGAAAAATGTTAGAGCCACCTCTTTCTCTCCATGGAGATATTCCAAGAATAATTTACTTCATTATAAATATTTTCGAGTCAGAATTCCACGTGGTTAATATTCAGTAGCAATAGTATTGAAGTCTCTTTCAAGAGATGATTAAGGTTTTCTAATTACAAAGCAATTGAAACTTGAAAAATCAGTCATATTCTTATGAAAAGAGCACAATAAATATTTTATAGTAGTCTGATCAATTTAAAGAATTTTAATCATAAATTAGGACTGATTTTGTTGGAGGGCATATTTATAGATCCAGGTATTTTCTTTGAGAAAGACTGATCTTCGGTAACACTAATATAGAATGCTTTAAAACTGAGATTGACTGTAAAATTCAGTATTGAGAGAAACTTATTTAAATTATTTTGTTTAAAAATAGAATTATGTTTTAATTTAAATTTTGTTCTGAAGTTTTTTTTTTTTTAAATTTGTGTTTATCTTGTTTTATTTAAGGCGAATTTGGTGGAGAGTTGGGAAAAGCCAAATTACTGTCAGATCTCCATGAAAAAAATTTAAATTCTGAATATGATGATAGTTTTTCCCATGCTTTTCATGTATTAATCTCAAGTGAGAACTTTATGTCTCTTTTGAACATAATGTCTGAAGAATTAGTAAGTATTCATATAGTAGTTCTCTTTCTTAAAGGTAAAAAGTTTTAGTATTTTGCCTACTGTCAGGGTTGGGAAAAAAATAGCATGATGTTTAAAAAAAAAAAAAAAAAAAAAAAATCAGATTTATTTGATTTAAATCAGATTTCTTCAATTTTTTTCTGAATACTAATTTTAATTGTTGTTTTTATGTTTTTTGTAATATGCATAGAATAGTTTGTTATAAGAAGTAACATCTTATCTATCTAGTATATTCTACACACTGATTACCCAAAATTAAATATATAAATTTTAATCTAAATACATTCCATTATTTTGTAATTAGATAGTGCAAACTAAATAAGATGTAAATTTAAAGAACAAATTAAATATGCTTTTAATGCAAACTATTTATTTAAAAAAACAAATCACAATTATTTCAATATTTTTAAGTACAGAATTATAGATTCGTTTGAATAAAAACACTAGCTTTGATGCTTTATCCATTCGTAATTGGTTATGAAGGTTCAAATGAACAGTACCAAAAGAAGAAAACTGTATTTCCATTCCAGCAGATGAAGCCACATCTGTTGTTATTTGGTAGATAAACTGGATTTCAAGTTCTATAACACTCTCTTTACCTCCCATTACATAAAATGAATTCCACCAGTCTAATCAATCGTTGTACTACCCCTGCTACATACTTTCTGATAACAACCCCTAAATTCTTGGAAAGCACATGCTATCTATTTACACTTATTTATTTATTGGTATTACTGTGCTGACTGATTCCCAATTCTCCTGTCTTTGGAATATAGGTTTTAAAAGAAGTGGAAGAAAATTATTTAAATCAATGATTTTTTTCAAAAAAATCAACTGATTTAAATCATGCCAACCCTGTCTACTGTTTTAAATTTTTGTGTATATGAAAAATTGTCTCACTACCAGCCCTTTATTGCTAATGTACAAAGTGTAGAGAATATATTATGATTGTCACAAAATTTTACCTTAAAATCCCAATGAATATCAAAATTTTAAACTTTTCTGAACTTTTTAAGATTTGGCTATGTGTATTGGTCAGTCCATATGTGTGTGAATACAACTCAAAATCAAAGAACGATAAAAAATTAAATTTAGTTATGTCTGTGTATGTGTCTGTCAGCAAATGACAATAATTCAAAGAAAAGAAAGCTCGATAGATTAAATCTGATGTATAAATTAATGTAAAGATGAATTCATTCATTCATAAATAATAGATAATTGTATAGAACCTATTTAAGTGGTTGCTTGTTTTGGGGTACTTTTTGATATAATTGCTAAAATGATGCTAAATGTTGTGAATTTCATTTTAAAAACAATTTTTTGGCATAAAATAAAACTAATAATATTTATAATAATTGAATTGTCTAGACTCTCATGTTATAAAAGAAATGTATTTATGTGGGAATATATTTGAAAGTCTAAGATGGATCAGTTTTATCATATTTATTATAAATTTTTTTTTCATTTTACAAAATTGAATTTTATTTTAAAAAATTGTCTTAAAAAATAATTTATTTTATATTTTTCATTACTTTTATGAATTAAAATTTTTCTTTTATTTTTAATGATGAAGTAGCTTACTTTTAAATGTATTGCCTCTAACAATTGTCTGCCTATTAAAAAGGAATTATATCTTTCATTTTAAACACTAATGATAAATTACTTTCACATGTTCATTATTTTTTTATTTTGTTGTTGTTACTTACACTTTATCATAACTAATGAAATAACTTTTTTTCAGGGATATATTCTTGATTTTAAATGGGTTAACTACATCAAAGAAAAATTAAAATTGTCCCAAGAGGTAAAATGGATAGAGTTGTTCAAGGTATTTAGTAGCTCAATTCTTTCTGTTGTAATTTCAAGTAAATTTCTAAACAAATCTTTTACTTACTTTATTGCTTTGATAAGTGACTATTTTATAAATAATGCTAAAAGTTTTTACAATTTTAATTTGAATGATTACTTTTTTAACAATATATTTCTTAGATTCAAAATATTGTATCTAATATACTTGAAAGATAATCACAGTTTGTTTTTTGTATAATTCGTAATTGAGTTTAGTTGAATATTATAAAAGCTAAATCTATACAACAAATTAAATTTTGTTTTAAAAACAAAGTAGTTAATGTATACTTTTCTGTTCATTTTAACAATTTTTTTATAAAGTATTAAATTAGTTTATAAATTAATGATATTGTTATTAACATAAATTTTCAACATTTGTAATTAATATATATCTGAAAAGAAAAACAAAACAAAATAATGTGATATTTATTTCCAAGTACAAAAAAAATTTTTACCCTATATTTCTTTGCCCTCCCAACAACCACAGCCACACACAGATAAAAAGAAGGAATATGCTTCATATAAATTTTACATTACAAATCAGACACACATGTAAATTATGTTAATGACTCGTAATTTTTTTCCCTATTATTGAAATATCTATAAGGACAAAAATTTAAACATTAGTTTGAAGGGGCCAAAGGTAGCTTATTGATGCATGAAGCTGTGAACTAGATAGTAGTTGGATGTTATATTGCTGTACTAGTTGGTCTGTCTCTTAATAAAGCAATTAAGCTTTATGTTACTAGCCCAACCAAAAAATAATTTTTTTCCATACCTCCCTATCTTTTATTTTTTAAATATAATATAATAGATATGATATAAATTATACATAATAAAGTACATACACATGTAAATTATGTTAATAACCCAGTTCTTTTTCTATTATTGAAATATCTTTGACGACAAAAATTTAAACATCAGTTAGAAGGGGCCAAAGGTAGCTTATTGTTTGGATGCATGAAGCTGTGAACTAGACAGTAGTGGATGTTTTAATGCTGTACTAGTTGGTCTTTCTCCTAATAAAGCAATTTTTAAGCTTTATGTTACTAGCCCAATCAAAAAATATTTTTTTTCCATGCCTCCCTATCTTTTATTTTTTAAATATAATATAATATATATGATATAAATTATACATAATAAAGTACATACACATGTAAATTATGTTAATGACTCAGTTCTTTTTCTGTTATTGAAATATCTTTAAGGATAAAAATTTAAACATCAGTTAGAAGGGGCCAAAGGTAGCTTATTGTTTGGATGCATGAAGCTGTGAACTAGAAAGTAGTTGGATGTTATATTGCTGTACTAGTTGTCTTTCTACTAACACAACAATTTTCAAACTTTATGTTACTAGCCCCACCAAAAAATAATTCTTTTCCATGCCTCCGTATCTTTTATTTTTTAAATTTAAAATAATAGATATAAGATGTATATTAAACAATAAACCTTTATTACAAAAAATAGAGGAACCTTTAATAAACAGATTAGCAACAAGGTTTAATAATAGCATATACACCATATACATAATATATATTTATTTTTATGTTATATTCTTTTTAATAACTTTAACCAACTACATATATCATGCAAAATTTAGTAAGATAGTTTTATTTATTCACCCGTATTATGCTATGTCAAAGCCTTATCTCTAACTGATATTAATGAGAGACATCTTTTGGGAATAACTATAACTGCGATATACTTAGAGGATGTAATTTAATGGACTTGTGATTTTTGGAAATTATGAAAAATGTAAAACAAACACTAATAAGGGGGCTTTTTCTCTATTCTATGGTATGAAATTTTTGTATCATATACTCAAGAGCCAAAACATTATGACCACCTGTCAATAACGAGTAGGCCCACCTTTGGCATGCAACACAGCTTCAACCCGCCTTGGCATGGATGCCACAAGTCCTTGGCAGATGGCCGGAGACAGATTGTACCAGATGTTTAAGCAACGGTTAGGCAAATCCGAGATATTGTTATTTGGTCGTCTTTGAACTCTGACCTGCCATCCCATGACATCCCAAATGTGTTCTATCAGATTGAGATCCGGTGAGTTAGGCAGCCAGGACATTAACTGGACTTCAGCATCATGTTCCTGGAACCACTCCAACATAATTTTAGTTGGACGTCCAATACCATATCATCTACTGCTGGTTTCACCGTCATTCATCCACTTTGCATAAGTACTAACAGCTGTAGATCGTGAACAACCCACGAGTCGTGCAGTTTCAGAAATACTTGTTCCGAGTCATTACAATCTGCCCTCTATCAAAATTGCTTAGATCTACAGCCTTTCCCATCACACACAGAAGTAAGTGAAAGAATGATTCTTCAGACTCTCCAGCAGCAGTTAAATACCACTTCCATCTGATTATGTGCCTTCCACCTCATCCAGGAGACTTCATTGCAATAATGTTGCGTCATAATGTTTTGGCTCTTGAGTGTATTTTGGCATCTTCTATGTCGGAAACTGCTGTAGTAGTCGGTACAAATAAACACTGTCTGGTTAGGTGAAAACAGTTCTTTTGTTTATAATTTTTAAATCTTTACTTTAGCTGAACAAAACATACAATCAGATCAAAATACACAAATTTACAAAAAACGTAATTAAAGCACCAAACAAGTATGTTTCTGCTTGCATTATTTTGCAAATAAAATATCAAAAAAGAGAGAAGAATGGCTTCAAACTAAACTAATACAAATTAACATAAAGAACAATAAATTATATCAACTACTCTTCTAGTACAATATAAATAAAAATGATATAAATAAAGTCTGGAAAATACAAAATTTAATGAAAAATTGTTCATTAGCTGCAACAGAAAATCCTCTTATATGTTTTGTGGTGGGATGGAGAGGTAACTCATTCAGGAATCACTCACCATTAGAATAAAAGTTGTGTCTGTGGCATGGTGTAGTACATGGTTAAATGTTACAATTATAGTAAAGATGGCTGTTAAATTCGTAATGCTGTATGGATAGATTTCTAAAACAATTATATGTTATATTGCAAAATAAAATTTATTAAAATAATAACCACAGGCTTGCAATTCCGTCACTTTTCTCACCTTTAGTCACTTTTTTTACAATTGATCACTTTTAGTCACTTTTTTAAGTAAACAGTCACTTTTTTCATGGTGTATCACAGCAAAAGTCTGTTGTTGAAAAGAGAAAATCTGAATTAATAACAAAATATTTTAATAAAAGACCAAAAATGTGATGCTCTAATCTTATTTTTCTTATTAAAATGTAATTAGTCATATGGTTTCCAGAATTTAGGGATTTTAAAAAGTCGTAAAGAAGTTCCTGAAATCTACATTTGTACTGAATTGTACATTTAATACATTAAAGTAATGTACGTCAAGCACACATTTCTCTTTTTCTTTTTCTTCAAAATTTTTGTTTAGATACTCTAATCTAGCTATGTATATATTTCAAAACATCATTAATATATGCAGAAAATTGTGATTATAAAATTAATGTATTGTATGTATTCAAATCTAATTTATAGATTTTCATGAATAAAAAGCAATGTTGAGTCGTGTTAAACAAAATTTTTAACCTTTTTTGTATTTGACGCTAAAATCATGTCTCTCATGAATCATTTGATTTCGAGTTAAAATAAATAGAAAAATTGTAATAATAGCATCTGTAATCAAGAGGAGAAAAAAAATATTGCTTCTTTTTTCAATGTTTAGTCACTTTTTAGTCACTTATTCTGTATTATTTGTCACTTTTCTCACCTATTTCAAAGTACCCCATCAGCTGCAAGCCTGTAACCATCAAAGCTGTTATTTACAATAGAATATTATTATAAATGATGTTTGAAGTAATAAGAACTGCTTTGTTAGCTAAATGTAAACTAAACACAGATGTTTTAGTTATCAAATGTTTAGTTATTTAGTTAATTTGTAAATTTGGTGATTAAAGATTTATTACTACATACTTACATTTTAAGAGAGAAAGAAACAAGTAGCAATCAGTAATTATTTATATCTGATTAACTTTCAAGTTAATTTAATAACTTGAAAGTTAATTTTAACTTGAAATATTCAGTTAATTAAAAAGAATAGAAAATTCTACAGTGGTAAATTATTTTTTTCTAAATGGGCTTTAAAAAAGAATTTTCTCTTTTTTTATTATGAAAAAAATGACGCAATATGTATAACTTGCAAAGTGCAATACTTTGTGGATTTCACCTTTTATTTACAGATGCTGTAAATTATTTAAAAAATATTTGGAGGTATAAGTAAAATTTGTATTACAAATAATTTTACATATTTTTTAAAAAAATTTAAATTATTCTACGTAATTTTCTTTTTAGGCATACTTTTACTACCCTGTTAATTTATTATTATTGATTAATTTTCACTATTTTATTCATAGGTATTTAAAGTAAATTTTGAAGATTTGAAAGAACTGAAAGATCATATGATGTCTTTTTGCAAATTTGATCATAAAGGAGAAGTTATTTTCAATATTGATCAAGCTATTGATGGATTTTTGAATTTTGTTTGGAAGAAAAGGTGATTAGAATTATTGCTAAAATTAGCACATAAAATATTAAAATGATTATGAGACAGTATATTGTAATTAATTTTTTTTTTTTTTTAGGCAACTTTCATCTCCTAGCATACAAAAGGATGATAATGAGCCAGAAGACTGTAAAGATTATTGGGTATCTGTCTCAAAGTCAATACCAAAGTCTTTGTTATGGGAAAATGTTGAAGATGTATTGTTTCAATATTGGTAAATAAACTGTTACACCTGTCAATTTATAAACTACCATATATTTTGTATATCAGCCGAGAATTTTTGGGACTTTCTATGGAGCTAAAATTGGGAGTCAACTTACATATGGACCCATGGAATAGTGTAGTAAATGTCCTATTTAGTAACTTTTTTGCTGTTAATGACAAAAACTCACCAAATTAGCAAAAATAAACAAAATGGTTTTTTAAAAGAAGAAAATAATTAAAAAATATATAATAACGAAATATAAATGAAATTAAAAAAATTTGATATGAATGGAATTTTTCAAAGTACTTCTAATATTAGCCCTACTCCTAAAATAATCCCTCATGAAGATTGTAAGACAGATAGGTACTTTATTATCAAATGACCAAATGTAAACATAACATGCATTCACATTTGAAACAGGCATGGTAGAAGCTTCAGTATTCAATATGCCACTTTAGTAACAGATATTTGACACTTAATTAAAAATAAATTTAAAGGATAATAAATTCTGATGCTCTGATAAAATGAGGGTACAAGAAAGAGCTGCTCCATTAAGTATAGGAAAGAAATTAAACTTGAATAAATGTTTCTTAAACCTGAATAAATACTTTTCTTGAGATGAACAAATGTTGATTATTGTGTATAAAAATCAGACATCACCTGAAAATAATCCCTAACATGTCTTTTCAGCAAAAATTATTATAAGACCAGGTCTTAATTTTGGGAAAATATGATAGGAGTCACTTAAAAGTGAATATATTCAGATGCTAACCGATAATACTGAAATTCTACAATCCCTGAATCTGAGGTTTTAAATATGTGAAATTTAATTTGTGTATTCTATTCAGTAATACTTTTATAAAAAATATTTTTTTAATTGGTAAAACAAAATATTCATTATCAATATGATAAAAAAATTTAAAAAATGCTTAACAAAATGTTAGATTAATTTATCTCATGAAAATTTGCATTTTAGAGAAGAAAAAACTGATAACTTATAAACTCAATTATGTATAAATAAATTTCAGTGAAATTATGCATATATTTTACTTTTTTATATTATAAATTTACTTTTTCTCTTAATTTATATTTCTTATGATATATTACCTAAAAATTTATTTTCAGGAATTTACTAGAAAGACGATCAAGCTTGCTCAAAGCAAAGTGTGATTTGATTGCTGAAAATAATAATTTTGAAAACTGTCTTCAAAATTATCGTAAATTTGGCACTTGGTGTGTATAGAAGAGGTACTATCTACATAAATATATAAAGATTTTGAAGCATTTTGAGTGTGAATAAATTTTAATACCATTTTGTCTGTTTGTGTTTTGTATTAGAAATATACTTTTTTCAATGTTTTTATTATTTAGTCTATAATGAGAAATATTATATGGTAGGAAATTCTGAAAAATATTATCACATACAAGAGGAAACAAGTAGATCTAAACAATATCTATATCGTATGCAACCCAAATCGCTGTGCTAGTTTTCCAATAATGAAATGGTACAAAATCAACTGTTAGAACTGGTCTGATAGATAAAGAAAGAGATAACCACAGGGATCTTAACTAATATTTTACTATTTGTCATACCCTATTGGATTGTTTTCAATATATGAATACAGGAGGAGGGCGAAAATTTAATATTTCTTGAGTTGTTAAAACTGTTAAACATATCAATCTTTGTTCAGATAAAAATGGCAGAGTGCTAATTTAATATTCATATTTCACATTCATTTACTTTCTGAGATTTCCCTTTTAAAATATGTTAAGACTTGTCACTCTAAAGGTATCTTTTCAAATATACTAATATTTATAATTCAAACAATGTATGTAGCCTTATTTATAGCAAGATCTTTCACTAAAAAAAATTATAAATATAAAAAGAAACTTTTTATACCTATGTTTATTCATATAAACATAATGAAATATTTGGTGAACATATAACATATTTTTAGACCAGTAGTTCTCAAACCTTTTTCACTGCAGCACCCTGGGATACATTTAAGGCACCCCAAATGTCATGAGATCCTGTTTGAGAACTCTAATGGTAGAGGATAAGTGTTATCTCAAGATACAAAAGCAATTCTTAGCCCATTTTGACAGTGATACAGTAGCCATGAGAGACAAATTATAAAACAACTCTAAAATTTTCATGCCTTTTATAATAGTTTTAGAATTTTCCTTGATTATTCCTGCATTATGATTGGTATATGCATGTGGCTAGCTGCTATATCATTCAGCTTGAGAACCCTAGTTTTAGACGATAGATGAAATGAATATCCTGTAACTGTTTGGTATCCAACCTACTGAATTTCAGCTATCTAAAACTACCAGAGATATCTGAATTCCAGACATTGAATTGGATATCATTAGATAGGGAATTTTGCTTACGGTCAAAAACTGGATTTTAATATTTTAATGAATTATAAATTTTTAAAAAATTTGCTAGATGTTCGAAAAATACAAAAAAAAAAACAAAAAAAAAAAACATGGTGGTGGTATAGTGATTGATTTCAAAATCTGTCATTATAAATGACAAATCTAGACATTATCTTAACCACAACAGGGGAGAGGACCACTAGAGAGGTCTCTCAGAATGTGAATTTGTGGTTTTTGAATCTTGAAACTAAACTCTACCAAAGGAGACAAGCATTCTTTACTAAATTTCTGTCATTGGAAGTCAGGCATGCCATTAATCCTGCTGTTATGTTATGGTCTATTTAACCCCCTATCCTTCCAAAAATGTTAATAAAAAATATAGATACTCCTAGAAAGATTTATGTTTATTTGTATTTCCCCAGAAATATTTTTCAATTTATCTCTAATGTAACATTTGGGACACAATGACCCAATGCAAAAAACCAGTTACTTTCACTTATATACTTTCAATTTTATTTGGAATTATACAAAATAATAAAAAAAAATAACTGCTATAACTTATCCTTTTTGGAAATTGTTTCATTTGCCCAGTGAGAGTGCATATAAGGTACTTCTACTAACAATACATTTATTTTATGAACTTCATACAAATCTATATCTTATATCTTCATACAAATCATACTTCATCAAAAGGGAATGAAAACAGATTGATTAAACAGAGGCTTTTTTTTTTAAAGAATTGGGTAAATTACTATTTTTTCCAGTTATTAAAGGAATGCAACACTACTAAGAAGTAGAAAATTGCCCCTGCCTTAGTTGAAGCACTTGCACAAGCAGTCTTGGCTAATTGTTTAAGTTCCTTCATTCCTTTAAAGCATGCCAGGTCTGACTTAGTAGGTTCTTATACTAAGCATGAATAAAAAATATTAACGTGTTTTTTTAAATTTAACAATTTATTCAAATATAAAATGCTATTCAAAATGCTACTGAGGTTAATTGCTTCCTAAATGAAACTATCTATCGTAAAAAAATGATATGCATTGTCTAGATCACATAGAAACGGTCATCCATCCATCCTGGTACCAAACAACTTTTTTCCCATGAATATCTCAATTCAATCTGTTTCCTTTTCCTTTTCTTTCTCACAGAGAAACCTTTGTCCAAGGAAGTGACATCTTGCCTTCCCTTCTCTATTTTGTCCCCATTGTACTTATGCCAACCAGACTGTTTACCAGGCTCTTTACCACCACTGCATCTGTGCAGTCATCTTCCTTCTGATCTTTTCTAACCAGGATGTCAAATGTCATCAGCCTTTTTAGAAGCCCCGAACCCTGATGATATATTTCCTAAAACAATTTCTTCTGTCAGTGATGCTCAAAAGGTCAGTTATCAATGGAGATTGTTAACAGGAGAGTAATGGCTTTTATATCTTTCTCTATGTTAAGTGTTCAGTAGCCTATTTTCACCTGGCAGGTGTAATCCACCTGTCTCTAGGGGATGTAGTTGACATGTATATTTATAGACTCAATCAAAATTGTGAAAAGAGTACAGAGAAAAAGTAAAAATGTACCCTCAGGATCTACTGTGAATACTTTGTGTATCAAATCTGCAAGTTCCAAGTTCCTTCCATCAAACAATGACAACAACATTGTTCTATAATTGTTCGAAACACATTTACAAATCTTATATGAACTATTACTGTCCAAATCGTAAATAAAGGTAAGTTTCCTTTTCAGATATTTTTGTGTTGTTTTGATAGATGCTTTACACTATTTGATATATATTTAAACTTATTTTACTATTGTTTAAACCATTTTTAAACATAGAACCTTTCATTCACTTCTAGAAAAGATAATGTTCAGGATTAAGTCATATTGACCTGAACTAATACATTACTTTCTAAAACAATACAAACAGAACAGCAGGGTTGGTTAGTTAAAATTGCTGCCCAGCTTTAACAATAAGAGAGGCTTTTCTCTAATCAGTTCCTGCATTCATTCAAATATTAATTTTATCTACTTATGAATTACCAAAAATTTTATAATTCAGAACAAAAAGTGAGTATACCAAAGTGAAATATCATATTTTTTAAAACAATATGTGAACTAAATTTATTATTTTGAAAAAATATTTATCAACGAGGGTGAAGTAATAAATTTTGATAAATATATACATCTTTCATGATAGTAGAGTACAAGTAAAATTAAAAAGAGAATATTTTAAATTTTCTGTGTAGCATTTTTAAAAAACATATTTAACCCCTTAGGCAGTTTGCCTGTACAGTGTACGTGCTACCCAAAATTGGCCTCAACTGGTTTGCCCATATGGCACATGGGCATTGATATTTTCTCCTTTCCTTTTCTGGTTTTCTCGTATCTTTCATTATTGTAAAGATACTATTTAGTATTAATATTTTTCAACAGATGGCGTGACTTCTCCATATGAAAAAAAATTCTTATTATTCTTATTCTATGCAATTATATGCAATAAAAAATATGCCTTTTTTGGAAGCATATCTTGCAAAAAAATTGACCGCTTAAAGGGTTAAATAGACAGTAGCTGCAAATTTATTATTGATACATTTTAAATGTTTGAATGATAAATAAAATTTTTGTAATTTAATATTTTAGAATGATATGTATGTGTGTGTATAAAGCATAAAATATAACAAAATATCATTGCTAGATATCCATTTCTAAAACATCTGGATGTCCAGTATATGGTATCCAGTAAAATAATTATTATTTTATCCCTACTTTAGACATTTATACTATCTTTTGCTCTCTCACTCACACACACACACATAACTATATATTTATTTATAACTTTATATTCTCCACAGTATTGTTATACTTTCTAAAGCCATTTAAAATTGATTAGTTTAGTACTGACAGAGAAATCTTTAAAAAAGATTTAATAATCAATAAAGGCTTAATAAAATATTAGATATCCGATTTCTTAAATGTTAGCAATCATTTTGGAATCTATACAATGAGTAAGTTAGCCACATTTATTTTAGTAGTAATGTCCAAAATACACAAGAGTTAAATGACATAAAAATTAAACTACTGTTACATTTGTTGCAAATATTTGTTTAGAGTATTTAACTTTAGATTTTTTTCTTTAGTAATTTCCTGCTTTTGGCTTCTAACTATTATTATTATTATTATTATTTTATTTATTTATTTTTTGTATGTGAAAAATATATAATACTTAAAAATAGTTTTCAAAATATTATTCAGATTTTATAATTTCTTTTATTTTAGAATTATTAGCATCCAAGACTTTATTGTAGCTATCCTAAATTTCGTATTGTTTTTTTGTCAGTTTAATATATTTATTTCTAAATGATTTTCACTTAGCAATTGTGCAATCAAAGCTTTTTGCTTATGAGAAGTAATTTAACTGGAATTACGTCTAAAATAGTATATATATAAGTATTTTGTTTCTTGTAGAAAGTTTGTACTGAAGTTTGTTTACCTCGCCTTTTACTGAATCAGCTTCGAATTTCCTGCTTTCGCTTTTTTTCCCCACCAACAGCTGTAATGTAAACATATCAGAAGGCATTGTGGGTATTCAAGTTAATACCTCATTGGACAGTAGAAAATGACATCATAGTTAGCGCTTGCGCCGTATGATTAAGAAATTTTCTGTTGTCTTGACAACGTGAAAGTTTTTCAACAGACGCAAAACATGACTCTAGAGAGAATATTAAAGTATCCAATTTAATATTTTTATAAATTTAGATTTTATGCATTTGTATACATAACTCATCCAAAATAAGTTGTAGTTAGTTTTTCATACGTTTGGTCAGTTAAGTCCTTTTCGAAATACTTATTCTTTTTAAAAACTTAGTTGTACATGAACGTAAATAAAGTTTATATTGTAAATTTAATTTGATCATTATCTAAATTTTTTGCATTAAAATTTGAATTTCATTCATTAAGTTTATTATATTTCGTATGACATTTATGCCTTTTGAATTTTTCTCAACCGAATTTACATTTCACTCTAAAATTGTAATCATTTGCATTATTGTATTTATCTTAAGTAGTTATATTTCATTAAGTTTGAAAAATAGTAATTATCGTTTTAGTTTAGTAAATTTCCAAAATAAGCCTATTAAGAATCATATTTTTAATAAAATGTATTGAGAAATATTTTGTAATAAATATTTTATTAATAGAAGAGAGGTATATTGCTTGTATTTTATTATTACATTTGGAAATTTGAAAAGAAACTTTTAACTAGTTTTAAAATTATAGCACAACATTATTTTTCATTTTGTTTCCAGAATACATGCTAAGGAAAAAAAATTGTATCTTATGTAATACGTTTTGTTGTATTATATTTAACAGGAAATTTTTAAGTATCCCAGGAAAATGTTACAATATCTACTCACTCATTTTTAAGATAGCTATATCTTAAAATTAGGTTGATGGTTTTTTTCTATCTTTTCTACTTTTCTTTTTCATAGCGATTTGAACTTTTTAAAATTTAACTGTATGTTTGTCCAATATTTTCTATTTATTAATTCAAGTTACATAAAGCTATATGTAACAACACAGTTATGTACCCTTTTCAATGAATGTCAAAGGAGTATATAAATAGTGTGGTTTTAAAAACAGAATCATTTGTACAGATTATGTATTTTATTATTTCTAGTCTAACTACCTTAGTAACATAATTCAAATTATTTTATTACAGGTAAGGGAAGTAGAGAAGATTAATCTTTTTTACATTTTTATATAAGCTGTCTGTGTAATATTATCTTTAACATACACATGGCAGAACCTGCATTCATTTATATATATATATATATATATGTATATATATATATATATATATATATATATATATATATATATATATAGTATATAAAAATTATTATTTCTAAAATAGATTTTCAAAACTCTCCTTTTATACCCTTCTTATTTTTTATGCCTGGTTTCCAGCCATAAATTGTCAGGTAAAGGAGTGTTTTCTGAATTAAATTTTTTTTTACTCCTCTTTGAAAACTAATGATAGAATAAATGCTAATTTTCTGTCCAATGGCAGTATTTTTTAGCTGTCCTATTAAACAATATCTAAAACATTAACAAAAGTGCTGTCTTTGGGGTTTTAAGGTACATTAAATGATCAGGGTTCACTCTTACCTCCCAAAATTGCCGAACATTCTTAAGTCTCATGGGAACAAAATGGCAAGTTGTTTCACTGCAATGATGATCAGTTGACTGAGGCTTCTTCATCCTCAATAAATGTATAGCTCCACAATGCTGGACTTCAGTTTTTTTATGGCTTCCACTAAGTTAGAGAAGAATAAGAAGTTTTGGTTTTATGTTTGTTTTTATAGAAGTAGTTAATTTTTGTAGTAGTTTATAATTGTAGTTTATTTTTTTTAACTGTATATACAATCAAATTTATTATATCCTGAAAGGTGTGACAGACTTTTTTGAATAATTTGCACTCATATTGCAAAGTATCATGCAGTAGACAATTTATTTTCTATTCCACATTGATTTTTGTAATTTTTGGCAATGAAATCTGTATTTGTAATAAGAACTAATTACTTTTAAAAATATATTTTGGGAGTACCTATGATAATTATTAAAATTCATAGCTGCTTAATATTATAAAATTTTATCAAGAAAAATAATTTTTTCAATTAAAGCCCAGTGTTTCTGATTAGTAATAAATTAATTTTCAAACTGTAAAATTAAAACAAAATATGTTTTTTAAGTGTTTTTCCATTTTTTATATAAGAAAGGAAAGCTAAATTTTTTTTAAAAATCGGGCATATAATGGTTAATATTTTTAAGAGCTTCTAGGTCAACAAGGGTTGCTTATTTTCTTTTTTATAAATCAAGATTTATTTTTATTTTAATGACTATTCTTAAGTATATAGATTTAAATATATCTATGTTATTAACACATTAACCTTTATTTTTTTTTAATGAATATAAAAATTTAAACTTATACAAATAACTATTTAAGAAATATTTGCAAACTAAAGATAAAGAATATGAAATATACAAGAGAGTTTTATGTAGGAAAGGAGAAAAAACTTATTTCTTTAACAGGTATTTTACAACAATTTAAAACAATTTCACCCTCGATAGTTGTTTATTTACTGCATTATACATACAAGCTTTAATGCTTTGTTTACTAATGTGTTTAGAAATATCAAATGAACTATACCAAATGTTTTAAAACAGGGATGGGCAAACTCCGGCCCCCGGATAGAATTTTAAGTTGCCGGTCCGAGGCAAATTAAAAGAAATATATATTTATACATCATATGTCCATCTCCTTTTCTACTTTGCTTAAATATTATATCCTAAATTTATTATCTCATGCCTAGAAGATCAGCGGTATATTTGCTTCTTATATGTGAACAAGTGTTTTCAACTTTGAACCTTAGAAATAATCATTTCAGAAGTAGACTGACAGATGAGCATTTAGCATCGTTCCTTAAAATCAGTACATCTCATTTCGAACCTCAGTATAAGGAACTTTTAAAAATGAAATTGTAATTTCATTCATCTCATTAACATATTTAAACCAATAAGTACTTGTATATTGTTTTAAAATTTTAGAAAAATTTCTCTAGGCCTGCCAAATTTATTTTCTTTTGATTTTTGGCCCGTGGCTGAAAAAATTTGTCCATCCCTGTTTTAAAACATTATTTTCATGCAGGCAGCCTATGCTTTGATTGTAGTAAGCTTGCAAATTGTGTATTTCTCTCCATAGTTAGTATATTTTTACTCAAAATTTTATAAGACTATTTCATTACTTTAAATCAAGCACTGTTTTAAAAACTTAAGGGTAAGAAGAAAATTTGTCATGTTTATGATATGGTCCCAACTTTCCCAAAATATTTAAACTAGAAAACTGGCACTGTATTTTTTCACAAGGTTAGAAATCAACATTAATGAGCTTATAATAAATGCAGTAAAATATTTATCTGTAATTGGCTATTCTTATTAATTGTAACTAGCATGTAAACTGGATTAAAGGAATGTAACCAGTACAGTAAATCTTTCATTGACATAAAATACTAACATATAAAGGAACTTTAAAAACTCTCTATCATTTTCAGTGGCTTAGCATCAGGGGATATGTGGGGTTATAACCTCCTATATGGATTTTTGTATACATATATATGTAAGGACTAGCATATTAATTTTGAGATATGAGTTGAAGGGGAATCCCCCGTGAAGAAAATTCCTTGTTATGTGCCTGGTCATTTGTAAATATATTTTAACTTCCTTTTGTAATGTGCATCATTTTGAACTTTAAAAAATATTCTAAATGTTAATTTTTCATCTAACTTTTGGAGTAAGGGATCAGTCTACTAGGGTATCTATATTTTATCATTTATGCTTCTATTATAAGCATCATACAGCTGTCATTGGGAAGTTCCAAACTTATGCCTAGAATTCAAACTTGTGGGAATTTTTCAATTGTGTGTAGTTACTTTAAAAAGGGATAAACAGTTTAAACTGTATAAATATATAAAATTACTATATCATACCTAATACTTCATATCTAGAGCTACTTTTGTTCAAATTAATTTATAAGAGATAAATATTTGTCAATTACAGTTTAATTTTAATTTTTTAATTTCTAATAATTAGGAAAATATTTAAATAAAATGTTAATTATCAATATTTTAATTTTTAATATATATTTTTACTTAGAATAATTTTCTATTGTTGCAGTGTTTGTTGTCTAGTCAAAAGATTGATCAGTAAGTTATTTTACTGCAAGAAAATTTTAAGAAAAAGTTATTAAGAATCGTTAGAATTTTAAGGGAAAAAATCAGAAATGACTAACAGGTAATTTATCATTTATATTTTGTCATTCTAAAATATAATATTTTTAACTAACTGTATCATTATCTTTCATCTGACATTATATTTGAATATAGTAGCAATTCTAAAAATCAATGGGATGATGGTAATCTTTTTATTTTTCATTTATTTATTTAATTGCACAAATTTTATTGGATAAACAATTGACACATTTAAGATATATATATATATATATATATATATATATATATATATATATATCTTTATTATAGAATTATTATAAAGGCATCTTCAAGCAGTTTATGTTGTTACTTTAAGATAATTGAAAACTATAAAACGTTCAATTTATATTTTTATTTTTAATAAAATTTTAAAGCTTTAAAAGTAAAAGTTATGCTTTAAAACATATTACATTTTGTTATATTTACAACTAAATGTAAATACAGCATTTCTTTACAATAATCAGTTGTGAGAAATTAGGATTTTGTGAAACTTTGCATGTAAGGCGAGTATGATCTTTTATACATAAAGTTGATTTGTTCCTTTCCATAAACCAGGTATGAACGTTATGGATTATAACTGTAAATCTGTAATAGTGATTTGAGTATGATTTCTTAGGAATAAAAAAGTATTTAAATACATTAATGTAATTATATTATCATATTTTCTTTTAGTCTATATCTGTATTTAATGTTTTCCTTAATGTTAAAGCTTTTTTATTTATTCTTGGCTAGAGTTAATATTTTGGATGTTTTGCAAATTACATTCTAGTCTAAATTATAATGTTAAATTTATTTTTAGTTGTTAAATAGTACACAATATACCTATGAAAACATTGATAATGACTAAAAAATTACTATAAATAAATATTAAAATTACTACTATAAATTTAAAAAAAATATTTATGCTACATTTTCCCAGTTGTTCCGTGTATGAAGTTTACCTGCTTAAGCAGTTTAATCTCTTGTTTCTTTAGAAAACTTAAGAAGGTTCTACTGTATTTAATTGAATTTTTAAATTATCTTAACTGTAACTATTTTTCACTATCCTTATGAAAGCATTATCAGATAAAATTCACGCTTTATAGCACAAGTATTTTAGATTAGTTTGTTGGTTTAACCACTTTTAATTTGGGATAAGGATTTGATTCTAAATATATAGGCAAAGATGAAATAGTTGTTTCATATTATTTGTTTCAAGATTTCTGAATCATTTTAGAAACAGATATATATTGAATGATAGTTTTATTTTATTTTTAAAAGATGTAAATCTTAGATTTATATATTATTATGTTTTACAAAACTACTTTATATATATATGTAATAAGATGAATTCTCAATGGGTGGTTGCAGTCATGGCCCTATAAAAATGACATTGTATTAGCTAAAGACGTTTATTAAGATAACGTTGGAGGCTAGGTTCCCACTTCATAGGGACAGAACAAACTGAGGGGTCAGCTAGCTTGAAGTTATAGATGAAAAGGCCCTTAACACCTGGTCAACATCTGTGGGAAAATCTGTAGCAAAATCTGCCTCCAACAGAATGCATCTCCTTTTTGTTTGGAAATTTCCGAAATTGTCTGCTAGAGCCATGCAAAGTTTAATTGATCAGACCCCTTCTCTGAGGTCATAAACTGTAGCTTTAGTGGTCAATTTTTGTTAGGGGTTAAAAAGGGGAATGCAAAAGGATGCTGGAATTTTTAGCCCTTGACTTCAGATTTGAAAACCCCTGAGAATTTTCCTTACATATGCACACACACACACACACATATATATATATATATATATATATGTGCATTGTTTTTCAGTATTGTTTTTATAAGTTTTAAATTCTGTTCAGGGAAACTGAATGTATATTGATGAAAATCATTAACTTTGTTGTCATTAGAAAAAATGTTTTATTTCTTCTTTAAATATTTAAATTTTTATTTAGAACATATAATTCCTTATGGAAGTCTACACAAAATGATTTGGTTAACCTTCTGCGGGACGAAGCTGTAGATGAACCATCATCTTTTGAGCAAGTAAATTTATTTTTTCAATGTTACTCTTGTTTTATTTCTATTAAAAAAATATTATTTAACATTGCCAATTTTTCATGTATAATGCATACTTGTAAAACAACATCATAATTAAAAATGTCAATGTTTTTTCTAATTTTACAACATAAATTATATGAAAAATTTTTGTGTAAAATTTTATGCAAAAATGTGTATGTATATAGTTTACTTCAGAGCAGTGGTTTTGAAACTTTTTAGCCGATGGAATTTTCTTACCAGACACTTAGCAATGGAACTTCTGAATAAATATTACTTAACACACTGTTGACCGGTCATGAATTAACTCTTGTTTTTATGGCCGAACATTACTGACCGGCCACGAGTAAACTAATTTTTTTTCACATTGCTGTTGTTTTCTCTGTTGGCAACCATACAGTGTAAGTGTTAGTCATTATAACACAAGCTGTTTCTCTCACTTATAAGACCCACCAAATCTTTTGTTGTAAAGAATATTTAATAATTAAAAAATTAAAAAAAAAAGATGATGAATTGTAATGAAGAATCTTTCAATGAATTATACTTGGATGCTTTATCTGATTGTCTGAGTTATTATGAATCAAATTGTGCTAATAGCCGTAGATGTGAGATAAATTTTCAGTAAAATTGCTGGTCAACAATGTGTTAAGGTGAAACTAAGAGCCTATTACTTATCACTGATTAGACACATAAACATAAAAACTGAACAATATAAATAAATATAAAAACGTAAACAATACTTACAAAAAGTGACATGGAAGCAAAGAAATTTTTTTGATGAAATGATACTAGTAAAATGATACATTGATAAAAAATATTAATGAAATGAATGGATTTATTTTTGATTGTCACTAATCTCTTTAAAGTTTGGTTGCATTGAAGAGATTTTTATTCTTGTATCATTCTCTGCATCCACCATATTCCGGTGTTTGGTTTTTGATAAGACATATGCAAAGCTAGTTTTGAAAATATAGGTTATTGCAAATGGTAACAACACTGAGACTTTTCTGCTTATAATGAATATTCTCCTAACACCAGAATTCTGACACCAGCACTGTTTAATAAAGTGATGTTATTGAACAGTCGATGTCACTTCATTAAATTTTTCATACTTCTCCGAGAAAAACAAGAAGGTTTTTTGTTTATGATGATTTAATAAGTAACAAATGAATGAAATATTTGAGGAAACTCTGGAAGTTCATTGTGAAATCCTATAATTCAGTGAAACCCTAATCTAGAGAAAACATTGTTTACTACCTATTAAAAGTTTCTATTTTAAAATTGAACTTATGATTCCTGGTTAATATTTTATGCTTTTATGATTCTTGTGTATGTAGATACGTGGATAAATTGAATGAAAGTATCCCTGTTTTATGAAAATGATAGGAAATCATAAAATGTAGCATTCAAAGAAAAGAGTGATGTTATTGAACGGTCTGATGTCAGTTCATTAAATTTTTCATACTTCTCCGAGAAAAACAAGAAGGTTTTTTGTTCATGACAATTTAATAAGTAACAAATGAATGAAACATTTCTTGAGGAAACTTTGGAAGTTCATTGTGAAACCCTATAATTCATTGAAACCCACTTTGAGAAATTCTACTCAAGAGAAAACATTGTTTACTATCTATTAAAAGTTTTTATTTTAAAATTGTTTCTATGATTCCTGGTTAATATTTTCTGCTTTTATGATTCTTGTGTATGTAGATATGTGGATAAATTGAATAAAAGTATCCCTGTTTTATGAGAATAATAGAAAATCATAAAATGTAGCATTCAAAGAAAAATGTAACAATGCATTTACATATAAAACTACATTAGGAATATTCTAAATTATTTCTTTTGGTGTTCAATTCTGTTTGAAATGTTGTGTAGTGCATATATGAGTGGTATGATGTTTTGTATACAGTTTATTTTTTATTAATTTTGTTAAGAGACTTTTAAAGTTTGGTTATTTTATCATTATTTTAATATTGTTTGCTATTCTTTTCAAAGGACAGAGTTACTGCTCTTCAGAAGACTTCAACTTTGTATTTAAAATATGTAATAGTAACCAACAAACTAATTGAGTGTTATGAAAATATTCTGCAACCTCAAAAGAGACGTCTGCTACAGAAATTAGTAGACAACTGTATTGGACGTGTATTAGAGTTAAAGCATGAATTAGTTGCCCTTGATTTATCAGAATTCAACTTTTTAGATGATAAGCTGTTAAATATGAAGATGGTACCAGTAAGTATTTATATTTAATAGAAAATTGAGAATCTATATACTTTTTATGAAAACACCTTGGAAATGAATCAATAAAACTTTTAATATTTTGGACATGTTGCTGTATTTGACTTTCCACACAAATTTGTAAACATTAAACTTTTAGTAAGACCAGTGATAGATCTATTGCTATTATGGCACCAGTAGTAATTTTTTCTGGGGTTTTTCTAATTGGAGTGATCACCATACAAAGGATCAATAGAAATCTATAATTAACTTTTATACTTTTGTAGATGTCTTTTATAGTGTTAAATAAAATATATGATTCTCCTGACCCGATATTGGAATGATTGCCATACAAAATATCAAAAGAATTGTACAAAATGGTTAAAATTGAATAGCTAAAATAACTTTAAAAAAATCTTCATTTAGCAGACAAACATATATTTCAAACAGCATTTTTTCCCCATATTTAATTTGAAAAAAATGTTTTTAATATATATAGCAATGGACAAAATTTAATAAAAAAAGCACTATAATTTAAAGCACAAGTCTGCTAAAGAAATGCAATTTTGGAACTATCCAGACAGTTCTTAACATCATAAAATTTTATCCAGATAGAGCACTTGAGATCTCACGTGGGAGCAATTTTATAGGCTACTTTCTCATTTTTCCTTTGATGTCTTCCCTAGTTACCCTATATTGTGATACATGTACAAATGCTTAAAATTCTCGAGAAACCCCTTTCTGATCAGATTCCTGGAGTATTTCATATTCCTGCTCTACCATTGGTATTCTTGTAAGATATTTTTCTTAACATTTTTTTAAAATTACAGTTGTCTAATAAGTGGCAGTTTGGTTATAAGCTTAGAATAATACAAGATGTGTAAATTATGTCATGCTTTCAAAATTAATTTAAGTTTGTAGTTTGACTTTTTCAGATGTTTGGTTCCAAAAAAGTATTTTGGACCATGCTATAGCAAAACAGATGATACCAGGGTAACAACATGAAATCCTTTTAGAATTAGCTGTGGTTTTAGTTTCAGATTGTTGAAGACTTAAAATGAAATGATCGGCTTAACTCAAGGCTGGGCAAACTATGGATTGTAGATTAACTCTGTCCCACCTAAAGGTTCTATATAACCTGCCATAAAGTTAAAAAAATAAATTTTTTACATTATATGGTAAATTATGATAAGGAAATTAATTATCTACAATTCATGCATAGTGCTAAGCGCTTTCCCGTCTAGTTTAATTGTATGCATGATGATGATTTCATTTTGCATTGAAAAACATATTATGTGAGGACCTTTTTCCCCCATTAGTTAGAAGAATTCAGCATGGATAAATTAGATCTCATGTTTGAGAGAATGTTCATTTTTAAAATAAAATTAAATGGTTATTTCATGCACAGTTTTTCATCATTAAATCATACCGGAAGGGGTTAACCCTTTCGTGGGCCATGGGAAGATTACTTCCTACCTACACGATCTTACAAAATACACCTGTGGTAAGCGCAAAACCCATTATAATATATTGGTCTTGTTATTGAAATGACAGGAAGACTGATTCCCGCTTCAGTTTTGCACTGTCATCAATTGTTCGATCGATTGAATAAATTAGCAGTTCTGGTTTGAAAGTTTTGAAACGTGGAGTGAGAAATAAATGGCCCATGAAAGGGTTAACATAGAAAGATAGAAGACAAATAGCACTACTGTGAATAGTGGTGAAATTATCAAAAAATAGTGTTGCTGGTGTTTTATTGGGTTATTTAGATATTAGTAAAATATTTTAAGCTTTAAATATCTATTAAAAATGTAAAGTTGATTCAGAGCTTCTTGCTCTTAAAGATGAATGAAGGTGGAAACATTTTTACAGCTGTTAAAAGTTTTGAATAAATTTATATTGGCCTGCTCTGAAAAAAGTTTGGTCATCCTTGGTTTAACCCTCTGTATCACCATACTGGGGATCTGCAATATACCCCCAATTTTATGTTATTTGTACACAGTAATTTTTATACAGTACACAGCTTTAAAAGAGGATTTAGTGCAGTTTTGCTATTTTGCCAAACTGCAATTAACATAATTTGCTCAAAGAATATATACCAAACAATGACATAATTTAATTTTCAGAGAAAAACAGTTATTACCTATTTATAAAGTAATTCTTAAAAATTACTAATTTTATATTTTCCTAGGAGGACTTGGTACCCAATGGACATTTTTTAAATTTCAGGTTTTTTTATTAAATACTTTGCATATCCTAAAATAGCACTGTTGCATATATGGATTCAAAAAAATCTTGGGTAGATTATTAAAAGTTAAATTTTTAATATTTTATTACAACTTTTTTATATATTCACAGTACTATTCTAAATAACTTTAGGAATTTAATCTTAAATTAAATGATTAATCCGTCAAAAAAAAATGTGTAGTTTATATGTAAAAAGGAATTAAAAATACAAATTTATTTTAAATTTAGAAAAAATTGTAAAATTTGTAATTAATTCTTTTAGACATTTTATTCACATTTGTTTGAGTTTTAGCATTTTGGAAATAGATATGTGTATCTATCTATTCATATGTATATATTTATTAAAAAAAAACCTAATTTAAATCAGTTTAAAGGTTTCAAATTGAAATTAATATTTAAAAGGTAATCAAAAATATTTAAATTTTATATGCATTCAGTATTTTATTATATTTTTATTATTTTTTTTTTACCTACAGCCATATTTTTTTTCAAATTTATTTCATTATTTTATAATTATTGTCAATTTTTATAAACTCAAGTGAATCAGAATTCTTGAGAAAGATTAGCAAAGCATATTATTAAATAAATATTAACGTTATTATCTTATTTATAATCATTCTTGAACTCCTTCGCAACCAACATCTCGTGTACGCGACATAGCAATTTCATTCTTGTCAGTTCAGTGTCTCCTCCACGTGATGATCTACAGTTGATATTGAGGGACCAGCATTGCATATGCGTTATAGAAGATCTGAATGTTTTAATTTGTAAATGCTAGATTTAATTACTAGATGGTGTAATGGCAACGGTTTTCCCAACGGTTGACTCGTATAGTATTTATGTGCTGGTCTTCAAGGGGTTAAGTATGTCATATATGTTATAAATTCATAAATAATGAAATTTAATTTTATCAACTTATAGAACACTAATATCATTAAAAATATTTTTCATATTCTCAGAGTCTTATGGACAAAGAACATTTTGTTAAAAGTATACAGCAGCATAAGTACTTCTTTCCCATTCTAATACAAATATTTTTATTTATATTTTGCATTCTCTTCTTTTACAGTCATTTTTGAAATTCAGATGAAATAATGAAGGCATTGTTTTTGCAATTAAAACAAAATAATAAAGAAGGTCTTGTAAACAAATGATTTTAAAGAACACAATCATGATAACAATGTTTTTTATACATTTCTAATTATTATATTGTCTTAAAATTTTGCCATATTATATTAGATGTGCTAAAGAATATTTTAAACAAAAATAGAAAAATCAATATTTTCGTCAAAATAAATAAGTCTCCTTGAAACTGCATTTGGTTTATTTATTAAGTAATAAAAGTGATGTAATTTTATCTAATTTTATTTCAGAGTGAAATTGATTTAAAGATACCATCATACTTTTATGAAAAATCAGATGAAGAGAAAAAGAAATTAAATTTGATCCAAGAAATTCTTCGATTTTTTAAGGAACAGACCTCAGATGAGGTATAGTAATTAACTGTGCTATTACAGTTTATTTCACAAAGGTAAATGGATTGATATTAAAACATCAGTTGCATGTATTTGTATTAGAATTATTTTTATATAAAACATCAAAAAGTCAGATATATAAGACTAGAATTTGTTTAAAGGGATTTATGTTCTATGTTATAATTGAAAATTTTTGTAAGGAAAAAGTTATTTTATTTGTATGGCTTTTCATATACTTGTCATATATATTTTCTATTTCATTCTCTAAAAGTATTTGTCATTTTGAAAAATTACTATTTAATTTTGGTAGTGCATACTTAACAACTCTTGACCTCCTTTATAATTACATAGTAGCCGAACAGTGGTCGAATGGTTAGGGTGCTGGCCTTCAGAAACAGAGTTCATGGGTTCGAATCCCACTGTGGCATGGTTGTTTGTAGCCGTTCAAAATCGGCTTTAAGCAGTAGCTCCCGGTCTCATTAGCCCTCATGTTGCAAAAAGTAGACCATAGTGCTCCAAACCAATTACATAGTATTCTAATTATTTTGCTAAGTTGTCTTCTATCTCTGGAACAGGCATTGACAAACTTTTTTCTCTGCAGATTAAAATCATGCAAAATATTGGTAGTTAAGACTTTGGGGTCAGTAGAATTTACATTTTAAAATAGTCATGAAAGTAACATAAACATAACAAAGCATAAGAAGAAATACAGACATATGAATGGAACAGAAAAAAAAGCATAATTCAAACCTACCTGAATCAAGTTTGTTAAGTTTCTCAGTGTTATGACTCTATGTACATATATAGAAACTTTTAAATACTCATTTTGACCATCATTGAGTACATTTTCACTAGTTTTCATTTGAAGTCTCTTTGTACATATATATATTTGTATTTTTACTCATTTTATATAAATTCTTTTAAGATTGTAGTGTTTACAAAACATTCTTTATAAATATTATGTAGCATTGCATTAAAAGATAAAGAAGTTTACAATGTTTGACCTTGTAATAGCAAGTTAAAATCAAATCAAATTAAATTAACTTAATGTAATAATCTAATTGAATTAATTTTCTTAAACCAGTCTCAATCAATTTGTGTTAGAAAATGAAAAAATGAAATTAAAACATAGCTTGACATTTTTTTGCATTATTTAAAAATGAAACACTTAAATAATACAATACTTAACACTTAAATAATAGTGTTTATAAAACATGCTTTATAAATATTATTTAGCATAGCATAAAAAGATGAAGTTTACAATGTCTGACCTTGTAATAGAAATTTAAAATCAAATCAAATCAAATTAAATTAACTTAATGTAATAATCTAATTATTAATTTTCTTAAATCAGTCTCAATCAATTTGTGTTAGAAAATGAAAAAATGAAACTAAAACAAAGCTTGGTATTTTTTGCATTATTTAAAAATGAAACACTTAAATAATACAATTGTTACAAATGCATTGGGACTATGATAGAACTTATAGAGTAAACATAAAAAAATGAGATGCTTATAAATAGTGCTTGACTGTAATAATTTTTTGTGCTAATATGAAGTTAATTTATGTATTTATTTTCAAATACAGCTCAATAATGCTAATAATAATCCACGAATGGCATTAAAAGAAGCAATTAAAATTATATATTCTCATGAGTTAGCACGTGAAGGAAGATTACTTTTCAATGAAGCCCAAAAGTTGTATGAAATTAAGCAAGAGAATCGTTTGAAAGAAATCAGAAAAAATTTTAAAAGACAAATTTCTGATAATGTTGCTGCCACTAGAATCCAAAGAGTGAGTTGATTTTCATGAGAAAATTTCTTGATATTTTGAGTTATAATGATATTGTTTTAACCTTTTCATAGTTAAACAGAATTGTTACAGTTTTCACAATTTTTTTTAATTGTGGGGGAGGGGAGGGATTATACTGAAATTTATGTGTTATGTATTAACAACAATTGTTGGTGAAGGGAATAAATAGGTTGATATGCCAGAATGTCTCATGGGTAAAAACAAGCATGTTCTGCATTGTCTACCACCCATAGTTGGTCATCACAATAATGCAAGGTCACATATTGGTTATATACTGGGCATTTTATTGAAGAATAATGTAGGTATTGTATCATGCCCTCCATATAGTTGTGGCGAACGATGGCCGATTGGTTAGGGTGCTGATTGTCAGTACCAGAGTTCATGGGTTCGAATTCCACTATGGCATGAATGTTTGTAGCCATTCGGAATCGGCTTTAAGCAGTAGGTCCTGGTCTCATTAGCCCTCATGTGCAAAACAATAGACCATAGCGCTCCAAACCAAACCAAACCATATAGTTGTGATCATGCCCTCCATACAGTTGTGGCTGAACGATGGCCGATTGGTTAGGGTGCTGTTTGTCGGTACCGGAGTTCGTGGGTTCGAATCCCACTATGGCATGAATTTTTGTAGCCATTCGGAATTGGCTTTAAGCAGTAGGTCCTGGTCTCATTAGCCCTCATGTGCAAAACAATAGACCATAGCGCTCCAAACCAAACCAAACCATACAGTTGTGGCTGAACGATGGCCGATTGGTTAGGGTGCTGTTTGTCGGTACCAGAGTTCGTGGGTTCGAATCCCACTATGGAATGAATGTTTGTAGCCATTCGGAATTGGCTTTAAGCAGTAGGTCCTGGTCTCATTAGCCCTCATGTGCAAAACAATAGACCATAGCACTCCAAGCCAAACCAAACCATATAGTTGTGATTATGCATTTCTTGGCCAATCAATGGCCAATTTCTGACTCTTGCCTTGCTCAAGGAAGCATTAAAAGGCAGTCCTTTTGAAAACAAAGCATGTATAAAAGCTGCAGAGGTGGTTTTGAAATGATTTTATAAAAAATCAACTTTCACATTTGTGTATAAAATAGATAAGACATTCTTATTTTAATTTATTTTATTTTTTAAACTACATCCAGAAATGTGTCGTACAGACCATTCCTCCCCACGCAGCCCTAAAGAAATTAGCACTCAAGAAGTAATTGTTGGGATTAAAAAGATTAAAATTGCTTGTCAAAGAACATACTGTCTAGTGTTACTCATGTCTGTAGTATTCTTTGAGCTACACATGCTCCCTGAGTAGTGTGTAATGAGTAATAGCATCTGATAGTGTGGCATCCACAAAATGCCTTTATTGGATAACAAGTGGGTAAAACATTGGAATAAATGCATTACATTGTACAGTAATTTTAACAATACCACACAAATAATCATAATTAATGATAAGCTGTTTTCTGTATAAATGTAATCTTGTTACTTATTAAACAGCTCCTTATTGTTGATAAAGCACAATTACTTTTTATAAATCTATCTTAAATGTATCAGATGTTAAAGACATCAAGAAAATAATTTTTACAAATAATCTAGCTTGTTTTATTTTGTAGTCATAATTTTTTGTATATATTTTGATGGCTAGTGTTCATTATACATTTCAATTCTTAGGAATATTATTAATATTATTATTATTATTATTATAAGGACAGATATTTTAGTTCTGAGATTGAAATAACTACAGTGGACTCCTCTTAATGTGATCAGTTTGGGACACCGTGATTTAGATAACAGTAAATGATATGTAAAATTAGATAAATTTACCCACCCCCTTTAATTCACACGTACTAAATTTCAAAATAAAATGAAAAAACTCACCTTATATTTATGTACTGTATATTATACTTTAAAACATAAGATTTATATACATAATTAACAAAAATCGATCAATTTTTGACTGTCTACAATTTTTTCTAAGAAGCTCTTTGATAAATCGTTCATAATCAGGATGTTTTTTAAATTTATCGAAGCGGCGTTGTACTCCATGTTTCAACACTTTAAATGCAGTTCCTAGGCTGAGAAATGTTTAACTGCACTGTATCATTGCGTTGACTCATTTTTGGTAACCTGTCATAATGATTTGAAATTTCAACCTTTTGTTTTAATGTTAAATCATTTCACTTTCTGGCTTCCATATAGACAAGCTGCATGCATGTTTGCGAGCAAGGCATAAATTGTGAATATGCTCCTTCTCATTTCCTATAATAATGTGTTGCCTTCTGCTTATCTGACAAATATTGACCACCAGCAAGGTGTGCATATTTCTGAAAAATTCCAGGAACTTGTAATATCCCACTCCTTTGATCATTCCCCATTTCCCTAGATGGAAGAGGGAGAATTCTTGAATATTAAAATAGAAGCGAATGGAAAGAAAAGTTTGGGTTTCTTCTGAATATATTGTGAATAATCTTTTTCCAGTTAAAATAAGGTTCGAAAACTGATAACATTAACCGATGCAATGATCACATAAAGAGATACAAATGAAGAGAGAAAATAGGGACCAAGTGATTTCAATAACAATAACCATGATCACATTAAGTGGATTCCATTGTATTTCTGATAATAAAATTCTGACTAATAAATTCTGATTTAATAAGAATGTTTATTTCTATTTCTAGTTTTTGCTCTGCTTTTATTTATTTGTCCGGATTGTAATAGTTATAATAAGTCAATTATAAATATGTGTCACAATAGAATTTATTATTGTGTAATTTTTGATTATTTAAGAAATACTGCATAAAAAATTACCATTGATGTGATGAAAGATGATGAACGTGATAAGATTTAGTTTATTTTATTTAAATCTTCTATAACAGCTATTTGTAATGTCATATTTTTAAGTATGTTATATACAGAATTAATATATTGTTTTTTTAGTGTGTAAAATTTCTGAAATTTTTTTATTAGGCATGGAGATGGTTCAGTTTTCATAAAAACTTTACAACTATTTTTAGAGCTGAGATGGATTTGTTAGGCATGGTATGTATGTTTCTTCTTTATATTATGATTTAAATTTTCGTAAATGATACCTGAAACGGAAATCCAAATTAAATAAAGAAGTGTTTTTTCTAAGGACTAATTTTTCCATTCGCCTTAACACTGGACCATGTCATATATATATATATATATATATATATATATATATATATATATATATATATATATAAGTGTGAGTGATTGTGGTACATTGACAAAAAACTTCAAACTCTAAAAATTTCTAAAAATTTTTATTAATTTAAATACTAACAACCATAAATGTCATCTTCTATACTTTTTCAAACCTGCCTGTTCGTTTTATTTCTCTGTATACTTTGCATGTTCTGACATCAGTATATTAAGTAAAATTTTATTTCCCATGTAAGAAATAAAACCGATTTGTAGAAATTATGTATTTTAAACAATTATTTATTAATCAGAATAAAGATCTTCAAAATATCTTCTTTATTACAAGATTTATTAGAATCCAACAGTTGTATAACATTTTATTGGGTGAGGTACCAAAACATTTTATATTAATACATGAAATTTTTTAACTTTATATATCTTTCAAAATTTTAGCAACCTTCTGTAACTACAAAAAAGGAAAATTTTCAAGCTCTAGAAAATTTGAAAAGAGATCGTCAAAATATGATCAGAAAGAATGAAAAGGATTTCCTTGAAGCCACAAAATTGATAAAAAAAGAAATAGAAACCTTTATAGCTCCGAAAGTCATGGAAGATTTGCAAGATAAAATAAGAATTTACTTTGAGCAATATAGGTAACTACTACTTTTTTGTACATGTTCCTCATAAAACATTTACAGGCTTGCAATTCCGTCACTTTTCTCACCTTTAGTCACTTTTTTTACAATTGATCACTTTTAGTCACTTTTTTAAGTAAACAGTCACTTTTTTCATGGTGTATCACAGCAAAAGTCTGTTGTTGAAAAAAGAAAATCTGAATTAATAACAAAATATTTTAATAAAAGACCAAAAATGTGATGCTCTAATCTTATTTTTCTTATTGTTCTAATATTATTTTTCTAATGTAATTAGTCATATGGTTTCCAGAATTTAGTGATTTTAAAAAGTCATAAAGAAGTTCCTGAAATCTACATTTGTACTGAAATTTACATTTAATACAATAAAGCAATTTGCATCAAAGCACACATTTCTCTTTTTCTTCACAATTTTTGTTTAGATACTCTAATCTAGCTATCTACATATTTCAAAATATCATTAATATATGCAGACAATTGTGATTATAAAATTAATGTATTGTATGTATTCAAATCTAATTTATAGATTTTCTTGAATAAAAAGCAATGTTGAATTGTGTTAAACAAAATTTTTAACCTTTTTTGTATTTGACGCTAAAATCATTTCTTGCATGAATCATTTGATTTAGAGTTAAAATAAATAGAAAAATCTTAATAATAGCATCTGTAATCAAGAAGAGAAAAAAATTGCTTTTTTTTATGTTTAGTCACTTTTTAGTCACTTATTCTGTATTATTTGTCACTTTTCTCACTTTTTTGAAAGTTCCTCAGCAGTTGCAAGCCTGTGTTTATCATATCTATTTAAAATTACACACACAGGGCTGTAACTAGGTCCTTTAAACCAGTGGCAAAGAACTGGTATGTGCCTCAATCATAAAATATAGTGAGAAAATATATTAACAGGATTTTTTTTCTACCTTATATTTGGAATGAACTCGCAAAATATTTTGTTAATTCTTAAAATGTTCCTAGTACATTAATTTTTAATTTTTTCTTCTATTTTTACTTTATTGATGCTTAAAAATACTTTTGAGCTCTTTGGGGGTTTTATTTTGAAGATAAACTAAATTTTTTTTTTATGGAAATATTTTAAATTTAAATGTTGAATTTTCATTAAAAATTGACGAATTTCTAATTTTAAATTTAGTTTTAATGACTTTAATAAATACAAAGTTTAAAATGAATACCTTGATTTACATTAAGGCACATCATGAGTGTTTGGTAAACATTTTGTAAAAATCTATAACAAATTTAGTCTGTAGAAGCATTTTTAAAAAACATGAAAATTTATAAAAATATAATTTTTAAACACATTGAATTTTGTAATTAAAAATTTATTTTTCAACCTCCCCTTATTTCTACTTTAGGCGAATAAGCTTCTTTCAGAACTCATTCTCCTCACGGTGCGGCACTCCTAAGACTGATGCACCCATAGCAAATACCACCTTTGCCACACCCTAGTTACAGTCTGCCCACACACACATACACACATATATATAGGCATATTGTGCTTAAAATGTTTCAATTGTTACACTATAGGTAAAGAAACTTTATATTTATTATTAAATATTGATTCATAATGATTAGGGCATTAGATTAATTGTTTGGTTTGCTGGTAAGAGAATATATTGTTGTGTACTTCTCTTATGAGTTCAGCTATTAAATGGACTTAAGATAAGATGATTCAAGAAACACTGATTTATTAACAAAAAGTTGTCAACTCAGTATAGCTCAGTCCTGATTCCTTATGTCTTGGCTGCAGCTCACCACATTTTATGTGATTGCAAGTATTTCTCAGCTCTTAGGTTAAAGCACTGTGATCACCATCTTCTTGAGCCGTGGGAGCTGCAGGATATTCCTGTCAGTTGTTTGCTGAGATTTGCTTCAGCCTGTGGCCTATTTTTTTTAGGTGCTCTTGGGTTGTGTTTCAGTCCTGATCCCTTATGTCTTGGCTGCTGCTCACCACATTTTATGTGATTGCAAGTGTTTCTCAGCTCTTAGGTTAAAGCACTGTGATCACCATCTTCTTGAGCCTTGGGAGCTGCAGGATATTCCTGTCAGTTATTTGCTGAGATTTGCTTCAGCCTGTGGCCTATTTTCTTAGGTGCTCTTGGGTTGTGTTTTTATTCCTGATCCCTTATGTCTTGGCTGTGGCTCCAAACATTTTATGTGATTGCAAGTGTTTCTCAGCTCTTAGGTTAAAGCACTGTGATCACCATCTTCTTGAGCCTTGGGAGCTGCAGGATATTCCTGTCAGTTATTTGCTGAGATTTGCTTCAGCCTGTGGCCTATTTTCTTAGGTGCTCTTGGGTTGTGTTTTTATTCTTCCTGATTTGGGTACAATATACTCTGGTTGCAGTGGCCTGCTCTTGTAGAAACCCCCAACAGCTCTCCTAGAAACAAATTCATTCATAAATTCAATTGTTACTACATATAAAAAAAACCTGAATAAATATTACATTTATTGGTATTTGAAAGCTATAGTGCTGACAAAGAAGAACTCATTAGGTGAAGTGCCACAAATTGATTAGTGCTCAGTATTGGAGTGTAAGTCTTTGGCAAAGATATCCAGATAGATTCTGAATGTTTAAAAACTAACTAGCTAGATACCAGATATTTGCCAGATATCCATTTTATTCCTACTAGAAACTAAAAATACAATACAAAAGGGTTAATGTGTGGTATACCTAGTTTCAGGTGGCTTTTCAGAGGTCGTTTTTATATGTGGCAAAAAATTATTTTCCATTGTCATATAAAGGGTCAAATATTTAAACATACCAGATCTGTTATCATACTGTCTCATTAGACTACTTTTATTATTTTTATTTTTATTCTGAATAAATATTACATGGTATTTGAAAGCTCTACTTACAAAGAACTCATTAGGATAAAGTGCCAAATTGATTAGTGCTCAGTAAGTGTAAGTCTTTCACAAGATATCCAGATAATGAATGTTTAAAAAGTAAATTTACCAGATATTTGCCAGATATTTTTATCTACTAGAAACTAAATACAATACTAAATGGTTAATGTGTGGTATACCTATTTTTCAGGTGGCTTTTCAGAGGTCGTTTTTGTATGTGGCAAAAAATTATTTTCCATTGTCATATAAAGGGTCAAATATTTAAACATACCAGATCTGTTATCATACTGTCTCATTAGACTACTTTTATTATTTTTTATAATACAGAGAAAAACATGGTGAATATCCTACATATCCAACTGAAGATGAAGGAGGATCTGATGTCTTCTTAAAGAATGTTTCACAAGAAGATAATGACATGGAAAAAGTAAATTTAATTTTGTATTTTGTATACTAATGTAGTTTTATCACTTAAAATTAATAGTATAGTGTCATTTTGACATCACTTATATATTCATGCATGATGTCAAAACAGTATTGCATGAAGAAGTTTCATACATGATGTCAAAACAGTATTGCATTGCATGATATCAAAACAGTCCAACATGTGCACTCAGTAGTTTTACAGGACCTCACAAGACCTTAAGTAATTATAGTGTTTGTTTTTATAGCCTAGAAGTGAAAGTGGCACAAAGGAAAAAGTAATCTCAAACAAGAGAGGAGATAAAATTCACAGAGAAGATGTGAGCTTAATTATCTTTTCCTCTTTTGAAATTGTTTCTTGCATATAATTATATTTATTAATGCTTGATAAACTTTATATTTAGGAGGAATTTCTTGGATACTCACTTAAGGTTTCAAAATATGTGCCAGATTTACTTCAGCTAACAAAGGAATATCAAAGTATGAAAACTGCCATCATAAATTTTAATAATTATTTATATATAAATGTTGTAATGAAAAGGATATATTTATCAATATTTATGCCAGATCTTGGCAGGACTGCCAATAGTCTATTTCCAGCTGCCCAATACAGTTCACTAGCATTTAAATAACAGTTAAAGTCACTGTCAATATTAATAGCTGCCACTTTATCATTGCCCAGGACAGGGATTCAAATAGTTTCCCATGATGTCAGTGTACAACTGGCAAATTGGGTATGCCAGAGAGTCCATCAGTCCAAAATTAAACAATTGTTTTCTCAAGTAGACATGTTACATTTTTATTCTGAAGTTGGAGACACCAAGTGGTCTACAAAGGATCTAGTTAGGTGAGGTCTGAGCCATCCTTGGCAAGAGTGTCTGTAAACTCATTTCCCACTACTCCACAATGGCTTAAAATCCTCTGCAGACTAACATTGTGACCACTTTGAATAAGAGAGTGAATAAGTAATAGACAATTAAGAACAGATTGATACATTGAAAGAATTAATGATTGAAATTGCCTTAATAGTTGCCTGGAAATCAATAAAAATTGCTTTGTTATGGTTTTCTTTCTTACTGATTTCAGTTTAAGCCATTTTTTTCAGCCACCACTTCACCATCAAAATTTGTACAGTTTGCTCGAACAACCCCCTTGAAACAGAAGTGCCTTGAATAAACCCTTGCAGACACATTACTATCAGCTTCAGTAGCAGGACTATCAGTGTATACATGCAATAATTGTTCAGGAAATTTTTAGCCATGCCAATGTCGCTATCTTCAATTCACTCTCCAAATCAGACTTTTTATTAACAGGCATAACTAAATGTAAATAAATAAGAGACTGAGTTTAACTGTCTACTAAAGTACATATTTTCAAAATGCTGTTATCTGTTGGCAGTTTATGGAAAACAGTAGACAGTTCATCAGTCACTTGTAAAAATTAGGCTGAGACTGTAATCTGCCAAAAGTCATTTCCTGTCCTCAATCTCTGTACCAATATGAAAGTACTTCTCTTTCTGCAAAGACAGAGGCTCAATATTGGTCTAAAATTGCAAAAGTCTGAAGTTGTCTGAAGCTTTATAAATATATATACTTAGTAAATGCTAAAGGTTTCAGCTAGTACAATGATAAAACCAGTATATAATACTGAATGTAGTTATAATATAATGGAAATGAGAACAAAGTATTTAAAATAAAGATCCTTTTACTAAATTTTTTATTACTTAATAAAAAAATAATTTTACTTACAGGTAAACTCCTAATTTTTGTAATTTTGTCTATGATATATCTAACTTATTAGGTATTGTTTCTAAACATTATTTTATATTTTAGGGGTGTGGGCAGATCGAGAAGTTGTAGACTTTTTCGACAAATATGATGAAGAGATGATTAGACAAAATGCTATGAAAGAAATGGAAGCTTCTGTGAAGTTACATACTGATAAAGTTATGCGAGAGGAACTACATCGTCTAACTGAAGTAGATATTATTATTATTATTTTTTTTTTTTGTCAGGTTGTGTGAAGGCAATGTTATTTAAAAAAAAATATTAAATGAGATACTGCTAATTATATGCACTAATAAATAAGGCTGTATAAATTAATTTTTCTGTATTAAGTAATAAACCCTAATTTAATAATTAAAATTTTGTTTGTTCACAGAATTTTTTATGAAAATCAGTGTATGTCTGTGTGTATGTATTTATTCTGAGGTACATGTCTTTGTTATCAAAGGTTTTCTGATAATATTGATAGGAGGAAATGGAAAGATTTTATACAGTAGCTTTAAGAGTAGAAATGGGAGGTAGATAATTTAAAGAATAGAAAAGATGGAAAAAAACACATAAAGAAGATTCTCTGTAAAAAATAAAAATGAAATAAAATAAAATAAATAAAAAAAATTAAATGCTAAAATCTCCTTTTTACCTGCTTTAAGTTTTGCAATAATAGTGATCTATTCAGATTTTAAAAGGAGATCAGATACTAAGATTCCCCTACTCCCCCTTATATCTTAATACCCTGAACTCTTTTTAAGTTAGAAAATTATGTTTTAAAATTATGCCTGTGTACATATCCATATGTTTGAACAAACTGAACAAGCATTAAACCACTGAAATGAATGATATTATTCTTTCTTTTTCTGTATACATATGTGAGAAAATAAAAGCAATTTGGTTAATTTTAGTATTCAAATTTTTAAGGCTGGATGTTTTTTTACATGATAAAGTATTTTTATTTTAAAAAGCCTTCAGCCTCAAAAGTTTAATGAATATCTGAAATTTTAGATGTTTTTAAATCATAAAATAAGTATTTAAGTTATTTCTATATGTGTGTGTGTGTATATGTTTGCACACAATAACTAGAAAATATAAAGAACTAATTGAAAAAAATGCATATGGTTCATATGCCTAAATGGTAAATATGCATTCTGTTTTTAGACCTTAATTTATTAACTTGAAGGGGTCACTAAAAAAGCTGGTTTGGAAGGTTGATGATTTTCATGGAGGCCAATTAAAAACAGTAGGTTTCATAAAAGAGTTATTACTGGCTGCACTTTGTAATTCACACATTAATCATCATAGAGTCACCAGTAAATGACATCTGGTTATTAAAATAGCACTATAGGGGTCTTAATGACTGGCAAAGTAGACTCACACTGTTTATTTTACTCTATAACATGTTGGGTATTTTTTTTTCCTCAGTGAAGCTGGTAATACAGACAGATATCTTTATGTCAAATACAGTTGCAAAGCTATTACTCATTTAGCACTTTTCGGGAAGCATGAACATTTGTAGCTTTTAAGGTATCTGTCTACGTTCGAAGAACTTTTTTCTTTAAACGTAGAAACTAGTTCATGTTTTTACATTTTTAGATTTATTTTTTATAGAGAATTGCACTTAAAAATTTATTAATTGAGAAGTTTTTATAAAATTTCTAATAAATGAAGAAAATTTAGTAAAAAAATTGGGGGGTTTCAAAAGGTCTAATTTTTTAATAAATTAAATTATTTCAATATTTTTTGATGCAACACATTTCTTATACACTGGACTAGTGAATCACCTAAAATATTTGCTTAATTTACATTTGGTAAAAAATTTTGGTCCTTCAAAATCATACACATTGAATTTTTAACGAATTTTCATTACCTTTATATCTAACTGTGAGTGTAACATCATTAAAAATTATCCAAATTTAAAGCTTTTAGGTCATGTACTAGTAAATACTATCAAAAGTATTCATGATAGTTTTCAACAATACATTTTAAGAACTTTTTGAGAAATCCCATTTCAAGTTTTAACATTTTATTAAAAATACCATTCAGAGAAAAATGCATTTGAAGTTTATGAAAGCAACTTTAACTATTAAAAAATTAAAATACATGTTTAAAGTTCCACACACTTTTTTGCTTCAAAACTTTCTAATTGCCAAGTTGCTAATCATTAAAAATACTAGAAAAATGATTAAACTAATCTTTGGGAAAATTTAAATTTTTGTCCAAAAAATGCTCTTTAAAAGGGTTTAAATTCACAACTTCCAGTTCCGAAGTCGTTACTTCTGTTTTGTTTTGACAGCTGTCACTAATGTTTAAACAGCTCTAACTTTTCTTTAAAATGCTGTAAAGACAAAACAAAAACAGATTTAGAAGCCTAAAAGTTGAAATTTTACAATAGAGAAAAAAATATGATTTTTGACAAAAAATGATGTTTTCAACGTAGACGGATACCTTAAGGAAAGCTACAGACACAAGTAATATTGCCTCCACTGGGTTCTTGTACATTAGAAGCAGGGATTAAGCAGAAGACCCTCAGGCATAGCCTGGCACCCTCAGAGGTATCATTTAAATTTGGAGGACATTGGGATTGTACCTATTTTATGTACCTCTGTCACCATTAATGAATACAGCAGATGTTTGGTTAAGAGCCTCAAACTCACAACCCTCAGGTTATGAGATCAATGTCTTTGCCAACTGAGCTACTGCAGCATTGACATGAAAATTTAATTTGAAGAAATCTTGTTAACTTTAACTGTATCATGGTTGGTAGCTAATGTTAACATTTAGACTTATGTGAAAATCTTGAACAAGACAAAGGGAAATGTGATAAAATGGATAAGAAGAAAGGATGAATTAAATCAGAATTAAAATTAGCATTTGAAATTAGAAATATTTTCAAAGAATTAATCTAATTATATGCTTTTGTTGAAATATGTAATCGCACTCATACTTGGCAACTTGGCTGCTTATTATTATTTAAGTAATAGCTTTCTTGGATGTATGAGGTTTTCTTGAGTTGATCCTTTTGTGTTTTCATTGGTTGTGTTTGATTAGTTTTGTCTTATGCCTGTAATTTGATTGGCTGGGCGCAGGATCTTAATAAAACTATAAAAGGCCAATGTACCTTGTATTTTATTATTATCATCTTTTTCATTATTATTATTATTTTGGTGTCTTTAATAAAAGGTGTTTTGCAATCTGCGGCTCTTTATTATGCTTCAACAACTTTAAATTTTTTCTTTATCTATTATGGCTGGAAAATGTTTGTAGATTATTTTGTGCTTTTGTGTTTGTACTTAATTTTTGTGTGTGTTTTGTGTTTGCATGTATCTGTCAAAAATTAAAACTACTACTAGAAATTGTTAACTTGGGAAATAATAATCACACCAGATTAATACTTTTTAAAATGTTAATTATTCACATATTATATTATCATTTTCACTGTTGATCACTATCATTACTATTTGTAAATTTTTTCAAAAAAATCTTTTCAGGCCTATGAAAAAGATCTTGGAAAAAAAGGTAGAAAAGGTGGAAAAAAGGGTGGGAAAAAAGATAAAGGAAAGGGTAAAGGAAAAGGAAAAAAGGAGAAAGATTTAACTCCAAATAGGTAAGGTGGAAAATAATTTTGTTTTCTGTAATGAAAAATTAGCTTTTCTTATCACTGGTCTTCATCACAATTGAAAAAAATTTCAATTTATTATTTATTTTTACTGTTGGTTAAATTTAATTAGAAATTGTATACCTATTAACTTCTACATATTAGCTGTGCATTGTACACATTTCAAATGCATTGTGTAAAATAGTACATTTGTACACTAATAATATTGCATAATTTTAAACTATTTTAAATGAATTGTTTGATTTCAAAATAATATTGGAAATAAATATCTCACAAATTATAAAAAAAGGGAACTTGAATCTGTGAATACACAATGAAGGTATTTTATTGCATTTTCTGCAAAAAACCTCAGTGATTGACTTATGCAGTTATAGCACAGCTTTCTAACCTTGAATACTTTTTCTGTTTTATGTAACTTAAAAGGACTTAAAGCACTGAAATCTGCAGCAGACCATGCAAAACCACAGGAGTTTGGATTATCTAAGTGCGAAATCTGCCTAAGTTCTGTCAATTGAAGAAAGAAATTACATTTTTATTACTTAGGTACAAAAGATTAAACAATTTTAAATAGTACTGCTTCAAATATAATTAAACTTTTCTAGGTCAGGTTCGAACAGATCCAGAATTTGGTTGCCTTAGAGCACTAAAGTCTACTTTTTGCTGCATGAGGGCTAATGTGACTGGGACCTTCTGCTGAAAGATGATTCTGAATGGCTATAAACATTCATGTCAGCAGTAGGATTCAAACTCATAAATTACAATACCAAATGGGTAGAGCAATCTTCTATCCATTTGACTGTTGTAGATTTTATGTTTTCAATGTGTCACCTTTGTAAAATTTTCAAAAGGGCTTTTTGTATGGTGTGATAACAGTTTGAATTTTTCTAAACATTTTTCACCAATTTTACTGAACTTAAAATAAGTGATAAATTTATAAGTTCTATTCAAGGTAGAAAACTATCATTGTCATATTTATGGTTTTGTGCAAAATTCTCTGTGAGGTAATTTTTTTTTAATTTTGTGTGAATCATTAAATTTTGATGATGTAAGTTTCATTTAAAATATTTTGGTACTTAGTTTAGTAATATCTTATTTTTATAGAACTTAATAATTTTTTAACATTTTACATTACTGTGTTTTTAAAAATGAATGAGTTGTTGATTTTTTTTTTCATTTGATAAAAATGTTGATATTAATTGAATTTTCCAGTATTTTTTATATTAAATAAAAAATACAAATCTTATGTTAGTTTTAAATTGGATATGCAGTTTTTTTCTATATAAGGAACACATTGTACTTTACAGATACAGGGTTTTTTAATCCCATCACTTGATTATAGTTGAAAATTTTTTAAGAGAAGTGAAATACTGATTAAATCAATAGAACTGCATTAATTTTATCCCATTGATATATCTCATCTCAGTGGCAAATGCTTACTTTGATACCTTAGATGAAAGTTCTTATAGAGGGGGATCTCCAAGTATTGCAGCACCTCTGTAACAAGTGTATATCTTTTTAGAGAGACTATATTGAAAAATAAAGTGAACTTTAAACAGATTTTTTTATTTTCCTTGTTAGGCCAGAAACTTGTCATCCAACCATTCTAGACAGACTTCTGGGTATTTCTAACTAGTAAGTGCTATCATGTAATTTTGTCATCATTAGCTAGTGAAAAATGTAAAGTTTCTTTTTTCAATAAAACAATCTTCCATAATTAAAGCTTGGGAGTGGGGAAAGCATTTTTAATTGTTTGACTTCCTTTCCTCAGTGGCATAACAGCCCAGGATGGGCCTTAGCCTTCTCTAGAATTCCATACCAGGCAGTCCTATCTTTGGCTCTGGATTTCCAATTTGAAATTTTCAAGGATCTTGTGTCTTTCTCAATGCAGTCTAACCATCTAAGTTTTGGTCGTCCTCTCATTCGGGTTCCTATTGGTTTGGTCATAAAAACTTTTTTTGTGGATCTATTGTCATTAAGTCGAACTAGGTGTCTGGCCCATTTTAATCTTTGTAAGCTAATAAAATTAATTATATCTGGGTTTTTATATGTTCTGTATAATTCATTTGTTCTTCTTCTCCATATACCATTTACATTAATTCCCCCCAAAATACTTCTCAATATTTTTCTCTCAAAAATTGCTAGGGTTTCCTTGTCTCTTTCTGTCAATGCCCAGGTTTCAGCTGAGTAAGTCAAAACAGGTCTTATTAGGTATTTATACAATATTATTTTAGTCAATCTTTTAATGTACTTTAAATATTTCTTTAATCCTAAAAAACATCGATTAGCAGCAGTAATTCTGCTATGAATTTCAACAGATATATTATTTTGTGTATTAATTTCCGAACCTAGGTATATAAACTGTTTTACAGTCTCAAATCTATAACTGCCTATTTCTAAGAAGGAGTGATTATATTCTGATTTTAAACAAGGCATATATTTGGTTTTAGTTTCATTAATGCTCAAATTCATCTTTTTGGCCTCAGTTTCCAGAGAAATAAATGCTTGTTTTAGTGCATCTAATGTCCGGGCTATAACATCAATATCATCTGCATATGCAAGCAATTGTACAGATTTGTTGAAAATGGTTCCTCTAGAATTTAAATTTGCATCTCTATTTTCTCCAGTGCAAGGTTAAAGAGAAGACAGGCCAGGGCATCCCCTTGTCTTAGACCATTCATGATAGTAATAGATTCTGATAAGCTGTTTTGTACCTTAATTCTTACATTGGTCTGTGTTAGAGTCAAAGCCACCAGATTAACAAGCATTTCAGGAATGTTAAATTCTTTCATAGATGAATTCTATGAAAGATGAATTGTTTGACTACAGTGATAAAAATGCTAGGGCTAATCTGGGGAAGAAATTTATAAGTTATTTGTAAATATATTTTATTTTCTTAATTAAATTATATTTCTTTGTAGGAGCTTTGAGTCCCTAATAGAAGAACTTGTTAAGAATGGTATTATTATTGACTATCCTAAATTCTTTCTATCAGATTTTATTGGCGATTACAATATAGTGGGGTCCATCCAAGATCTTGATGGGGATTCAGAGAAAGATGCAGTTCCATGTTTAGGAGATATAAGACGAGTTGTAAATGAATTTTGTATTCTTCCAATGGGTAATTATTTTCTCATTTTCTTCAATGTACACTCCCTTGCAAAAAATGAAATACATTTGCTGGCTAAAATAATAGCCAGTCACATTGAATTTAAGATTTCTTTTGTTCAAGTATGAAATGATTCAAATTTGAAGGCCAATGGAGGGAAACTTCTGAAATTTAAATTTAGCATGCAAAAAATAGCTTTTATAGAAATTTCTCTTTTTTTTTACTGACAATGGATGGTTTACAACCAGATTTTACCAAACTTTCTGGAATATTGACAAATGAGTTTAAAAAAAACCTGTCACTATAATTTTATATGAATTAATTAAATAGTCAATAAAATATCAGCTATGTTAAGTACTGAGCTGCAGTCAGAAGGGAGGTTCAACAGACTCCTTCAAAATTCTGGTGTTTATTGTATTGGCTTTTTAACTCTGAAATAAAAGTATAATTTCAAATATAAATTTTTTTAAAACTGCATACTTAATCAAAAGTTGATTTTTAAATAAAAGTTTCAATATTTTAAATTTTTATTAATTTTTTTTACGTACAATATTTATGCTCTCCTAAAACAAGATTGTGCACGGATTTTTAATTTTAAATACAATATTAATTTCATATTATATTTAATGCTTTTATTAATATTATTAAATTTTTTTTAAAGTTAACTGAGATATATCATGTAGGATTCAGTCCAGTTTGAGCCCCCCTTCTCGAAACTAAATCCTGGCTACAATTTTTATCCTGGCTGTGTTAAGTAACTAATTTGTAACTACATATGTAAATGAGATATATTTTTTATAAGATATATATTTTATGTTCAACTTTTTATTCTTAATTTCTGTGATTTATTTTCATATTATTTTTCAATAATATTCTTATCATTCTTTTCGTTGATGGAAATGTTCTTTTTGTTCTTCATAAGTAAAAAAAAATAGTTCCTCCTTTTTATAAATTCTATTCATTTCTTGCAATTCTACAATTCTATTAGACTTGTCTATGTTATATAAAAAATTATGGGAATATTTGATAGTGGGTCTGAAAACATAGATTTTTTTGTACTAAATTTTTGTAGCATTTAAGTTGTTTTGTATTCATTGTAATTGTCTTCATTTTACATCAAAATTACTATTTCCTGGATGAAGTGATGAATTGAAAAAAATAAGAAAAAAAATTAAAAATAAACTCTTAAAGAACTAAAATGTTTTTGCTTTTTTTAATTATAGCAAAATATGTTTTAATTTTATTGCCTTTTGATATTTTATATCAAAAATTAGTTATGTTTTAATTATATTTTAGTATTTCATCAAAATGTTAATAATAATTTTATATATTCAAGAATTCATACTGAACTTTTGAAGAGTAATTTACATATACCAGTAATTAACATTTGTCTGTCAAATTTGTCAATTTTATATAATTTATTTTTTGCTTTTAAATTTTTTTAAAGTTTTTTTTAACATTTCAGTGATTTATTCTTGACTTGTACTTATTTTTAGGAATGGTTAAAACTTTCATTGGTTTAAAAACTTAGTGTATTTATGGTTATTAAATTTGCATAAATAATAAAATTCATTTTATAGGTTCTCCTACGATACATTCAAAAGGAGCTTTTATCAAATCTATTTTGTTTGCTGGTCCACCAGGTTCAGGAAAAAAGTCTTTAATTTATGCTATTTGCAATGAAATAGGTGCTACTTTAATGGATCTGTCTGCAGAGAATGTCAATGGGAAATACCCTGGGAAAGAAGGACTTGATATGCTTATGCATTTATTAACTAAGGTTGGTAAGCTTGCTCAGCCAACTGTTGTTTACATCAAAGATGCAGAAAATTACTTTTGGAGAAAGCAGCCTGCTACCAGTGTACTTGTAAGTAAAGATAATTATATTAACCAAAAGTTAAACTTTTATTTTTTGCGCAGTTTAATTCCATCATTCAGTTCATTATATGTATGTTGTGTTTGCTATAATGAATCCAGCATATACACCAAAGAGCTTTTACATTATACCCACTTTCCATTTACAACAATGGGTTTGTCAAGGATCAAAACCACTTCTTGTGCATAGCTGATGGATTATACAAAGTGACTATGCATTGTCCAGCCAAACAAAGCATAATTAGAGACATTATGGGAAAAGCAGCCGATTTATATGACTTTGATAAAGGTCAAATCATTATGGCTTGGTGACTGGGAACATCAATATCATAAATGGCATGTTTAGTGGGCTGTTCATGTACAGTTGTTTCGAGCACATATTGAAAGTTGTGTATAGATGGTGAAACTGTTGTTAAGGTCACTGGCCTATTATTTTTGTATTAGCATGCAGTAAAACATGAAAAATCAGTTAACAATAACAATTTATTGTCATAACAAGCAAAAAACAATAAAAAAAACTTAAATTGCAACTTTAAACATATCTCCAAACTGAACTGCACTTAACTAAACTGAACTGAAATCTTACTGGAGGGGGAAAGCAACCTGTTAAACACATCTCCCAACTGAATTCCTATTTGGGAAAAAAACATAACACATGCCAACACATCTCCCAAGGCTATATATACCTGCTAATTTGCATAAAGCTCACCCCGGAGCCAAATATGCTTCAGCTGCTAAATTCCCCAAATGGCTGTGGCTATTACATCAATAATCAGAAGGGGCATTTCTGGGGATTGGCAGGAAATTAACATTAACCAGCTGAAAATAAGTGATTTTAAGAAAACTAAGTTGGCAGTTAAACAGGCTATTTTATTCTTAAAATTCTTAAAATGCCAGCGGTATATTATCTACAGCACATTGATTCAATAGCAGAGCGGGGATTGCTATGCATTGTTCAACATAACTGAAGAGCTACAACTTCTGAAATCATCACCAGCTAGAACAGTGGTGACCTAGACAGTGTGGACATTGTGTTCCCAACACACTGTGCAGCATACATTCTTCATATGGGCCCACACATCTGGAGGCTGAAGCATGTCCCTGCACTGAAATCAGCAGCTACATTTGCAAAAGTCCAGGAAACATCAAATGAATCATGTTTTCTAAACCATCATATCAACGGGCATGTGTGAATATGTTGATTTTCAAAGAAACCCTGGCTTCCAGATGCATAGTTGGACAGAGATAAGATGATGGCAGAGGTATTATTTTGTGGGCAGTGTTTTCATAGAACACATTAGAACCCATAATCCCTATAAAATAATCCCTGATGTCTGTGCGCTATATGAACATTTTTGCAGACCAGGTTCACCCATTCATGACAATGGTATTTCCAGCAGGGGATAGTGTTTACCAACAGGATAATGCACCATATCATAAGGGAGGGGTTTGGGGAACATTCCAGTGACTACCTGAAGTGTTTCACTCTTTTATACTATTTTTTTTTTAATTCTAAGACTCACTTTAACAGCATGAAATGATTCACATTGTCCTCTTTTTTTGTTGTGAGAACAGACCTATCTGCTAATCTAAATATTTTTGGCCAGGCCAAATGGCCAACCTGAACATTATGTGAGAAAAAAAAAAGATTCCAGAAATTGGGGATCCTTCAGTTAGACTTGAGGATGTTGCATACAAGTTGTTTGTAAAGGAAAGTTCTAGTTCTGATATAAATTAATTCTGGAATTAGTAGACAGTTTCACAAAGATTTCCAGGACAAGCATGAAAGCAAAGCAAATAGTCTCTGTTACCCAGTTTTGTTGACTACAAAAGAGCAGTATTATGTTGCAGTGAAATATTCAGAAAACAAAAACAGACTTGAAAAGAATTTCTGGACTATAATAAATTATAGTTTAATAATCAGAGTATAGTAGAGATTATTGAAATATTTTGTTACCAAAATTACTAATAGTTTGTAATCATTCTGTATATTGTCTGCATGATTCCAAAATTATTGTTGCTTTTTAAATTAGGCCGGATATGTATGCGTAAAAAAAAAAGCCGTTTTTGGTAGTCATGTCTATTTCTATGTGTAATTTAGATTGCCACAACTATTTGAAATCTATTAGATTTAATAACTTAAATTTTTAATTTAGGCTGAAGCTGTCAGACTGAAAAAAGAACTTCCAAAATTTATTAAAGGAATAGGGAATGATGACAGAATACTTGTTTGTGGAACTACTGTCACACCATTTGATGTTGATCTGAAAGGGTTGAGTTCTTGTTATGGTAAAGTTATCTGCCTCTTCAAACCAGATCACAACTGCCGAAGAGGTTAATGTTTTTCTTATTAGTTTTGTCGTCTTATTGGTTAATCAGACTAATTAAACTTATATTTTTTAACATTTTTTTAATACAGAAGAGTTTAATTTTTAAAATATTATTTTTATCCCTGATTTTTATTGTTATTCCAAATTTTTATCTTTATCATATATTTTATTGTAATATGAATATAATAATACAGTAGATAACCTTAAATCTGGCTATTTGAAGTTCTTAACGACCCCAAATCCAGAGATTTTCTTAACTGTCCATTTAAATTAATTTTTAATTGAATTTTAAATAATTATACATTTTATATTTTATGATTTTAAATCAGATTTTCTTATTTATTTTTACCACATGTAATTACTTATTAATTACATAACTTTTGTATGTTATAATTTGCAATTTTTAAAATCAGATTAACAGCCCTTGATATTATGGTTTCTGAAAGTAAAGCTTTTCATGCTTTATTTATATCAATTTATCAATCCCAATCAGCTGGAAAAGTAGTTTAATGAATGGTCCATCCAATGAGACAATCAAGCTTGTGTCTGGTATGAGTCAATTGGTCAAGAAACTAATGTACTGCTGAAAGAAAGTCAAATCTCAAACTGATGACTTCATATCTTCCATTTTCTTTCTTAGAATTGCAGGATTAACACATATCTGCTTTAAGCTACAAAGGAATTTCGGAAGTAACATGTGTGAGAGTAGATGGGGTAATGTTAATATTGTGCTTTTTTACACATTAAAAAAAGTGTCTGTGATCCAGAAAAGTTTAAAATTGCATATTCCTGAGGTCCAAGCAATTCGAAATTTGAGACCTTGTACTATAATTCTGTCTATAAATATTTTTATATTTAGAAGGAAAAAAAATATTTACTTAAGGATATAATTAACATGTGCTAATATACTTTTTGGAAGAGGTGTGTAATATATTAAATTAATGGTTGATAATAAGATACAAATAATAATAAATTATTAAACAATAAATAAAATAGTAAAATTACTAAAGGAACTACACATATACATATATGTAGTGAGTGTAAATTTTATTATATTAGTATGACTTAATAAAATATTCATTTTCACTTTTTGGATAAAGCCTTTGAAGAATTATTAATATTAAGATTTATTTTGTAAATTAAAAAGGTTGGTTCTTTAAATATTTAAAATTCTTTACTTTTTGTTTCAATATAGGCTACATATGTTTTAAATGCACAGTTTTTAAATACAATAAACTTAGGATCATCATTGATATAAAACCACATTAGAAGGAAAAAAAAGTTGCTTAATAAGCACTTTATTTTATATAAGCACATTTTTTTTATTTGGCCTACCCAAACATTGTGAATATTTTATAAATTGCATAGAAATTTAATTAGTAAACTATGAATTTAAAAATAATACTATAGAAAAGATGACATGAACTTTGCATATCCAAAAATTATAGATAAATTTACATGGCAATTTTGAATTCTGCCCAATTTACTTCCTTGTAATTGCCAGAAATAAATTTTAAAATGTCCAATATGTCAAAAGCTGTTAATGTAGTTCTATACTAAAGCTGTGCCTAAAAAGCTTTTTATTTTTCTTATTGGTTCAAAAGGTATTCTAACTTTTAATTATATGAAACTAACATTCACTAATAAAAGATCTCAGTAATTGTTCACAAATTTCGACTCTAGAAAAAATTTATTAAACTTTATTAATTTTGACGGAAGATATTTAACAGCATAATCAGGGCAAGAGATTGAATTAATTTTTTAAGAATTGAAAATAAATTAATTATTTAAGAATTGAAAATAAATTGTCATTATTTTAGTTATGATAAAGAAATTTTTGCTTCTATTGTTAGTATAATATAATCTAAAAATGTATTTGAAATTTGAAAAAAATATATAACTTTCATTTGAGAACCTTGAATTCCCAGACCAAAGGCTAGTAAAATGTAGTTATCTATAGAATATAATAAAACTGTTTATTATTTCAATAGTTACCATAATGTGTGTGCATATGTGTATATATATATATATATATATATATATATATATATGTGTGTGTGTGTGTGTACACACATTCATACTAGTACATTGCTTGTAATCGATTGCAAAATTTCTCCTATACTATACAAGAGTGAATTATTGTATACTTGAAGTGAAATGTATGTAATAATGTAAGTTTGAATGAAATATTTGCTTTATAATAAAGTGAAAAATAGTTGTTTTTAGTCTGTTCATAAAATTTTCTATCAACTTAGTTAATGTATGACACTAATTAGTGATGTAAATTTAATTGTTATTCATTACAGCTATGTGGCGGGAAATGATTCTGAAACATCAAGGAGTTATTACTCAAGAACTGGGTTTAAGTACACTTTGCAGTGTTTCTGATGGATTTACTGCACCACATATTAAAGATTGTGTATTAAAGGTATAAATCATTACTTGAAAAGAATATAATGCCATTAGTACATTTAAAAAATGTTTTTTTAACTTGACACAGTATGCACAGTTTTCTTTACTCACTTTTAAAACAAAATTTCTAATTTTAGTAATGCATACTTTAACTCTTTGATCGTTGTATACATGTGGAATCATGCTGTGTCACTTCTTTTAGTAAAAGCGTACATATACAGCTTGTAAATTGTGGTTCTGAACTGCAACAAACATACATTTTTACTTTTATATCAGGATTTCATTATACCCTGCTTAACTCAGATACATTATCTATCTCATGCCTCAATTGTCAGAGTGTTAACATCTAATTGTGCATGAATAATATTGTCATGCATACAATTATGCAGAATATAGATATTGGGTTTTCATTTTGCATAGACATTATAACACAAAATAATATGTGATTACAGAATTGTTGCCATGTAATTTATACTTTTTTATCTTTTAAGTATAAATTTAAAGTATTTTTGTTCCTGCTTAATCATTTAGGTGCTTACTGAACGAAGATTAGCTCATCAAGCCAAATTTCCACTTCATGCAATTGAATTTGTTCAGTTCTTATCAAACCATGTTCCTATATCTCAAGGAGAAAATGAAGAATATAGAGTAAGCTCCATTTGTTTACTTCCTTATTATGAATATATTGTAATTGTAAAAACTTTTAAATTTCAACAAAAAATCCATTTTGGCTATAGTCCTTGTAAAATTTATTGGCACTTCAAGGTCACACTATCCTAAAAAGCTTTTCATTAGGTTATTGCTACTCATCTCCTTGGTATAGGAAAGCCTACCCCATGTCCAATAGACCCTGTTGCAATATGCAACTAGTTCATGGCTGAGGGTAATATGCAGTTTCTATCTGAGCAAGAAAGGCAAAGGCTAAAGACTGACTTAACCTCAAGAATAGGTCCTTGTAATTTAGAAGCAAGGAACAATCAGAAGATCCCCAGGCTTGGTCTGCCATCTCCAGAGGTATTGTATGGAAATTTAAAGCACATTGCGGGGATAGACTTATTTTACATGCCCAGAGACCATTAATGAACTCAGCAGATCTTTGGCTACCTCAAGCCTCAATCCCACTACCCACCAGTTATAAGACTTCTGCCTTTACCGACTGAGAAAATGGAGCTTTCTCCCAGAAGTGATTGGGAAAAATGTTCAGCAGCTGTACCATAGAATCCCCTCAATTTTGATTATCCTTAAGATGGGGGATTTTTGCTCCCAATTCCCTTCTTTTCTATTACTTGCTGACCACCCAGTAGGAGGAATCTAGAGCCACAGATTAAATCTGGCTTTCTCTAGGTGTACATGAAGATATTTAGTGCATATACAAAGCTCAAACTGAGCGTCACAGAATTCTAATCCAACATGCTGACCACTTAGCCATTTCAGGTCAGGCCTTATTAAGTATAGTTGTAATATCTAGTTGTATATTTTGCACTTCCCTGTTGGATTGCAATCTGCATGTATGTAATAAAATCTGTGTTATAAAAAATCTCAATATAATGGATATTTACTCTGCCAGATGGTAATACTTGAGCTCTAGAACAATGTAACTTTTTAGTTACATTGTTCCAATTTGAAAATATTGTTCCAATTGAATATGAATATGTTGATATATTTTTTAATATATCAACATATTCATATTCAATTGGAACAATATTTTTTAAACTCTGTTTAGTATAGAAAACATGTACATTTACAAAATAGTAAAAATAAAAATCTGTTATTTGCAAAGAATGGTTTTGAACTTCTACTGTTTTGTTATTTTCTTGTATAAAGTATGTGTAGTATTATAATTATGAAATATTTTCTTTTACTATGAAATGTCTATATGAGGAAGAACCTTAATATTACAGATATTAATGCTTCCAGTTGCTGCCAGATGGCAGTACTTAAGCTTTGCTTAAGTACTGCCTAAAGTTTTGGGTTGCTAAGGAAATGTGAAAAGGATAATTGTGTTGATGTACTATACAATCAAAATTAAAAATATGTATAATATAATAGGTGTACAAGGAAATCATATGGTGTGGGTATCAGATTTTTTTTTTAAATATATTTTAAAATTTTTATAGGAATGAAAAGTTTAAAAAAAAGATAATATACATATGAAAAACCTCTAGTTTTTCTTATCACTCATTGTAAATAATGAAAGTTTTTTTAATGAAAGTTTAGGCATGTCTGATTATAAGCTAAACTGTTTTCTAACATGAGTTAGATTCTCATTGATGGTGAAATATATAATTATAGCAAATCCAGTTTAAATTTTGCTGTAATATGATCTTTTCAAAGTGAATTAATAAAAGAAAAATATCAGCTGTAATTAGCTGAAAATAACTACTACCAGTTTTAATAATTGTTACAAAAATCATGCTCAGTCATATTGACTAGTTGCAGCAAATAAAGTATTTCCTCTGTCAGACTGAAAGAAGTAAAGCAGTGTATCCACTAGCATTTTAGATTTTAACGTTCTAAGCAATTCTATTGACAAATGTTAGAAAATTTATCAGTTCACAAAAGCTTTTAAAATTATATATGTTGATCCCTCTTCCATACAAATCCCACATCATGTAAAGTAAGTACTGTTTATCTGGCAACAGTGGTTGGTTCAGGAAAGCTTATGCTTTTCATATGCAAGTTACCTTTAAAGTATGGTCTCCCTCTATGAACCAAACAGTAAAGTTTAAAGTTCTGTGCTAAGTTTAAAGTTTTATGTTCTTTTTTTTTTTTTTTGATAGTCTATTTACATTGAAGTGTTTGAGTATATGCAATTTTACTTAATGTCAAATTATTGATGGCATTCTATTTGTGTCTTTAATTTATATATTAAAAAAAATGTTTAAAAAATATTATCAATCAATAAAGTTTAATGCACTGTATAGATTTAAAGCGAATAAATAAAATTCAAGTATGCTTTTATAATCTGTAGATAGAGTAATTTTTAAATGTATTATAAATTTAAAAAGTTGATTCCATGCTCTAATTAACATATACTGTACAAAATTCCTTGTCCAGTTGAAGAAATTATTTAAGCAGTTTTAGCAAATCATTTGTTCTGTCTCTTCCTTAAAACATGAGAGGTGTAACTCAGTAGGTTCTTCAACTATGCATGAAGAAATGGGATTTTTTAACCAAAAAAAAAAAAAAACTAATTTATCAAATATAAACAAAAAAATCTGGGTTATAATCACCTTCAAACATAACCTTTCTCTAAAAAAATATTGTACATATTGCATCAGATAAACCTCAAAGAAAGCAGACCTCTCTCTTATTCTAGGTCTACTGTCTCATTCATGATTTCTTCACTAAGAAACCTCTGTCCAAGAGGCCGAATGATGGTCAATTGGTTAAGGTGCTGATCATTGGTACCGGAGTTCGTATCCCACTATGGCATGGATGTTTGGAGCTATTTGGAATCTTGGAGCTTTAACACATTCGCTGCCGAACCCATCGTCATATACGCATTTTCTTGTATGTTGAACACGCTCTAGCGCGTGATCGGCATCGAACGTGTTAAGCAGTAGGTCCCAGTCTCATTAGCCCTCGTGTGCAAAACAGTAGACTGAAGTGCTCCGAACCAAACCAAACCTGTTCAAGTGAGTTGCACCTTGCCCTCCTAGTACTTGTGTTAACTAGGCCATTCACCAGCAAAGAAGTCTCTTTGCCACTCAGTGGCACATGGGAAGTCATCTTCCTTCAGATCTTTTTTGACCAGACTTTATATACACTGAAAGTTAATATAATTTTCTCATATTAATTCCCATTTGCAGTAATACTCAAAAGTCTAAATGTTAATGGAGATCATTAACAGACAGTAATGGTCTTTAAATCCGTTCATATGTGGATTGATAAATGACCTGTTGTTCTGGTCTGCTCAAATACTCAAAAGTCTGAATGTCATTAGAGGTCATTAACAGGACAGTAATGATATTTAAAATCTGTCCATAGGTTGATTGATAGGTGACCTATTGTCCTGGTCAGTGCAAATACTCAAAAGTCAGATGTCATTACAGGTCATTAACAGGACAGTAATGGTCTGTAAATCTGTCCATATGTGGATTGATAGGTGACCTGTTGTCCTGGTCAGCACAAATACTCAAGTAGGATGTAATTACAGGTCATTAAGAGGACAGTAATGATCTTTAAATCTGTCCATATGTGGATTGATAGGTGACCTGTTGTCCTGGTCAGTTCAAATACTCAAAAGTCGGATGTCATTAGAGGTCATTAACAGGACAGTAATAATCTTTAAATCTGTTGATATGTTGATTGATAGGTGACCTGTTGTCCTGGTCCGCATTCTGGTTCATCTTCATGTTCCTTTTGGTCAGCATGTATGTTTTGTCTTTAATTTGTTTTCTATAAATTTAAAATAATGATTAAAAAACAAATTTTAATGCATTTTAGATTTTAAAGTGAATAAATTAAATCAAAACTATTTAAAGAGGTATGATTGAATAATGAGATATAACAATTTTTAAAGTGTATTTTAAATGTAAAAAGTTGATTCAGTACCAAAACCAATGTATTATACATTTTCATTTTGGTCAAATTTTGAAACCAATACTCTTTTTTATCTTCTGATAAATACATTGTTCAATTTAATTGATATGTACTTTAATTATATCTCACAAAAGGGGAAATTAGCACATTTTGCAAAAAAAGTATTTGATTGTACTACTGAGGCATCTCTGTTTATCTCAACAGATATGGCTGTCAAAAATGCCTTTGCAAAAGAGGCGGGTAAAGGTGCTGAAAGAAGAGACTGGAGAAGGAAATGAAACAGAACAAAAAGCAAAAGAAACTACAAAAAGTAAGCCTTGATTGTGTGAATTAAACTTATTTGTATTTTGTATATAGTACAGAACTAATAAAATTCTAGTCATAAAATCCTTGCATTTCTTTTTTTTGTAGATTTTGAGTTATTCGTTTATAACACTAGAAGGTTACCAAAAAGAATATCTATTAACCCTTTAAGATACTGCCCCAGGATTTCCCATTACACAAAAGTAACCTTAAAAAGTCACAGAACTGATTTCTTCCATTTCAAACCTACTGTACAGTATTTTCATTTCTTAGCTTTAAAACAAGCAAATGCTACAGGATTATGAAAAAAATTCCAGCGTGACATAGTGTCTACTATAAATGCTGAATCCCCTTGTGGATGACATCAAGTTTTATTTGTTATAATTGGAATTAAGTTGCAATTATATAAAAATGTGTTTACTTTATTGTTAAATTACTTTATTTTATATCATAAATACACTGATGTTCTAAATTGCGAGGTATTTCAGTTTGGTTGATTATCTCCAGAACTACTCGACAGATTTTAATGAAGTGTATTTGAACGTGGGTTTATATTATACTTAAAAAATAACCATTCAGTAGTTACAATACACATGCAGGATCATGTGTAGCAGTCAGAAGAGTCAGTAAGTATGAAACAGTGGTTACAGAATCAAACAAAAGATTAATAGGGAATAACGCACTCTTTCACAGATATACCGTAATTTCGCACGTGTAGTCTGCGGGCTATCATCTGTAATTAAAAAGCAAATTTCTTCAGCCGTGGACTATTTGTAGTTGTTCATTGCTCTAATCATCAAAATCGGAAGAAGGGAAGAAAAAAGTACGTCGCGCAAACGGCCGATGATCAAATATAAACTAAGGCAAGATTCACGAGACTGCAAGAAAACATCATACCATGAAAAAAAAAAAAAAATACAACTCATAAAGCGGAACGAATCAGTAGTAGCAAGTTACGCAATCCTAAATTGTGTCCTGGAGTATATCGATAGTCACTATTTACAGCTCCGATTGACAACACCGAGTGGATGGGTTCAAGGTCGAAGCTTGAGGGTCGAAGGTCATTTCACTACGAGGATCATTTGTAACAGTTTTGTTTTCAGTTTTGATTCTCGGTACTATTGGTCAATCATTATGTCTTTAAAACATCGTCGCAGTTTTACTGCTGATTTCAAGCTGAAAGTAATTCAAAAGGTCGACGAGAAAGCAGTAAGAAATAAGCGAAAGCAAAAGGAAACATTAAAAATATGAGATGAAGCAATCGAATCGTCGTGGAAAAATACAATGGTCTGCATTAGAAGACGATTTACATAGGTTCTCGAACAGAGAAATGTAGGCCGCTCTATTTCTTCCGTTTGCTTTCTTCTCCGAGGCAGAAGAAATGGTTTGAAATTTTAAGGGTGGCATTAATTGAGTCTAATCCAGACTTTTCGGCACTTTACTGTACTTAGGTTTTTATTCTTAAAATGATTTAATATTGCCATACTAAAATACATATTTTTGCACGTATAATCCGCGGATTATTTAGGGTGCTATCTGATGATTTATGAAAATTTTTAATAAATAAAAAATCGCGCCCGCTGACTATACGATGGTGCGGACTATGCGTGCGAAATTACGGTACAAGCCTTTTATACTGGAAATAAGATAGTTTATGAGCAGCTGGTCCTATTTGTTCTACAATACTGTTTTTAGGTCTTGGATGGTTCTTGGAAGAGTGGGTTTGGTTTTGGTTTGGTTTGGAGTGCTACGGTCTACTGTTTTGCAACACGAGGGCTAATGAGACCAGGACCTACAGCTTAAAGCCGATTCCGAACGGCTACGAACATCCATACCATAGTGGGATTCGAACCCACGAACTCCGGTACCGAAGGCCAGCACCCTAACCAATCGGCCATCGTTCGGCCTTGGAAGAGTGGGGTACTACAAGCTGCAATTGCCCTCTCCAGAGCATCCCAGATATGCTGTATAGTGTTATGGTCTAGGAATCTGGCTGTACAATCCACCTGGTGAATGTCTTTACTTTTCAGATAATCATTGACCAGATGTGGTCTATGTAACTGCATGTTTACATCATGAAAATTAATTCAGGACCAATTGCACTCTTGATAAGCTAATCATAGGATTCCCAGATCTTTTCTCTATACTTCACACCAGTCACAGAGATTCTTTCAAAGACATGCCAAAGTGTGCAATTATCCAACATAATTCCTTCTCATACCACGAAACCTCTGCTGTAATGATGGTCAATTTCTCAGACATTGGAGACAGGCAGTGGGTCTGTGGTTCTCTCTGTAGATTGAAAAGCAGTCTTTAGGCTGAACTGAGACTCATCAGTGAAGAGTAATTGGCCATTATGGTAGCAAAGGTTTGATGGTCAGGGTAGGTATCCTGGCTAAATATTTTATTTAGTATAGCACTCTCTTTAGTACTTGTGGCTATGTTTCCTTTTCCATAGCAGTTTGATTTTGAAGCTATGCATCTATTAGACAATTTTTTAAACCTCTTCTCCCTCCCCCTTTTTTATTTCTTAAGTGCAATAATTTTTTCTTGTTTCTTCCAACTATTTAAACTACTTTCCATTTCCGAAGAAAAATATTTAGTAACTGCATCTTTTGATAGAAAAGCAAACTTGAAAACCTAAATGCTGTACATTTCTGTGGAGAATACACCAACTAAAAGCGACTCGCCACACCTCTTTCTTTTCTTAACTGCTTTGTAAACTATGCTGATGCCAGTAAATTATAAAGCAAAATAACTGTATATTTATAAAAAAAGTACAGTTGTTGTAATGTTCTTACAACATTAACACCAGTGTTCGTTTACAAAGGGGAAACAGTAAAAATATCATAACTTATATTTAGATTAAGACATTTATTCTGTACATTATTTACAAATTGATATCCTTGATCACCATATAACATAACCAGCAATTATTTATGTTTTATATTCATATTTACACCATAATTATTACAATTCTCTTTAGTTATGCGTTATTCCTTAATCACAATATTGAATTACTAACAGAGGCCTAAATGACCGTCGTGAATATGTTAAATCTGTTTTACCTCCAGTAAAGGCACAGGGGAGCAGGCAGGGGCTTTCCTCATGCGGAGTGTCGATCCGGGCGCACGGGACGTCGGTGCTGGCGAACAGGGCTGGGGATTTCGATGTCCAGCTACTCTTGAATCCCGACTTCGACTCCTTTTCTTAACTAATTCCAACTCCTCACCTCGGTTTTAACGCCCCTTTTTCTTCTTTTCAATCGCTTGTTTGGTGAAATTTTCCCACATCTGCACCCCCTTCGGCAGTGCAGGTGGACCCATTAAAATATCCCCTTTTGTGAAAGATGACATTATTTTTAGCCCCTAACTCACGGTTACATCTCTGTGCGGGCTTGACCGTTACGCTTGTGCCATTCCGTGATCTATACTTTCTCCGCAGGGGTCCCTAAACTCGAAGTCAACAATCGAACTCCTAAATTCTTCTTGGAAATTTCTCCCACAGCTGTGCATGCACATGCTGACCATTGTGGGAAAGTACCTCGGTACAACAATATTTCCAATTTGTTTGTACGAAAACATAATATCTAAACTTTTAAAGCTATCAAGTAGAATACTTTCAGTAGCCGCTTGCAAAGGTGCGCCAAAGGGTAAATTCTGCATATTGCATTAGTATATGTGTTTCGGAAGGGGGAACCAAAAAGGTATCTTGCCTCAGGCGCGAGTTACGCTCACTACATCACTGAATGTTTCACAACAGGCCAATAAATTTTCTTTGAAACGCAGAGACTTAAGTAACTTGACACACAGATACGGCATTTGCAAAATCTTAAGCAATGATACATCAAGGGCTCACGTCAATCCCGTCATGTGTTAAAAAATATGTCAAATTTTCTAGAAGAAAGTCAAACATGTTTGAATAGGGAGGGCCGAAACAAAGTTGGTATTTGAAACGGGCGAATCAATCGCAAAGATACATCTCTACGACTGTAGGCTAAATGTTTGCTAAAGTCGTTCCGTGATGGAAACGGGATCCGAACGAGGACAATTCGTCCCTTATATGAATTACGAAAAGTTGAAAAGTAATTTCTATAATTTAGTTAAAGGTTAGGATTAAAAGACATTAAATTAGAATCATTAAAAAATAGATTTGGAAATTCACTCATCAGAATAGGTTACTCATCAGAATAGGTTAATAATGGTAAAACTTGAAAGCTTATAAAATTATAGGAGGAGATCATCAACTAGAACCATCGAATATAGATCCAAATTTAGTACTTATATTAAAAAAATTTCTATGCCTACTTGTAACGACAGTTTCGTGTGAACGTTTTCCGAGCAATCTGAAAGTGATAAAATCACATCTGTGCCCAAGGCAGTAGGCAAGGGAGGGGATTTAGTGGACCGGTCCCTCCCCGAAATTCCAAAATTCTAAAAGACCGTTTCGTGGGAAATAAATTGACCACGTATGTGGGTTGCCATCTGCTTATTTCTGCATAGACAACAGTGTCTGCTTCGACCGTAAATGTCTTGCGAGACTGCAGGCTTGTATCTACCCCCATCCCCTAGTATCATTCCTCTCCAGATCATTTTCCGCAATCTATCGTATATCGTCTTCCTGTTTGAGCTGCTCCACGGTGAATATTTTGACACAGATTCTATCTTCTAAAATAGATTCAACTTATTACGTTAGACTACATTTTGATATATAGCTAAATGAGAGACAAATTTAATCGAATAAATGTAAAAACGGTTTTTAATGTTAATTTTACTTTTAAATTCATTGTGCGGATGTTTCATTACTTATTTTAAGCTTTAAATTTGTTCATTATATAATTTTTTAATAATTTTGTTATTTTTAAACCCCATTGTGTTATGGTACTTACTCATTAGGGCTATTGTGACGCCTTCAATATTCTCGAGTGAGAGGTAACTTGAAGAATGGATCGCAGTCAAAGATAAAATTGGAAATTTACTTTTATTCTTGATTAACTACGGCTATTTACAAAGGAATGTTAATTCCCAAATCATGTAGAACTGCAAAGGATGGTTGCCGGTATAACTTCCTCACGACGATCACAGTCGAAAGAAAAACAAGAGATTTAATAATCTCGTACAAGTGGAGAGGCTTTTCAGGGTGCAATCAAACCCAATTTATCCCCCGTTCGGTGTCCGAGACTCTACCGCTCCCTATATGAGCTGACTTTACGAATCTCCCGAACCAGCAAGCTGGCTCCGAAAAAAAAAAGGCGAAAGCCTCTACGAGGTCAACACAGCTACGTAAAAAAATGACGAAAAGCCGTGAGTCGCAAAATTGTAGGCTTTTTATACCTGGGGGGGGGGGGGTCAGTTACGTTCCAGCCAACTGTTTTTTGGGGTTAGTTAAGATCTCAGTTACTTCAGAACTCCAGCTAAAGTTACAGTTATATTTTTTAGCTGATTTCTCCTTCGCTGGTTGTCCCTTTACGGAATTTCCGAGCATTCATTAAAGAGGTCCGTCAGGGGCGTATTCGTCTATTCAGTAGATTGTCAAGATCCCAGACTCTGCGACGCCACGCTATTGTCCTGGTAAACAGGTGTACTCCAATCAGCTGTTTCGGCTCGTGCTCGGACAAAGGGGAGTCTTCACAGTATACATACATATAGGAATAACTGTAGTTTTACTCAAATATATTCACAAAAATATCTTTCCCTTGGTCCCCCTCCGAAAATAATTTCTAGCGACGGCCGTGTCTGCGCCCCCAATGACGTAGCGAGTATAACGAGCACCCGGGACACAATACTTTTCTGGCACCCCACCCCACGGTATACATATCTTTATATATAAAAGTCTTCTATCCGTGTGTTTGTAATAGAAATTCTCCTAAACGGTTGGACTGATTTCGATGAAATTGTGTGTATGTAATTAAGTTGATTCGATAATGGTTTAGATTCACAATTTAATTCGATAGAAAATGTTTTTTTAATTAAAAATCCAGAATTACGCGCTTATTGAGATTATTATAATGCTGTTTGAAACCCTTCACTGCCAACGTATCTGTGCAGTGGTCAGCGCAAGAAATCCCAAGATCGTATCCCCGCACAGGCGATGTGGGAATTTTAATTTAATCTAATTACGTTTGTGATGACTGCACGCTTGGTGGCGTCAAGTATTTTTAAAATAATTTTTTTCCTTACTTTTCCATCAAAACGGTCCAATTTATAATTTATTTAAAAGCATTTTACAATTTATTTCAAAATTACTACAGTAATCGTTACGCCTCTAAACCATGGGCGTAGAGAAAATTTTTCCATGGGAGGGTTTCTACTCCTCCAGCTCATATCAAAAATTTAATACAGTAATCCTTACGCCTCTGAACCATGGGCGTAGAGAATTTTTTCCATTGGTGGATTTCTCCTCCTTCATTTCATATCTCAAAATTACTACAGTAATCTTTTCGCCTCTGAATCTATATATATATATATATATATATATACCTTAATAGACCTTGATCTCCTCTTACTTTGCCACTTTAAGTTTAACGAGGTAGAGGAAAGGGAATTTATCATGCCCATGCGCCCGTCGCAGAGTGGCACCAAATGAGTATATTTTCTATATTTTTGGAGGGGTGGGAAAGGGTGCGTAAAAGGTATTGGTCAGTTTTGTTCGTTACACCTCTGAACCAGGGGCTTAGCGAGAATTTTCCATGGGTGAGTTTCTCCTCTTCTAGTTCATATCTCAAAATTACTACAGTATCTTACACCTCTGAACCATGGGCGTAGAGAAAATTTTTCCATGGGAGGGTTTCTCCTCCTTCAGTTCATATCTCAAAATTACTACAGTAATCCTTACGCCTCTGAACCATGGACGAAGAGAAAATTTTTCTATGGCAGGATTTCTCCTCCTTCACTTCATATCTCAAAATTGCTACTGTCCTGCACAGCACATACGTTCATACTTCGTCTCATTCTTTTTCCTTCGTCCACACTCAGAAGTCCCGTTATTGTCATGGATCAACGTAAATTTAACCAACATGTTCAAAACTTGCAACCTCTTCAAAGCTCTCCTTACGCCTCTGAACCATGGGCGTAGAGAAAATTTTTCCATGGGAGGGTTTCTCCTCCTTCAGTTCATATCTCAAAATTACTACAGTAATCTTTACGCCTCTGAACCATGGACGTAGAGAAAATTTTCCCATGGGAGGATTTCTCCTCTTTCAGTCCATATTTCAAAATTACTACAGTAATCGTTACGCCTCTAAACCATGGGCGTCGAGAAAATTTTTCCATGGGAGGGTTTCTACTCCTTCAGCTCATATCAAAAATTTAATACAGTAATCCTTACGCCTCTGAACCATGGGCGTAGAGAATTTTTTTCCATTGGTGCATTTCTCCTCCTTCATTTCATATCTCAAAATTACTACAGTAATCTTTACGACTCTGAACCATGGACGTAGAGAAAATTTTTCTATGGGAGGATTTTTCCTCCTTCAAGTTCATATCTCAAAATTACTACAGTAATCTTTATGCCTCTGAACCATGGCCTTAAAGGAAATTTTTCCATGGGACGATTTCTCCTCCTTCAGTTCATATCTCAAAATTACTTCAATAATCTTTACACCTCTAAACCATGGGCGTAGAGAAAATTTTTCCATTGGAGGGTTTCTCCTCCTTCAGTTCATATCTCAAAATTACTACAGTAATCCTTCTGAGCCATGGGCGTAGAGGAAACTTTTCCATCGGGAGGGGGGGGGGTTCTTCCCATTGAATCATATCTCTAATACAGTAATCCTTACATATATATGTTATAAGTATATAAAAAATATCTTTATGAGGGGGGATACAACCCTCTTCCACATCCATCTTCGATACACCCATATCCCCAATATCCAAAAGAATTATAGGTGATTGTGAAAAGTCAATGGTGTATCCCAGATGCAAGGCGATCATCAATGAAACCTCTAATGGTGAGAGTATTGGAGAATAAAATTTTTAAATACTGAAATTCCATGAACTGTTTAGCAAACATTAAAATTTTCCTCTAATGTATATTCAATTCTTTCTATAAGAAATAATTTAAGGTCAGTTTAATTTTGTGACAGTTTACATAAAAGCTTTTGAGGGAAAGGAAAAAAAAAATATCTAGAAATGTTAAAGGGGGAAAAATATGAAAATTCTGTGGCTCAAACATGAACAAATAAATAAATAAAGCTTGCATCAAAGTATTTATCCAATGTGTTTTCAATATCTGACATCTGCTTTTTTTCCGAAAAGATATTTTAAAATTTTATCTTATCGCTTAGTATCAATATTAAAGTTATTATCTTAAGCCTTTTTATTAATAGCAGAAGAACTTCTCTCCCTTATCCTCAGGATTTTTGTTGGTGGCATAAGGCTGTTTGGTAAGACATTATTAATAATTATAGCAAGTTTTTTTTTTCTAAAATCTTTTGTAATATTTTTGAAAAAGAGCCTTCAAGAGTATCTGAGTTCTGCTGTACTTGTACTATATTTGCTGATACACTTTAATAATTATTTTAAGTCCACTCGGTTTGAAGCTCTACGATCTACTTTTTTCTTACTCTATGGTAAGGAGATCGGCATCTTCTATTTAACACTTTAATGCTTAAGTCATTTCTACCGATTACATATCAGTGAATATCTTAAATCTAAGTTAAATCTGCACAGAATATAATAAATAGGAGGTTTAAAAAACTTTGAATGCTACAACACGTCACGTGAGTGATCGGCTGTCGTCTGAAACACCGTAGGATGCCATTTACGAAAAGGAAAAAGTTACGTGAAAAAAATATTTTTTTTTTATATATCATGTAAAATAAGTACTGTAAAATCGAAAGACAAAAAAGTGTCAATCCAAATGGAAAATTTATAAATAATAGAAATTACTTGATAAACTTGGAAATCGTTTATAAGACTGCCTTCTACCTCCTCCCAAAAGAAAAGCTCGTTCTAACAAATCATAAAAATTCTAAAAGCTATTTTTTACTGGTATCGGAAATGAGACGCTGGGCATTCAAGGGTTAAAGCCGATGTCGATTGGCTATAAATATCTATACCAGCAGCGGGATTCGAGTCAGCAAACTCCGGAACCTAGAGGCAGCGCTTTATCGATTTGGCCATCATCTGGCTGAAGTCCGCTTAAATGATAAAATTTAGCTTTGGATTCTGGCACTCTTGGATGATCTATCATAATAATAATAATAATTATTTCCAATGCGAGAAGGGGGAGCACTTACTCTTGAGCATTTGCCTCTATATTGGCTTTTTCTGGCTAGTGGGTAAAAAATATCCCACATTTCTAAGTGTTTCCAATATAAAACAAAACCACCTTTTGTTTTTTCTTATTTAAATACTGCTTGATATAAGCGGTTTCATGGAAGTATGAAAAGCACGGTAAAATGTCTCTTATTTCCATATATAAGCCTTTCCGTTATCTTACAAACACTTAACTCTTAACTCTTAAAAACTTATACTCTCTCTTTTCAGAAAGTTGCCACACCGTAAAAGAAAAATTAAAATTAAAACAAATTGGTTTAAAACAAATATTAAAACCATTGATGTACGCAACACCACCATTAAGTACTTAATTAAACCAAACTGAAAAATAATTAGCATTATACTTGAATTACAGATACTCATTTTTCTTACAATAATTTATTATACATTATGCATATATATATATATATATATATTATATATATATATATATATATATATATATATATATATATATATATATATATGTGTGTGTGTGTGTGTGTGTGTGTAATCCAATAATTATAAAACTGCTGGACATTATAGCCCCTATTATTTTTACTTGTCCGGGCTACTGGGCAAGAAGAAAGCTAAAACAGCTAGAGTAAAAAAACGATGCAGTCGGGCCATTGAAAGAGATCGGCACAAATCTGATTAAAACTTTACTTTAGAGCTGCTAAAACGGACATCTTTACTAGTCAACGGCAGACAAGAGAAAGACTCAAAAATCACTCTGCTTGAACAGAGTTGCATCCAAGAGCGAAGACAGAAAGAATTTTCCTTAGGGACCAGAAATTTACTCAGCGAATTTAAGTGTTAAGATAAAAAAAAAAACGTGGAGCCATTTGCCGGCTACAGCTGGTAAACGTGTTGAATAGACAGAAAATTTACATCTATAGGACAGAATGCTTTGGGAAATGGATCAATAGAATTTTAAGTCGAGGTCGCTCCTTTGATTAAGACATTTAGAGGCTGGGAAAAAGATTTTAAAGAATTAGAATGGTAGAGAGGAGGTTTTTAAGGAAATATTAAAGTTAAATAATTTTGATATATTACACACACACACACACATATATATAGGTGTGTGTATGTATGTATGTATGTATATATATATATATATATATATATATATATATATATATATATATATATATATATATATATATAATCTATATATATATATATATATATATATATATATATATATTAAATTTGTGGCGGGCCAGAGCAACCCCGTGATCCATATTATCCCATTCCTCTTCTAGACCAATGGTCAGTAAACTTTAGAATTTCAAGGACCACTACATATGTAATTTTTATTTGGTGGTCCACCCATTATATGAATTTAAAATAAAGATAGACAGTAAATATATTTATTAGAATAATAATTAGAAACTTTTATTTTACTAATACAAAATGCACATATTAAAATTTAAAAAGTTATATAATAATTTAAAAAAAAACCTTTACACATGCGTGATACATTTTTAGTGTTATTTATATTCTCGCTTATCGACCATCCGTATGTGGAGTTGTGGCTCCAACGACGTCACTGCAAGACGGAGAGCTAGCTGCGTTTGTTTCAATCCGAGATCGATATAGAGTTTTAATTGCTGTGACAGATGAAAATGTTTTTGCGCACAAATATGTTGTTGGAAATTGAATTTAAATTTTCAGTGATTTCTCGCTCAGTAATGGGTATTCATTTTATATAGAAAGCCAAAAATGACATCTTGACAAAGATGGTAATTTTCTTTTATTAATCTGAATGGTAATGAAAATTTTTGTTAGTTGTTTTGCCGCTTACAATGAATCATCGGGTATTTTTTTCTGCGAACTATCAAACATTTTTCACGGACTACTGGTGGTCCGTGTACCAGGGCCTGATTATCGCATGGGCACTTGGAGCATGTGCCCTGGGCACAAAATTTTACTAATTGTACTAATTTACTAATGCACTAATTGTTATATATTGCTTCTTATTTGATGACTTTTTTTTTTCTTATGCCGGCTGCTACTACTGCTTTACTACTGCTTTAGTTAATGCTTTTTGTATGCATATCTCCTTGTATTCATCTCCTGTAGAAATTTATCCTTTTTTACCTTTGTTTATCATTTTATAATGTGCAGTAGTTGATATCAATTTCTGTGCTTAAATTTTACCTGCTAAATATTTAGTCCTGATTTCAATCAATATCTGTGACGTTATTTTGTGCATAACAGTTGAATTTTATATCAATGTCATTGTAATAATTTCATTTCCCTCGTGATATCTTGTTCATTTGAACTTCTTCAGTATAATTTTTAATCCACATGTACAATTCCCCTTTCGTTAAGTTCCAATAAATTATTGTACGATGTAACTGTGTTTGTCACGAACCATTTACTTTAATTTTACTGTTATTCACCTGATAATTAATTCCTTCAACGAACCTGGTGCTCTTTTTATCCTATGGGTTATTGCATATTTATAAGACAGATTATTAGCAACGTACCACTATAAACCGTTAAATCATCTCATCAATTTAAATTATTTTTAATTCTATTATTAATATTTATTTTCTGCACCAGAGAGCTTGTGAGTATGACAAGGTAGAAAATAAAAAAGACGGTCACTCTAGGTCTTTAAAAGTCTTTAATTTTTAGCATGGCTAAACAGGAATAATAATGATTACGTAAAATGAAAATTTGGTGTTTTTGATTTTGAATATTACTTTAATGCTAGTTTCTTAAATATGTTTGCTAATTCAATGTTATATTTTTTATACGACTGTAATGATGTCAATAACTTGTCGCTATAATTTTGCATGGGAATGGAGGGCATAAAAATTGGATTGTGCCCTGGGCACAAAAGTATCTTAGTCGGTCCCTGCCGTGCTATTCTAGACTAACAAGTAATTGTTATCGCAATAAAAAAGGCACTGAAGAACTGAACTTGGCATAAATGAGATTTTTATTCCGTTATCGACATCTGGTGCTGCCGTAAATGTAGCGGTAGAACGGCCAGTTAGTTCACTCTGACAATTTCGTGGAAACATTGCGTAAACGCTTACAGCAATGGCAGGAAATTTCAGTGGAATTTTTCTAAATATTTCAGCTGTCTAGTTCGAAAGAAAAATTAAATATGACGCAGGGTAGAGATTTGGTTGGTGAGTTGTTTTCATGCTTGATGTTATTTTTACATAATTATTAGTGTCTTATATGATATGCAAAATTCACGGAGCTTTAACTTTAAAATAATGAAATCTTGCAATAAACTAGTTCTGTGGGGAGCTATTATCTAAAGTAATACGTTAAGGCTCGTAACATAAAAACATTCTAAACACATAATTAAAATTTGGATAACATCTGAAAACGATTGAATATCGTTCAGTTTAAGCAGGAATAAAGTAATAAAAAGCATATATTGTTATGTAATGTACTACGTGTTAACAAAACAATTTTAGTCGTCTATATTAAGAAAACAAAGAATGAATCTGTTTGTTTGTTAAAAAGTTCATTGCAGAACCAAAGTAATCCAGAAATACGAAATTTGTACATGCATTTTAAATTGTTGCCTAAATATACCTGAGCTAAAATATTTTAAATTTTATTTATTTTTAATAGCCCTTTATTAATTATTTTAATGTTTATTTATTTAGTTCTGGGTATAAAGAAGAGTTAGAAGCTATCTTTCAATCATGGTAACTATTAGTTTACCATGGAAGTGCGTTAATCGTGAGATAATTTAACGAAACCCATGGAAAAGGTGTTATTGCTCTTCGTGAATTTCGTTGTCGAAAGGAGTTGAGGGAATCAATGTCTCCACAATATGTGAGAGACATGACATTTCGATTTGAGAAAACTGAGTGTTGAGTGTGGCAGAGGGTGAAAACTTATCAGAGAAGCTATAACTATTTCAGAGGTAGAACGGCAATTATCAAGCAACATAGATGAATGATCATGGCATCAGCAGAGCACGTGCAGTGTCGCGACAATTAGATATATCGTTTGGCCCATTGTGGAAGATATCCAGGAAAAGAGTGAAATTTTTCTTTATCATATCACCCACAATCAACATCTACGTCTTATCGATACTGATCTTCACTTACCTTTACCACTGACGTTTCTTTTCTGAATAGAATTCGATGACTCCTAACCGTGGGACATCCTCTGGAGTGATGAGCCCATTCCTTTCTCAACAAAACTGTTAACACCCAAAATTGAAAAAATCGGGCCATGGAAAATCCACCTGCCTCGTAAACAATTCCACTACATTCCCCTAAAGTTAATAACTTCCCAATTTATCCTTGGATCTTTCTTGGTCATGTGGTTGATCACCCTATAAAATGCTCTGCCGCGGACTTAAGATGTTATGACACACTCAACAGTTACTTCCTACTTCAGTTTAAGCGGCGATAATGCCTTGGAAATTTGGTACCATATATTTCCCTCTCTGCTGACTTTTGTCTTCATTATGACGAGGAAGTCTGTTATATATTATTTCAACCACAGTACGGTGAAACCCATTGTAATAAATGTTACTTTTGCTTACATACTTCACGCATTGTTTTCAAAATGCTAAAATCAGAAATATTTTTGACCACTAATAAATGACCTCCGTTAATCCGAGACCATTATATTCTTTGAGCCAAACTATTTCCAATTGCCAGCTTTCATTGCTATTTTATTACTTAAAACAGATTCTTATTCCAGGTATCAACGCAGTATTTCCAAAATATTGTTAATCTAGATTTTCTTTCTTCTTTCCCTTTTCAGCTGTTTGGCAACTAATATGTCCGTAAATATGCTTTCTTTGTTGATTCTGGTATGCATTCCTGCTGTAATGAGCCAATTGATCCTAGGCCCCTGTCCTGAACCCCCTCCATCTCTTGAAAATTTGAGTTTTAAAGAGGTAAGAAACATACTGTACTATCTTTTAGCTTCTTTTTTTAATTAAAAATACACTTATATCTTATTACCTATCACCTTATATTTTCGAAACTCTGTTACGGTGGAGATGAGTCACAGACGACTTCTGCATTTAGCAAGCAATTATAATATACATTATAATGACGTCAAAAGTCGCCAGGGAGAGGAATTTGGTATCTTAAATTCCTCTCTCTGACGTCATTATGAATCAAAAGTCGCCAAAGACATATCTCGATCGTAATATGGTGACGCCTAATATTTCGCCATGAATGTATAGCCACAAAATGGATTGAGACAGTATACTCACATATTATATCAGACACTGGTTATTTTTAACCGGTGATGTACTACATTGTAATTAATTTAATTTTCAATTAGCAATGCCGATATGATGACCAATAAAGCAATTTGTCGCAACTTCACGAACTACTACTCTACCCATTCATTTTCATGCTTACAACAACCAATAGAAAAACAATAAACTGCTCTTCTGTTTGAAACTAAAGCCAGAATTGTCATAAATTGAAATGTGCCCTTCTGCGCGAAATCGCCTTATACTTTCAGATTTTAAAATATCAATAACTTTTACTACCTAAAAGTAGATAGATGGGGGAGTGTTCCCCAATGGTTATAACCTGGGAACTGCAGATTTCCAAGATGGAAAGACAGGCAAACGAAATAGGTTAAAATTATAGTGCCAATATCAAGCCTGGAAGGGCTCAGAAGTATTTTTTATACACGCGAAGTATGTGCAAATTAAATTTATAGGTCCGGGAACTACCTTGTCGGTAGGTAGGGGAGAAGTATGAATACGGTAGGGAAAATTCCCATATTTTTCGAAATGTCAAGGTTCCTCCAACAACTTAAACTCTTTGTTGGGCGTGTGGTTGTTGTGGTTTGGTCTACTTTTTTGCAACACATGGGTTACTGTTTAATGTCGATTCCGAACAGCTACGAACTTCTGTATCGAAGATCAGCATTCGGCCATCGTTCGGCAAACCCTTTGAAGGGAGAAGAGGTGTAAGAACAGGGGTTTTGGCGAAAAGGTACGAATAATTTGGAAATATCGAAAAATTGCTAATGTATATAACATCCGCCAAAGCTTCCAATTAGTTCAACCTCGTTCGAACCCCGTTTTACGGTCCAACGAATATGCCTGCGATGTTTATGTCTATAATTTTCAAAATCATATGAAAGTTAAGCTAATATATATGTAGAGTAGAACCTCGATTATCCGAAGTAAGTGAGATCGAACCTACTCCAGATAATCGAAATTTTCGGATAATCGAGAATTCACCAATAATCATCTAGTTTAATATGCAATATCATCATTGGTGCAATAACATTCGTCTGTTCTGGGACTCGGCAGTATGACCTTCCAAATTTCGAAATGGGGTGTGTTTTTGTTTAGAACAGGAATGTTTGAAAGTGGGGAAGAGTATACTCATGCCGAGAATTGTGCTTGCGAGAATGAATTCTAAAAAAGGGAATTCCAAAATATTCATCTGCACTCTTAGTTTGAAAAGGACAGCTTGCATACAAAAAAAAAAAAAAAAAAAAGAGAGAGAGAGAGAGAGAAAATTTTGGAAGATAGTAGAAAGTGAAAAAGAAACCGACTTCGGTTAACGAAGAGTTTCGGTTAATCGAGGTTCTATTGTACTTGCATTTTAAAATATTAAAGTTTAAGAAAAATTTATATCTGCTTTATAAGACATTAAAATATGGAAGGTTTTTCTGCTGAACCCTGTACTAAATGAATATTATCCTTATATTCTTCTTATAATTAAATTTCTATCTATTTTTCATTTCTCTTTAGTACTCGGGAGACTGGTACGTGGTTGCACAAAATCGCTTTCATCCAATGAAAGCTGCAGACTGTCAAAAAGTCACGTATTTGGATATCGGAGGACAACAGCTGTCTGCTAATTTCAGTTTTACCGAATATGGCACGTAAGTCTTTTATTAGTTGCATTTGGTACTTATTATATAGAAAATTGTATAAGTCTGTAATTAAGCCAAATGATTTCTCTTCCGAAGAAAGTATTTTATAATGAAATTTTATAAAGTAACTATAACTAAGATAGTTTTATGTAGGGAATGGTAAATATAAAACACAAACAAAACTACAATGAGTGCTTTCACACTTTCACGATTTGATATCGTCTGATTCAATTCTCATTGTCACAGCTGCGATGTGATGTCATGTACACATGCATGGAAATTTGATCATTTTAAATACATATCGCAGTAAAAAACTGCTGATGATCCATCGCTTAATCTAGTAAATTACATTGCCTTTCATTAAAAAAGAAAGATCATTAAGGATATCGTCTAAAGCACGCTGGTTGGCAGAGGGGCAAGAACTTTCCATTCCTACTGTAGGGAATGAAGATTCCTACTGCAAAATTGGAGATAAATTAAAACTTTGTTACTTTCTCTTTAGTAGTAATGAAAAGCAAATTTTAGCGTTAATTAATGTTTCATTTAAAATTGTATTTCCCAAAGTATCTTGAGACTCAAAGTGTTTTATAAACAAACTCAACGTGAAAACTAAATTCTCTATTTTATAAATGAAATCCATTTTTCATACACACACAGGCCTGACGAGGGATGTTTAACCAGTGGGTGAGCTATATGATGAACGAAAAGCTAAAGAAAATGGTGCAAAACATTTAAAAAGGGCATGTTTTTTTTAATGATGTATTAAAAAAGTATGACGGATACAGGTTATAGTCATAAACACGGATGCTAGACCCCGGTTGGCAAAGTGGCAATGACATTCCATTCATAATGTAGGGCACAAACTAGGGGAAAATAGATAGAAATTAGAACTTTCTTACTTTCTTATATCCTAGTAGCAATGGAAAGGAACTTTTAGCACAATGTGATGTTTCATTTAATATTGTATTCTCCCAAAGAATTTCGCGACTCCAAGTATTTCAGGAACAAACTCAACGTGGGAAACGAACTGCTCCATTTTCTAAATCTATATTTTTTTCTCAAAACGTGCACAGAACTGATGAGGGGTGTTTGACCCATGGCCAAGTTATATGGTTAATTCGACGAACAGAGGACACAAGAGACCACAAACATTCAGTCTTTCCATCAACGCAGCAGGCCGACAGGCATGTCTTACACCTGCTTGGTTTTCATGGCTCTCACTAAAACCGTTGACCTACTTAAAAAGAACTTTTTCTTTCATTGCATTTTTTTCTTTTTTTTCATAAATGGCCGTATGCGTATCACAGATTTCCTTAGAGTATTTTTTTCCAAGTTTCAGAAAACATTTGATGTTAAATTGCTATTCCATCTATTCGTCAATCTTCATCGTCTACAGGATCAGAAAAATGACCCAAATGTTTCACGCGCAGTGTCTCTAGTACATATCCATTCGAGAGTCGTTCTTTTCGTTTACTCTTTTGTAATGATACATTTTTCAGCGATGATTGAACTGTTTGAATTATATATTCAGAGCTATTCTATCTTTTGCTACTATTTATTTTGTTGAATAAAATGTAAGAATTAAACAGAGCAATAACAAAGGAATGAAATATATCTCTCTTCTCTCATACACATAGTGTTTACTTTTGGCCAGGTGGGCTTACTACATGTTATGCTTATTTTTGGCCCAATTGGCTTACCACGTCTCTCACAAGACACTGTAAAGCATGGGGTTAAACCAAATTGTAGTGCACATGTACAAAGTAATTTTATAAATACTTTACCTATTATTTAACTCTATTTTAGGAATCGCAGCATTCAACGACATGCAGTAATAAGGAGACGAATGTATGAACCCTATGGAAATTTCTACCTGAAATATGAAGACTGTGAGTTTCGTTTTATCGTTCAATATATATATGTAATGAGACGGACTTCTCGATGGGTGGTTGCAGTCATGGACATAAAAATGATACCGCTTCAGCTAAAGACCTTTATTAAGATAACGTTGAAGGACGGGTTCCCACTTCATCATAGGGACAGGACAAACTGAAGGGTCAGCTAGCATGAAGTTCTATGTATAAGACCCGTAACACCTGGGTCAACATCTGTGGGAAAATATCTCTAGAAAAATCTGCGTCCGACAGCGCGTACGAAATTTTCAAATAAAAAGGAGGTACTCCTTTTTATTTGAAAATTTCCTAAATTGTCCGCTAGGGCCATGTAGGATTATAATTGGTCCTTCTCTGAGGGTGTAAACTGTAGCTCCAGTGGTCAATTTAGGTTAGAGGTTAAAAAGGGCAAATGACGCTGGAAATAAAATGGACGCTGGAATTTTTAGCCCTTGATTTAAGTTTTGAAAACCCCTCAGAATTTTCCTTATATATATATATATATATATATATATATATATATATATATATATATATATATATATATATATATATATATATATATATATATATATATATATCCTTGTTCAAAGAATGCATAGAATTAATTTATAATAATAGCTTAGCATTTGATTTCTGTAAATGCCTTCTTCCTAAAGGAAATAATCGACGCTTTCGGAAACAGCCATGGTGAATTTGAATTAAGATAGTTCGTTTAAATAAGATTGAAAACGGAAATACAACAGCTCCTACAAATGATCTCAAAAAGAAGTTCTTAAAATTTTCATGTAATCTAATTTAAATCCTAAGATTATTTCTCATTTAAGACATCCACCGGTTTATGGCCGAAAAGGTAGGTAACTGTCTTTAGTCACAACCAGTGGATTTGAAAGGTTCGAATTTCATTGCTGGTGTACGGAGAGCATAGATGTGGACTGTATATAAAAAATAATAATAAAGATAGGCAATTACTAGTTGTAATTATTTAATGAGCAAGAAAATGAAGCTTGTTGCTTCCAACTACAGTAGCCAGCGTACTCTTGTCTCGTCACTGGCTCACGCCAGGGTTGCTATATTGAAAAAAGGGAGAGAACACATCTCGCCAAGTGCACAGCATCGCCCAAGTGGCGATGTGCCTGAATAGCTGGCATGGAAAGTAGCCGTTTAGAATTGACTTAAGCATCAGTCACCGTGTAATGAACCATCGTGATACAAAACCGTAGCAAAACCGGTTTTACCATTTTTCCGCTGCTGCCAAACCTAAAATATGCTTCAAATTAATTTTGAAATATTAAAAAAAATTATTTAAGAACAATATTATTCAATAGAATGGCATGTGATTGAATTAAGACAGTAATATTAATACAGATTTACAAAAAATTGTATTATTTAAAGAAAAAATTGCATATTTACTGAGATACAACAACGAACTAAGAAATCAAAACTACTACCAGCTATTGTATTTGATTTAACTGCACACTTGTTTTCCAAATTCAATTAATTGAAATATATCGTATATGGGTTGTGATTATCTATTTATTTATTCTGGGTTCTAGTACCAGAGGTTTCGTCGCTCCTAAATCCTTCAGCCGAAGGCAGTCTTCTACCATGCCTACCGTCTAGGTTCTGACGTTGCACTGCAAATCGATAACCAGTTGACACTCTCCTACTTTCTGACTAGAAAGTCCAACTTCAATTCTACAAATGAAAACTTCATCCAAGTGGTTCTACTACCCTCTTTTCAATATAACAGATCAGATTGTTTGGTAACGTTGGATAAACTAATATGTAAATGAATTTTCCTTCAACTGTATTCTTATTGTTGTTGCTACTCATCCTCCTGGTGTAGGAAAGCCTACACTAGGTTCAACAGACCACGTCGACATACGCGACTGATCCATGGCTAGGGGTATGCCCTCGTGATTCCTCGCTTCCCTTAAGCGAGAAACCACGAGGTATGAGGACTGATTAAGCTTTAGATGGGTCCTCTAATCTAGAAGCAGGGACCTCCAGGATTGGTCTGACGTCCTAAGAAGTATCGCTTGGGAACTTGGAGGACATTGAGACCACGAAACTATTTTACGTGCTCCAACCGCCATTAATGAATACAGAAGATCTATGCCTGGCTCGAGCCTTTATCTTTGAATCCTCCGGTTGCGAGATCGCAGCTATCGTGGCTAAAGTGCATTGTAAATGAGATACATCTGCTAGGTCCTACAGCGAAAAGATTCCCTTTCACAACAATACCACAATGTATATCCTTACTCTGCAGGATAATATCTTCAATAAAGCCGAATGATTGCGTCTTTCGTTTCGAAGAGCACTGCTAAGGGGAAAGAACAATTGGCTGAAAGTGGGTCCTTGTAATGTAGAAGCATAAAGCAAGAAGCTTTAGGTGCTCTTTCCAGACATTGAGGACATTGATACCACGAACCTATTTTACTTGCCACAACCGCCATTAATGACAAGGCCTAAGATCTCCTATGGCGAATCTTAGGTTGGCTTGAGCCGTGAATCCACAACCCTCCGGTTATGAGATAGACGCCTTTTTAAAGATATATAAAATGGTAAATTTTTGCACTTTTCTACAATTTTTAATTATAAATATACTTTTCTTTCTAGTTCCCCGTAGTTACCAGTTCCGTGTTCTACAAACTAATTATGCATCAGTGGCCATTGAATATCTCTGCTTATCAGGTGTCTTCAACTACACAAGTAAGTCTGAAGGAATCTGTTTTTTTTTTTTATATTAGTGAATTACCGAGATAATATCTTTATTTATTTATTTATTTACTTATTTGCCTGTCTGTATTGCCACAAAATAATTAGTTTCTTCAGTTTAAAATTACCACTTGATAGACTAAAGAATACGCTATATGAATCTTATTTATTCTATTTAAAACTGCTCAAAGACTGATTTTTTATTATCAAGTTATAAAAGGTTCAAAAATAAAAATCATTTAAGAAAATTTATAAAGATACCACGAAAACAAGCATTCCTTCTTCTTTAATAGCGTGACAACCTATTGCAGGTCTTCGCTGCCTCAACTCACACGGTCCAGAGCAACTCTCTGCCAGTCTGTAATTCCAAAAATTTTGAGGTCATTTTCAACATCATTGAGCCATCTTGTTGGTGGTCTTCCTCTGGTACGAGATCCCTCGGGGTTCTTAAAAGTAAATACTCTGATGGGGTTGTTCTCAGGGCTTCTCCAGATGTGGCCGAGCCATCTTAGTCTGTTACTTCGGATGATTAGTGTAATTTGAGGCTGTTTGTAGAGCCTATATAGCTCGAAATTATATCTGGTTCTCCAGCAACCTCGTTCCTGTATAGGCCCAAAGATAGTTCTTAATACTTTTCTCTCGAAAGTCTCCAGGCCTCTCTGGGTATCTAAATGTCCAAGTCTCACTAGCATACAGTAGCAGAGGTAGGATGAGTGTCCTGTATATTTTTAGTTTCGTTTTTCGGCTGACAAGTTTGGATCTTAATTGTTTTTTCGGTAAGTATTCCTACTTACTAGAATTTTTGGAATACGGCATTATTGAAAGGTAGATTAATATCATTGAATAATTGAAAAATTATCTGGAAAAAATTAGAATATATCTTTTTACAGATAATTTTTCAATTATTAAATGATATTAATCTATCTTTCAATAATGTCGTATTCCAAAAATTCTAATAAGTAGGAATACTTGCTGAAATTCTTAGTTAAGAAGCTCTTGAAAAGAGAAAAGAACATTCTATAAGAATGCAAGCTCTCTACGTCTACAAGCACTAACCTAGATACAGGGGCATAATTTGGGCGTTTCAGCTGGGGGGACAAAATTTGAATCAAAAGTGTGAAATATGAATAAAACCTCAAAAACATGGATGGGCTACACAGCAAATTTGCCTCTCCTCTAACATTTCTGGGGGGATTTGACCCCCTTGCCTCTCTCAAATTACGCTCGTACTCAGATACATTTTATTATACACAGCAAAAACTTTTCGACTTTTTTTTTTAATCAGGGATTGGTTTAAATGGAATAATCTTTCCCGTCATAATGTAAAAAATTTAAACATAAGGAGAGAAAAAAAGTTCAGTTTTTCAGTTTAAAACACTAATAATAGTATAATAAAAGAATTATTTGAAATATTTATATTTCGAGAAAAAAAAAATCTTATAATATTGGGGTATGCAAGTGTCTCTTTACAGCACCTCTGGGTACACCACTGCCTTTCATTGATGTATCCTAACGCTACATTCAATCACACTAATATCTCATTTTTTTTTTCAAAAGCTTCTATGACGTTGCTGCATCGTACACCTCCACAGAACCTGCTGGATATGGAAACTGAACTTAATCAGCTGAATATTGCTCCTGACCTAAAGAAAAACTTGAAGCTTGTAAATCACGTAAACTGCTATCAATAAAAACCGTTTTGTCTAGTTATTTATTCTTTTTATTTTCCCTTTTAAATCTGTAAAATTTGTATAATAGTCAAAAAGTAAAAGGTGAATGTACTTTATGTATATTAGCATGCGATAATCGAGTACAGTACGACGTTTATTGATTCACTCATAACTAAAAATAAAATTAGAAGTCTTCAATTAATTATCGTTTGCTTAAAAAAGAGAAAAAAAAACATCGCCACGAAGATGTTGGTTGGTTTGGAGCACTGCGGTCTACTTTTTTGCAGCGCGAGGGCTAATAGGACCGAGATCTACTGCTTAAAGCCGATTCCGAACGGCTACGAACATTCATGCCACAGTGGGACTCTAACCCATGAACTTTGGTTCTGAAGGTCACTGACCTAACTATTCGGTGAAATGAAATAATCCCAAAAAATCGTAACCAATAAAACACTTTTTTATAGGTAAGAGTCAATCAGTCAGTCAGTCTGATTTCATACTATACGTAGAGTGATGAGGCGATTTAGATCTGTTATATAATTGATTCATTCATACGTGAAGTAAAATGTTCGGGATCTAAATCTGACCTCATCACATCGTTGTAAACAGATAGAGGATCATAAATTTCTTTTCAACGGATATTGTTGTCTTGTACGGTGGTCTCGGGCGGGGTTCTGATCCCAGTCCCAGATTAGAATCCCGTCTCCGTACTTGACATTAAATAAGAATGTACCTTTGTGGAGTATTTATGAATCCCTAAGGGACAGTGCCCAATTAGAAGGGATAAGGTTTTTCACGTTGGCGGTCTCAGAGCGGGGTTTGGTCAGACCAATGAAATCCTTACAACTATCCCGATTGGAAGACAAGGAGGAGGGGACAAGGTTGAAATAATAAAATATCAAAAATCTAAAAATATGAGAGATTGATGCGGAGGTCCCAGAGATATTGGTTCGGAGGTCCCAAAGATAAGGTTCGGAGGTCCCAAAAGAAGGTGTTCGTAAGTCGGGAGTCCAGTCGGGTCCGACGGAAGTTGTTCGTGAGTCCAGAGGAGAAGGTGCTCGATAGTCCGGACTAGGAGATTCCAGCCAAGTCCTACAGGAAGTGTTCCTGCCCCAAATATTACGGCCGCACCCCAGAGACTCAGGAGGAAGCCCCTGACGAGACCAACGGATGATATAGATTCCCTCTACTGATCAGCCATAGATACCCTTCAACCAGAAGTGTTCCGGGCCCAACATTTTAGACCCACAAAGGTACCCCCATTTTGCATACATTTTTGAAATCGAGATTAGGTCCTCTATCTATTTACAAAATTTCTTAAATATATAAAATTTGTCAGAACGAAATTAGAAGAGTTTGAAAAAGCTTACTTATGAAAATTAGCATCATTAAATTAGCATTAGCATTATTTGTACATAGATGTATATATATGTTAATAAATTTATTTTTTAATATTAAGCTTGTCTCGGTTGCTGTCAATTTAGCTGTTAGTTTATTTTTTATATTTATGTCTGTAGTTTCTCAGAACCTGTGGTTAAATTTAGTACAAAAATACTTAACACAACGCAATTAAAAATAAATCACCACTATACATTTGATCACAGGTTGATACTCAAATATAAAGGAGGACTACACGACACGTATCCTCCACACTATGTCCAATTGTACACCACTCCAGTACTGTTGACAACCTTGAATGATGGTTCACCGGTTGCATCCACACACTGGGCCAGAAAATGAGCACAGCGCGTGTATGCATCATAGAATCTACTGCTCATGCTGGTTGTCTTAGATCTTTAGAGAAAAACCGGTTCCGAAGCCATCCTCCCCCAAGGCCATTTTACCGTCTGCCATCGACGACCACTATAAGCCATACCCCCTCCAGACGGTGGTAATGACTTGCAGTGGGTCATAGTGTGAAGGGGCTCTTAAATAGAAAGGTGAAAAGCACTAAAATATATAGTGGTATTTTAAAACAATCTAAAATAACTTCAAAATTCACCATGATGAAGTTACTCGTTTTGATTTCACACTCTCTAAAAGGTATTTAATCACGAAGAGATGCAAGTGCAATTCCATGCTATTTGTTGTTGACTGCTTTATTTATTTTGAAATGAAAATAAAACTGCCTTGTATACTAGAAGAATGTGGAACTGTTTAATATTTTAGAGTGCATTACTAGATAGTACCAGCCCACCTAGGATATATGTTACATGGATATTTATGTTACATAGACCTAAGATACACAGAGATTCATGCTCTGATACAAGCTCATATGGCCGTGAGTCCCTCCCGGCAGTGGTGGGTAGATCCAAAGCCGCCTTCAGACTCCAAGCCAGACACAAAATACTTTCCCTGCTGCTGACGTCACATACCGGGGCCAAAGTGCTTCACCACGGGGCTTACTCTGGACGTTGCGAGTCGGATCGAAGGCTCGTTGTGACGTCAACTTGATCATTTGCTCGCATAATGTCCGCAAGCTGACATCAAAATGACGTCACAACGAAGGTTCAAAATGAACTGCAACGTCCAGAGTAAGGGCCCACCACCACTCAGAAAAGGGGTGCTGGCTTTAGCGGTAATAGTCTGTTGACATTCTTTGTATTACTCTACGAAGAATATAGTCGTCATCATCGTTCTTTGTTTTATATTGAGTCCTTTTCTGGAATACTCTGCAATCTTCATCTTTATTAAAGGTAAGTCAAATTATTTTTGAGTAAATTCCAAGTTTCCGGGTCCCCGCCGTCATGTTTTTGGCTCTATTTTTGTACAATAGATCGCCAAGTTGTCGCCAAATGATGTTTACAATTTGTGTATTAAGCTTATACCCAATTTCAAAGCATTTTTGAACAAAAAAAAAAAGTGTTTGAAATTTTGTTAAGATGAATTTAAATTTAAATTTGAGTTTTAATGTATTTAAAGACGCTTTTGTACTGTTTATTGAACTAAACAGTGAGGAATTTTTGCAATAAGTGCAAATTAAGTGAAATATAAGCATTAGTTGGTTATATTTAGGCAATTATGCTTATAAAATATTTAGTTATATTTATAAAATACGGTTGCTATTTAATGAAATTATTTTAAAACTATCAAAAGATTAAAAAGTAATAAAGTACGGTACAAATTGCTTCTAGAAATTATTAGCTTAAAGTGGAAATATAAGAACAAAGTAAATGTTTTAAATAAATAATAAATTTTTAGCTTATAGTTCTGAAGAAAGTAAGGGAGTGAAATGATTTTTCTTATCTAAGTGATGTAAAGCTCCTCTTGATCTTCCGTAACAATAACGGTAAATGGTCGAAATAAAATTACTTTTATTACTTAGCGTATCACTTTTAACAGTGTATTACACTATAAAATAATATAGTTTAAAAATATTTCTTCTTCATTTTGTATTAAATTAAGACACAAAGCAGTTCAAAAAGCAGTAAATAAAAAAAAATATAAATGTGAAATATGACATCACTTGTTACCCTTCGAAAATTAAGCATAAAATGTAAAATAAATAGAACACTTACCTAATTTAAGTATCCTGAGTTGTTGGTGGATACACACGCTTAATCTGATTTAAAAAATCTTGGAAAGCATCTTGCGGATTTTCTTTCATTTTCCTCCACATAAATTCACAAAGGTAAGAATCAAATTGATTTTCACATTTGCGAACTGTGCGGAGGGATCTTTTAATTGAGCCCCACGAGCTCTCAACTGTATTGGTGTATCAGGGTCTCTGAAAGTAACACTATGATTAACTCTCAGATGATCAAAACCCTCATCTGAAAGACAATCATAGGCTTTCCAACAATCAGAAACGACTGTAGTACCCTGATGCACATATTTTCGTATGATTGCTAACAAAGTACCCCTATCCCTACGTTCTACTACGTCAAAAAAACATCTATTTGTACCCCTCTCTATTCCCCCGAAAACCCACTTACCATCAACCCTTCTACACCTATTAAATTTACGTTTATAGTTGAGCCTGAAGTTAACCATATCAAATAGTAAATTTGTCCGGACTTTTATCCATTTCACTCTTCACCTGCTTTGGTCGTGTTATTCAAAAGCTCCGTAGAGGACTCTATAACTTGCTGCTCGGAGAGATACAATAAAAATATAACGAATTACTCGCCTGAAGTAACTTTCAGTAGGCGACCAGTTGTCAATTTCGACATGCATTTCCACAATAATCGATAAAAATTTTCCCAAAATTATCAACTTTTCCATCGAGATGTATGGAATCGAAACTGCCATAACAAACTCTATAATTTGGGTATGGTACTGGCTCACACACCTATATAGGTAAGATTGTTGCATGAACGGCCCATCGTGTGGCAAGACAAGTGGTATAACAGCATGCCAAAAACTTACTCGCTTGAAGTAACTTTCAGTAGGCGATACGTTCTCAATTTCGACATATATTTCCACAATAATCGATATAAGGTTTTCTAAAATTATCAACTTTTCCATCGAGATGTATGGATGCAAAACTTCCATCATAAACTCTATAATTTGGGTACGGTACTGGCTCACACACCTATATAGGTAAGTTTGTTGCCTGAACCTCCCATCGCATGGAATGACAAGTGGTATAACAGCATGTTAAAAAATATAACGAAGTACTTGCCTGAAGTGACTTTCGTTAGACGATACGTTATAAAATACGAGATACATTTCCACAACAATAGTTATAAATTTCCACGCAATTATCATCGTCTGCATCGGGATGTGTGGGTAATGAAACTCCATAACGGAAGTCACGATCCATAAAATCGGTGTACGGTGCGCCAGCACGAAGGAGTATAAGTAAGAGCTTTGTCGCCATCTTCCGTCGCCAGGTAAGAGAAGCGGCACAACGCCGTGGTGAAATAAAAATGAGAGACAGGATGCAATATAGTTGAGTATCAGCCTGAAGATAACCATATCAAACAATAAATTTGTCCGGACTTTTATACCCTTTATTATACGGTTTTCCTAGGAAATGTGGTGTATGATATTATTCATTCGTCACTCTCCGACTCTCTCTGCAGTTGTATTTTAGCCAAAATACTTCCTGCAGTTTTAGTTTTTTCTGTAATGAATTCGGATGAAGTACCTGGAAAACAAACTCTATAACTTGGGTACGGTAATCAGATCACCGTATTCAAATTATAAGATTCGTGATTCAGTATCTTATCTGTTTTCTCTTTCTTCATCTCGGATTCCTTATTTTTTTTCTATTATGCCACATTGAGAATAATTCGGGACATCATTTTATCATCATTTATGAAATCGGACATTTTATATGAAGCACACTATTAACGCGACTGTTAACATTGAAAAGTCATTCACAGAGAGTTTCGGGGTGTGAACTTTCTGGGTCAAGCCCTCTAGAGAAGTCAAGTAGTAACAAGTTGCATCCATCGGGTCCTTGTTTGCATCCCCCAAAGTTTACGATAGCTGATATTGATATGATAATTGAGAATATTTTCCGGTATAGCAACAGGAATATCTAGACCCCGCTAGTCTAATAAATATATTTGAAAACCGTTCTTTGTAAAATGCCATAAAATTTTCAACACAAATATCTGGGCGAATGGATGAAGTGTCCGTGTAACGAACTCTATAATCTGAATACGGTGCTTGAGCACAAACGTGCGTAGTTAAAATTGTTGCCTGAACAGCGGTATGGTAGCAAGCCAAAAATTATAAAGAAATACTCACTTCAAGTATCTTTCAGTACCCGACCCGCTCTGAGTTACGATATACGAAAACTTACTGAGTTACGAAAACTTATATAGATTCTTACAGGAATCTATATAAGTTTTCCCCAAATTATCAAATTATGCATCGATATGTGCCAATAAAGGATGTCATAACGAAAATACGGATCCGTAAAATTAGGATATGTTGTGCCAGAGCAAAAGCTTCAATTTTATAAACAGATGTTAAAAAAAAAAAGAAATTCACCAATCTCAAGAAGGGGCGGAGTTACGTAATTTTAGAGGAAAAATGGTGTATTATATCATTCCTTCTTCACTCTTCACCTGCTTCGGTCGTGTTATTCAAAAGCTCCGTAGAGGACTCTATAACTTGCTGCTCGTAGAGATAAGATAAAAATATAACGAACTAGCTGCTTCGCACCAGCCTTCGGTCTGGGTTTTCAAATATTTCGATGAAAGATTTAGAACCACTAAAGATAATAAGACTTACTGATAGAAATGCTGAATAAATTTCGTATGTTTTAGATTGTTGACGATTATACAGTTTATTAATAGCCAAATGTCCAGTAAGTGCACTGTGTTTGCCGTGAGCCGCTGCATAATAATTCAATTCCAGGACTTTATTTAATGTAGGAATCAAATTTCAAAATACTGTGGAGAGTAACATATATGTACTGTTCTGAATGGGATAAATCATTCCCAACCGTCTTTTAGTACTGTTTTACATACATAAAAATTAAATTTTAAACACAAAACCTAAATGAAAACTTTTTCTTTAAAAAATGGCAATTGTGAAATAAAAACAAATATGATAGAACATGGCGAATTTGTAAGTACTGAATATAAAATCACGACAACATATAATAGAAAAAATGGCAAATTCTTAAAAAATATGAGAAAGTAAAATAAAGATTTATATATTTTGATGAAATACAATATTTAGCTATAAAAAATAAAATGATTTTGATACTGATATTTCAAAGAAAAAAAGTTATTGCGTATGAAAAATAGTTGTAACTATAGGCAATAAATGGCACCACTCATTACATATTTTAATTAATATATTTTTAACTGATTCTAATTACGATATTTTGATGATAAAGTAAACTAAGCACATAAGGTCAAAAGCCAAGAACTTAAAGCGTTATCATAAGAATGAAGTTACATAAAGATTTCAATTTTTTATAACACAACATATACCATAAAGTGCCAAGCTTATTTAAGATAGGTGAAGTACAGAGTGACGTCTTAAAATTGGATTAATAAAAATGGCGCAATTGAATTTAAAATGAAAGAAATATACCAAATTAATATTGATAAAACAAAATAAGTATATAAGACTAAAACACCGAAAACAATTATATTATTTGAAATCACATTTTAAACTTTATTCAAAAGTGGCTACAATATCTCAACATTTCATAGTTTCAAATTTATTTGTTCCCTGTATATCACTTGCCAATTTCTTTTATCTCTAGTATAGTTGAGTTTTAGATAACAAAACCTATAACCATATGATAGTTTTTATTTAATAAATGGCAACTGCGAAATGAAAACAAATTTGATAGAACATGGTAAGTTTTTAATTATTGAAAATAAAAATCTCGCCAAGCTAATAAAATAGAAAAAAGAAGTGATTTCCTAAACAAAAATGAGTTTATCGTTTATCAGATAAGAATAGTCTTATATACATAAATGCCATCATATATTTCTATACTTGCACTGGAATTTAAAATCGCGTAGATACGTTTTTATGTTTCTCGAATACCAAATATCTGGAGATAATAATGCCAACAATGAATAACACTGCAATATTTAGACGCCAACTCAATAACGGAAAGCTCGTGTCGCAAAATTAAACTGCCATTTTGTTCGGTTTTTCGTTAATATCTTTCGAACTAATTGGTATATCGGAATACGAATGGGCGAAATAACATCCCTAGATCTCACAGTCAGATTTTAATCTGGGAATTCAAGATGTATTAATGTGGAATATGTTCATTTGGTGGTATCAAGGATTTCTGTCCAAAGAAGATACTCTATGACTTATCGGGTAGATTTGTTAAAAAGCATAAAAATGAAAACTGTTCTTAATATATTTTAATAAAATAACAAAATATATTTACACGCTAACGATTAAATCTGCATCAAATGTGTGTCTTATATTAAATTTGCTCAAAACTGTATAGTAAAATATAAGTTTAAATAAACTGTATTATACTGTACGTTGATTAGCAACGTTAATTACCTTGCAAATTACGTGATAGAATAAGGACAGAGGTTTTGAAGCAAAAGTGCTAATTTTTGTTCGTAGTATAATGTTTCAAAATAAGGAAAATTTATGACAAACCACATAGTTTAGTATGAAACAGAAGCACACATTCATATTGTCAAATATGATAATAAGATAACTATATAAAATGATAGGAATTTATTTGCCCATGAGAGTCACTGAAATTTGTACTTTTTGTTGTTAATATATTATGATACATTTCATTGCAACTTAAAAATTAACCAAGAATTAAATTTAAAATTAGTTCTCATAAAAATGCTATAATTTGCGTCACATAGAAATGAAAGTGAATCACTTTATATCTCAATTTCCAGGTCAAATCGAATTGATACTACGCAGACGATTATAAAATAAGAAATGAATAAATGAAATATTTAAAGGAATGACGTCATAATGATAGAAAAACATCATTTTCACCTATGTATTATGTAATAAATTAAAAATTTTAATCTTCTACTTTTAACCGAGGAAACTGCGTTTAAAAAATTACTTGGGATGACGTCACATTGCTAGAAATAATGCTTCTTTCACTTAGTTACGCGATAAATTAAAATTTAATCGTTTGCTTTTAACCGGGGAAAATAATGCTTAGAATAGTGACATGAAATGCTCGAAAAAAGGAATGGATTTCGAACGTTAAAAATTTACAAAAACCTTCCCAGGGATATACCTAAACATTTCCCAAATTTTCACGGCGATTGGATGCATGGTTTTTGAGTCTATTGAGTACAGACACACACAAATTCATTTTTATATATATAGAATTACTCGCCTGAAGTAACTTTCAGTAGGCGACCAGTTCTCAATTTCGACATGCATTTCCACAATAATCGATATAAGGTTTCCCAAAATTATCAACTTTTCCATCGAGATGTATGGATGCAAAACTTCCACCACAAACTCTATAATTTGGGTACGGTACTGGCTCACACACCTATATAGGTAAGATTGTTGCCTGAACCGCCCATCGCATGGCAAGACAAGTGGTATAACAGCATGATGAAAAATATAACGAAGTACTTGCCTGAAGTGACTTTCGTTAGACGATACGTTATAAAATACGACATACATTTCCACAACAATAGTTATAAATCTCCACGAAATTATCCTCGTCTGCATCGGGATGTGTGGATAAAGAAACTGCAAAACGGAAGTCAGGATCCTTAAAATCGGGGTACGGTGTACCAGCACGAAAGAGTATAAGTAAGAGCTTTGTCGCCATCTTCCGTCGTCAGGTAAGAGAAGCGGCACAACGCCGTGGCGAAATAAAAATGAGAGACAGAATGCAATATAGTTGAGTATCAGCCTGAAATTAACCATATCAAACAGTAAATTTGTCGAACTTTTATATCCTTTATTATACATAAAAACTCTCCGTCACTCTTCGATTCTCTCTGCAGTTGTATTTTCGTCAAAATACTTCCTGCAGTTTAAGTTTTTTCTGTTATGAATTCGGATGAAGTACCTGGCAAAAAAACTCTATAACTTGGGTACGGTGATCTAAGATTCGTGATTCAGTATCTTATCTGTTTTCTCTTTCTTCATCTCGGATTCCTTATTTATTTTCTATTGTTCGCAATGAGGGACGGCTGAAGTTCGAGCCGTCGAAGTACTGATGCGTCCCGAGGGTACCACACCGATCGGAGACGGCAACTACGAGGGTCTCTCCTTCCGACGCCAATCTCGTAGAACACGAGCGGCGGCTGAAAAAGGCTTCTCGCAAACAAACAGCTGGAGGTCTTCCCAACCGATGTCCAGAGTCTATCATGGCGCTCCAAAATAAAAAGAAGGCGAATCCACGTCCTCTGGATTGATTGTTTCTTCATTTGCTTCAGTGATGTCTTGGTTTTTGAGTCTGTGTAGTTTGGAGAGGTGTTCACAGATGATATCAATCGGTGGAATAACAGCAAGAATCTGAAGGGCAATCGTTTAGAAGACGGGTCCGCACTGCTCGGAGAGGCCAAACCGCTGGCGGAAATGCTGAGGAAGTCTGGGTTTGCTTCGCAACGAGAAACGGCTCAAGTTCCGAGCCGCCGAAGTACTGATGCGTCCCGAGGGTGCAGCACGGATCGGCGACGGCAACTACGAAGGTCTCTCCTCCCGACGCCAATCTCGTAGAACACGAGCGGCGGCGGAAAAAGTCCTCTTCTCGCAAACAAACAGCCCGCGGGAGCTGGCCGAGCTGTCGGAAAGCGAGAACGACGGAACGGCACTTTCAGAAACGCTTGCGCAGCCCAACGCACCTCGTCATTCAGACACCACATGCTCCACATATAAGGAGAAAGTTTATGTACAGAAGTATAGAGCTTTCTCATCTTCGACGCAGTCTACGTCGAAACCTGCCGGAGCGATATGTGGCGGGGCGTTTCTGAAAGTTATGTACGGATGTCGACGATTTTTTTGTGCAGACGATTTTCGGCCTGTTTGAAACTTGTTCTCCGTCGGGACTTTGTTTTTTTTTCTGGACTTAGACTGATTTCGGCGGCTTTCTTGTCTGGACTCAATTTTATCGGGACTTTGCCGTTTTTGCCTCATATTTTGGACTTTGAATTTTTATATTTGGAACACCGGAAAATCGGACTTTGATTATTTTCGGGACTTTGAAGTTTTAACGATCGGAACACAAGAAAACGGGACTTAGAATTATTTTCGGACTTTGAAGAATTTTCTTGAAACTGGACTTTGAAAAAAATTAGGACTTGGAAAATTCCGGGCGCTTTCTTTTCGGAACACAGGATTAACGGACTTTGAAATTTTTACGAACATTTTTCGGACTTTGATTTTTTTTCTGAAATGGAAACAGATATTTGGGGACTTTGAATTCTTTTAGGACTTTGACGAATTTTCGAACTTAGAAAAATAACGGAACTTGGAAAATTTTCGGCACTTAATTTTTGGAACACAGGTTTAACCGACTTTGACTGATATCGAGACTTAGAAAAATTTTTCGGACTTGTATTTTTCTGAAACTGAACACAGTTTTTATTGGGACTTTGAAGAATTTTTAGGGACTTTGTTTTTCGAACACAGGTTTTACAAGATTTAAGGACTTAGAAATATTTAAGCCGTCGAACGAACTTAGAAAATTTTTTAGGACTTTGATTTTTCTTAAACGGAACAAAGATTTTTCGGGACTTAGATTTTTTTTTCGGACTTTGATTATTTTTCGAACTTTGCCAAATTTTAACTGCATTTTGGACTTTGAATATTTTTCAAGATTTTGGAACACAGTTTTACCCGAGTTTGACTTTAATGGGGACTTTGACTTTTTTTCGCACTTTCGGAACACGTTTTCGGACACGAAAGTCGTTTATCGGGACTTTGAAAAATTTTCGGACTTAGTCGCAGAGCGATATAATCGGAACACGGGAAAGTCGGACAAAATTTTCGATTTTTCGGGACTTAGACATTTTTCACCGCGTAACGGGACTTTGACGATTTTTCACACTTTTGCTATTTTCTTGGGTTTTTGAGGTCGGACTTGGATTTTTCGAACATATTCGATGATTTTAACTTAGATTATTCACTTTTTTACGAAAAATTTAAAATTATTTTCGTAATTTAAGATTTTCAAAAAAAGTCTTAATTTATTAAAAATTTCGACTTAGATGTTCTTTTTAGGTCGAATAAATATGGTTTGACCGGTTTTTTTCGAAATTTGAGAGGTCGAGATTTTTTTGGACTTTGAATTTTTTCGGGTGCTTCGAAAAAGTACCGTTTTCGAAAAATCGTAGAAAATAGAAAAAAAAATAGCTAGGAGTCTGAAACTTTAATAGGTCGTAGTCCTGTTCCCGTACCATAGAACTCTGTAAGTTTCGGGGGTGCAGGCCACTAAGAAGAGGGGCAAAAGGGGGGAAATGTCGGCACGAGGCCACTTTTGATCGAAAATTTTCGATTTTTGACAGTCGAAAACAACAATAGGAACCCCGCGTATAGGCAAACCGAGTGCACGGGGTTAATGTATGGGAAGTATACTACGGCCCCCGACCACTTTCGGGGCCCGCCACCTCACAGGTAGAACGCGGGGGGCTCTCGAAAACCGAAACAGAATAAGCGTTTTCGGGTCATAAAATGGCTAAAAATAGGAATTTTACTTAACGCGATATATCGTAGAAGATGTTTTTAAGAGATCTATCGAATAACACAGGTTTCGTGAAAATCTGATGAAAATTTAAAAAAAAAAACGTTTTTTTCGAAAAACGGGTAAAAATTAAATTTCCTCCACCCTGTTTTCCGAAAAAGTCTAAAAGGAACTTTCAAACGTATACGTAAAGAAAAAATTTAATTTAGTTTAAAATACGAAAAATTAAATAAAAACGACAAAAATCGGCCAAGAGGGGGGGGGAAGGAAGGGGGCAGGGGGCCAAAATGGCCGGGCAGGTGACGAATGTCGGACACTTCAGTCCACCCAAACGGCAAGTCAATCCGACCGTTTTATCTTACTAAAGTAATAAAATTTCGTTTCTGTTCGAAAGATTCTAAGTCCAAAAACAGGGTTTCAAATAATCGAAATCGACAACAAAGTGTCTTAACACGTGAAGGAGTTAAATACCAACTATAACGTGTTGGAATAAAGCATTAAAATAAATAATAAACTATTCTATAAATTAAAAATCATTAATAAACCATCACACCATAATAGTATGCAAACACATATACAGAAAATAGCATAACATTGTAAGTTTAAAGTATGATGGTAGTACTGATAAAGGAATACGAAATAGCAACATTTCAAGAAAACTACTACGAAATGAATCTCACTTAAAAAATAAACCAAAATAAGCACAACAATACAAAATAGAATATAACTTTATACGCAAACAGTGTTAACGTAAGACATAGAAATTATATCACCGTTAAAAGAAATTAAACTGATTATTCCTTAGAATGTTCTAATATTTAAAATACAGCAATACTGAATAATTATTTCACTTATTCAATTTGATGTTGAAATTCATTCAGAGCGAAAAAAGACAATAAATTCTTTCATCAGCTTCGAAACACACAATACATTTTCAACTGCTTTTAATGAAGAGTAAAACTTGAAACATAATATTTATCCTTAAATTCCAAATAATTTTAATACTTAATTTAAGAAGTGAAATTATTATTTAATAATGTTCTATACTTTTGAGAGGTATGGGAAAACTTAAGATTATGAATATTCTTTCTATAAGCTTCTAAATTATTATATTCAGTCACATTTTAATGAGTAATTAAAGGGTCGAGTAAAGATTTTTTCCTGAAATTTGCTATTTAAATGTGTGCACATTCACTTCACTCTCTATTATTTAACATGAAGTATTAAGTAAAACTAACAATTAGAGCTCATACACGATACAGCGTATAACTTCAGTACAGTTACAAAGTTCATACACGTGTCAAGGTTATTTGAACAGTTTTAGTTTATATATTAGTGAATAGATGGCGCCAGTAAACGAAGTAATTTTCCCTGAACTCTTTTCAGCTTAGGAATTATCCTGATCCACTTGTAAACTAGAAGTAGTGAAAAAAGTCTTCTGAGGAATATACATATATTCTTCTAAGGAATATATGATGCTGAAAAAAATGTCGAAATGACCAAGAAAGGAAACTGAAGCATATAAGATTTCTAAAAGCCGTAACCGTGAAAAAATTTTTAAAACTTTTTATTTATTTATTTTTTTTAAGGTCATCATATAGCGCAGATACTGATGCCTTTTACCAGGATGAAAATATTATTCACGTTTCCTTCAATAAAATGGCAAAAATTCTAAAATACTGAATTACCACACGTAGCTTTATCGTCGGCAGAGTACAACACTGTTTTAGTTATCACACAATGTCCTTTTAATATAGAATAACCGTCACTGAATTTTTAGAAAATCTCAATATCTATGGAGTAAATTTCTAATTTAAAAAATCATATCAAGTTTAACCAAGGTTATTAAAATTTAAAATTCTTTACGTGATATAACTATTCTAAATTTTAAATTAGAATAATCGTTAGTAACACTTGATCTTGTAAATTACAAGTCTAACCCATTTCTAAAAATTCAGCGCGGGTAATTCTATATTAAAAGGAAGTATTTTTATTGCTAAATATATAACAGTTTCATATATTGAGAAATTATGAATAGTACGCTTTTTTAAAAATATAAAAAAAACTAATAAATGTGTGTGTGTGTGTGTGCGTATGTACTTTAAAAATGTTGAAAATGATCATATATTTTATTAATAATCATGAATTATATTCTTTCTGTGTTTACGGCCTGATATGGTGTAGGAACATTTTTATCAAATTAGGTAAATCATTTTTCGCCATTTAGATTTACTTTCGCTAAAAAGTTAATTCACCATTCCGAATAGAAACTACTTATCTACTGGTAGAAAATTTCCCATTCAACATTTTTAAAAAAAGTTAGAGAAAACTTGAATTTACTTATGCACATATAAAATATTAAAAACGTCTCCTCATCAAACTATTAGATCAGTAAAAACAGATATTTTAAACAAAATTGCTGCTACTTATTTAATTTTTCTTTCTTTCTTAAAATAGAAACTAAAAACACTGGTGGATTTTAAATCTTTAGAAAAGAACTACCAAATAAGCCCTTATTTAACACAAACCAAGATACATAATCTTTAAATTAACAGTTTATACAAATGTAATATGTGTGAATTCAATACATATTGAATTTTGAAAACAAAAGAATTTGGAGCATAGCAGGGATATTTGTAATTTACATTTTTACCAGAAAAATAAGAAGAAAATGATAAACTATAAACTGAAACGAATAATTACTGACATACAAAATTATAGACTAATAATTTAATTTTACAGAATTAGAAATTTTATAACTGTAATCACTAGAACAGTTAATTACATATAAATAATTAAGGACATTCGACTAATATTTAAAATTAAATGATAGATTTGAAGCAATATTTGAAAGTTTTATGCCCTAGAAATGCTTTGAAAAAATGTCTAGATCTTCTGAGTAAAAAGAAACAGCATAATATTATTTAAAATAGTTAGTTTTGAGAAGGAAATATTTGAAAAAATTGCGAAACTTCAATAGCCTAAGTCCTTCATTTGTAAAAATTAGGTGGATGTCCTTATTACAAAAGGGAAATTACTTTTAAATCAGTTAATCGCACTGGAGCTCTCATACCTGACTTCGCTGGGCCAAGCCCTCTAAGTCAGATTATTGTAGATGAATGGAATGAGACATAACTGATATATTGCAACACGATATTGAGGATAAAAATCGATATTAAATTATGAAATATAATAATTAAAAATTAGTTTATAATAAGCTGAGGTTCACGAGTTCAGTGGAGGCAAGAAATACACATAATATTAGGTTGACAAAATAACACGGTTAGGTAAGCAAAAATATTAAAGTCAAGTTAGGTAAACTAACACTGAGTTAATATTAGAATAACCAAGTTAAAGACATTTTTTTTCTAAATTATTATTAAATTTAATCATAAGAAGAGATAAAAGCAAGAAGCATAGCAGATTGAACTGAAAATCCTAGGGATTCAGCTAAATGGTGAGAAGAATTTGGTTGGCTCTCATGGGCCAATAGATTTTAAGCATCATGTCTTAGTGCAAGATCAAGGTCAAGGTAATTGGGTTTAACGGAGTACCTAGTGAAGTGGAAGGTATAAATAAATATCTTATTTGTATAAATTACTTATTTGGTGACCAATTATTGTGGTGAGTCCATATTTTTTTTTTTGTTTTTAATTATATTTTTAGATTTAAATTTTGGATAATTATAAAAGAAAATTAAAGATTATTTCAGTGCTTTTATTTTTTTGTGATAGTAAATCTTGTGAGTAAAATGGCTGATATTTATTTATTGTAAACTGCATGTGGCTGTAACCTAAAGCAAAGATTTTATGAAAAGTTTGCTATATTACAAATATTTATTACTTATTTACTAAACTATAATGTAGAATGCATGTAGAATGTCTGACATGCTTATTTGTTCAGTGCATGTAGGGTTTTTCTTCTTTTGCTGTAACCATATTTCTTCTTAGATCTGTATTTTTGAAATAGCATTTATTTATTTTGATGTATAAGTTTAATTTTAACCATATTGAGTTGAAAAGTGGTTAGAAGTTTTTATAACACAGTCACTGATATACTGTGAATTAGTCTTCAGACTTAACTTCTAAGTAGATTTGTAAACTTTATATTGAAATCAATCAAACAAATGTATTATAGAAAACTAAAAAGTAAAAATAACACACAAACAGTAGTAAAATATTTATTTTAAGTTCTTTATCATATAAAACATCCCTTAAACTTTGATTACATGTCAATAAAAATACATTTGTTAGAAATGCAAATCGAGATATAGTATACATCTATAAATGACTGCTTTACATTTGGCCATTAAGTATAATATGTACACACACACAAAAAAAAAAGAAATTTTCAGATTATATGCAGTAAAACCATTACAGGCACAAAAATGCATTTGGAAAAAAAAAAAACCTTTCCGGAGATCATGAACCACTGGTCCTACATTACTATAATAAGATATAAAATTTGATCATAAAGAATAAACATAGGTAAATTGTTCAAACTGCAAAGAAATATAAATATACAGGTAAAAAAAAAAAATCGATACAGGTAACACAAAAAAGCCTATAAAATATCAAGGTCGTAACCAGAAAGCTGGCAAGAGGACTTAATTCCTTTCCCTGGCAAACTGTTGACCACCCTTGGTACTTTTAAAATATAAAAATTTAAAAGGGATAAAAAGTTTTTTTTATTACCTTTAATTATCCGTTTTGTTTAAGAAGTTTTTTATTGGCAGACATAATAATAAAAAAAGTATTTTTTGTCAAAACCTTTTAAAAAATTAAAAACACTTGAAACCTAAGAAGATTTATCTGACTATTCTAAATACAAGGAATAAAACTAGATCATAACAAATAAGGCAATTGGCATGGGTGTATTAATCGCAGGAGTGCTGTTCCAAACACAAAATGTTTGCTAAAGGCATTAAAATGAGATCTGAATAGTTGAAAAATAATTTTTTTAGAATTCCATAATCCTAGTTAAAGGCAGGAGAAATTAGAATTATTAAAAACATTATGAGTGAAAATTATATGTGTATATGAGAATAGATTTCAATAATCTTAAAACTTGGAAACATAAAAGATTTAGAATAAATTATTAGCCAAAACTAGAGAATATATACCCGAAATCAGTAACTGCACTGAAAATCTGTCACATTTGCTTGTAATGACAAGAAGCCTGTCATCTACGTTTCTGTAATGACATCTTCATGTGTCTAAAATATCTACATTCCTTTTAGGGACACAAATGACTAGGCACTATGCATTGAAAAAGAAACAGAAAAAGTTATTACTGTATACTAAATCTAGTAAAGTAATGTTATAAATACTTTTTTTTTATATAATGTGCACATAAAATTGTTAACTTTTAATTTGTGAATTTATTCTGTATATATGACAAAGAGAGAAAACCTGTTTATACTACTAAACTCCTTGACGCAACAGCCACTAGGATGCCAGGGCCTATGATGCCAATTTCTGTTTACGTAACCAAGGGCCCTGGGGTGTGAAGCATATGTTCCGGTTAGGTGGTCAATCTTACATGGAACTCCCAGTGTTTAGTTCCGAAGCAAGCTTGGTTCTCAGTTCATCCACCCACTGAAGGGATGAAAGGCTGAGTCAACCTTGCCCAGCCCGGGGATTGAACCTCAGACCTGTGTCATGGGAGCACAAAGCCCTATCTCAACTCCACTGTGCTTCCCTGTTTATACATTTTTCCATTATATTTCATGGTAGGGGAACAAGATAATCATTTGGTACCCTTGCCAAAAAACTAAGTTCTGACTGTGCTAAACACCCTATTCAGCATTCCAACATAGTTACATTGAGATATTGTTCATTTACTATTTATAATCTAAAAAAAGCAAATCTATTCTTTTAAAGAAGAGTACTTATTATCTGTCATTTTTAATGAGCATAAATTAATCAGAATGAAAAAAATTACTTCGAACAAAAATTTTTGGTTACATTTTTCACGAAAAAGGTGTTTCAAAACTACAAATGAAAGCTTGTAAAATCAGTTATATAATGCATTATTGAAATTACTGTACATCTTATCACAATTTATACACATTAATAAAAGCTTTAAATTAAATATTATGAATAGTACTTCTGCTTTCTCTCAATATTTCTAATTAGTATTGTAATAACAATCGAATTCTATTAACCGAATGATTAATTTTCCTCCCTCATTCCCCTTAAAAGATTAAAAGTCCCTCTGGTGCCTTTAGCTGGTTACGACCCTTTAAACATATAATTACAAAAGTCTCTCTTAGAAAAGTACAATTATATAAGATGCACAGAGACAATTTTAAACATCTTGAGACTATAACAATAATACACAACCAAGATAAGGAAATATGATTTCTTAAAGATATAAATGTAACTCAAAACTAATAGACAAGAAGAAAATTAATAAAGAGATAATATACAAATGCACTATTAACATATAAATATATACATCCAATAACATTTTGGCATTTATCTTTCACTTTGACTTACTTTTGATAGTAACAATAATTATTTGGCTCATAAAATCTTCAAGTTTTGTACACCAATAAAATAATCATTTTTAATGATTCATCTCTGTGTGTGAAGAAAAGCAGCAAAAATCAAATATACCTTGAGCTGATGTTTATATATATATATATATATATATATATATATATATATATATATATATATAAGTTATAGCTAGTGAAACTTAAACTTGAAATTTAAAGAATCAATTTCACAAGAAAATCAAAAATAAGATTACAATAGATTATTAAAAAACTACAAAAATTACATAATTCACCCCTAATTAAAGTTTTTTTTTTTTTAAATTCAACTATAGGAAAAAAATATTTGTTAATTACACACACATACCAAAGTTTTACAAAACTTTTAATTATATACTTAATAAAATAAAATTTAATTAATTATTAAATAACTAGATTTCAGTAAATTAAGTGTAATTTTAACAGATATTAAATAACTTACTTCAAGGTTTTAATTAATCAGCCCTTATATAGCAGAAAATTGAACATACAGCACAAAACCAAAGCTTAGTTTAAAATAAGGAATTTCTTCATAAACAGAACATGTACTATGAAATTTTAGTATACATTAGGGTACTTTGGGGATTAAAATTTTAATTCAAGGTTTTTAATTTAAAAAAATTAAATTTAATAAAAGCTTCTCTGGTCAAGAAATAAATGTAACAGTAATGTCTATTTTATTTGAAAAAATACCAATAAAGGAATACAAAATATTTAAAACGGCAAGTAATCCATATATACTTTTCTATAAAAGAAATTTACAATAATTTAAATATTTATTTTAATCAAAAAATTAAATACTGAATTATGCGATAAATTTTAAATAAAATATTAAAAAAAGAAAGCTATGCATAAAGTTACAGATGTTAAACTTTTAATCAAAGCAAAATGCTTTTAAACATTTAGTAGAGCAAGGCTTAAAAGCATGAAGCTTAGAGGCAAGAGAATTTAAATACCCATTACTGATCTCTTCCATTATAAAGATAATCTATTTTGTAAGCATGTTTCAAAATAATCACCATATTACCTTCTAAATGGACAGCAGCAATCAACATAAACAGAAGTTAATGATTGTAGAATGGACAATGATATAAGCATATATATGCAGATATAAGCATAAGTAGTTACTTCATTTTAGCATGTTGGCCGTGAATAGAATAAAACAAGCTTGTTGGTTTGCATTATTTTATCTAGCTTGATACTCTGTAAATCTAAAACAATAGAGCTTCATACAATTTCCAAAAGAATATTTCTGTATATCACACTGAACTATAACTGATTAATGTACTATATTAATATTTATTATTCATTAGTTCTGTAGTAAGATTTTAAGTAACACAAACTATAAGTTTAAAAAGTTGTGAATCCCTTTTCAAAGAAATATTTAAAAAAAAAGACCATGAAAATTACAAAATGCATTGCTTGCACTGTATTATATCTATTCTATTAAATTAGCCATGATTTTTTTTTTTTTTTTTTTTGGCATTCATTTTGACAATGAAATCATTATATAACAAAATTATGATTTTGTTCCCAGCTGAGTATAATTCAACCAATAGTGCAACAATTAAGAAGTAAAATTATAGTTAAATATAATAATTTAAGCATGCATTAAGAAAATGTTAATACAGTCAAACCTTTTTCAAATTTTTGCATTTTACAAACTTTTTTTTGAAGCCAAGAACATTTTGAACATTTATTTATAAAATAACCTCCCAAATAAGCAACCTGCATTCTCTATTTAACAAAAATTTCCCTGTGATCTAATATTTTTTTCTCCCTAAACCTCAAAAATATTTCTGGGAAACTCAAACTTATTCTTTCTTTTAACATATTTTATGATGTCCAATAATCTTAAACTGGTTTGTCTTCAAAATTAATTAATTTAAATGTAAATTCTTATTAACTAAAAATACAGAATGTCTAAGAAACATTGTATTCTCAAACAATGTTTTGCTTTCTTTCTCAATTTCTTTCTGGTGGGTAAAATAAATAAAAGATATTATTTATACAAAAAGTGTGATCTAATTTATACAAAAAGTGTGATTAATCATTTTTAATATTTACTGTCTATAAATTTAAAATTATATTTAAAATTAATATTACTGGTTATGAATTTTTATGTTTGTTGAAAGATGAATTTTTATTTTACAAATTTTCCATACAATGAACTTCTTTTAGAGATTTAGGGACTTCATTAAATAGAGGTCCAAATATGTTATGTACTAATTTTCCTTTCTTTTTCATTATTGATGCTTATTTTACACATGTACAATTCATTGCATTTTAACTGGAAACCTCAAAAAGTCTAAAAAAAAACTACAAATGACTTATTGTAAATGATACTAGAAATAAATTTCTTTAGCTGGTAACTGCCTTACTATGGGATTTCATTAATCACGTTGATCCATATGAAAGTAGTCTTATATACATGACTAAAAGAAAAGGCAACAGAGACTAGAAACTTTACAGAACTATAATATATTCTGACTAGATAGAGAAATTTTTCTTTTGGATAACTGAACAAAACAAAATTTTTAGATTTGAACTAAATGTACAAACAATTATATGCAATGAGGAATTTTCACATGTAGGGAATTCGAACAACTTAGTATTTTTCTGATAATTCCAGACTCATAAATTCCAAAAATGTTCTCAAAAATGTAAAAAACTGGTCCATCATTTTAAAAATTAATTTTAAAGTCAAGTGAAAATCATGTGACATCAAAACACTCCGTAATTGTTTAAGTATTTTAAAAATATTATACTTTTTTCAAATTAGTCATCAATTTAATTGTGTGAATTGATATGCTTAAGAAAGTATGCATCTCTGAAGAAAATATTTATAATACCTTAAAAATACATAACCTCCCCCTCCACCGAGTTATTTATTAGATAATTATATGGTTTAGATATTAATATGTTTTACGATATTTATATGCTTTATCAAACATTTATTGTACTTGAACTCTGTGATAATACTTGAAAATTAGTAGTTTTAAAAGTTAAATAGCACTGGTTAATCAACAGTTCTTTTAAAGGTATAGATATATTTTAATATACTTTAATTGTTCTAAATTAGTAATATTTAAACAAAAGTAAGCATTTATTTACCGAAAAATGGTTTTCACAAACCCACAGAGATGATTTATATGATATAACTTCTCATCCCTTTTCATTGCATTTGTCGGGATTTTACATGTGGATCTATGGGAATGCTGAAAAATATCTTCTCATTGCAGTTAGTTGTTGTATTTTTACAGAGTGGCACAATACAATATTTATAATATGATTTTTAATGACAGACATAATAAAAAATTTCATTATATGCGATACTTTACGCAGAAATAAATTTAAAAGTCGAATTTTAACATGTAAACAACGTAGGTGATCAGTGTTTTCATGAATAATGACGTCACAAACGGGGTGGAGGAAAAGTATCGTTTTTGAGATACGTTAAAGAGTTTACTATAAAACTCATTAGAAATCACTAATAATGCCCCCAAATGAAATAAAAATATTATCCTGCTTACTTTTTTGTCTTCTATTGTTTAAAATAAAAATTAGAAAACATGAAAATTCCTCATTGCATAATAATTGAGAAAATAAGTATTAGAAATATGTTCATTGTGATATATTCAAGCATGATATTAAAAATAAAAATAACATGTTGTGATATATCTAATATTTATGTCCTTATTGCTTATTAAATCCAAAATTAAGAGTTACTTAATCAGAAGTTGAATTCAAAATACTTAGTGAGAAAAGTATAATATATTTAATTCATACATGATCTGTGAAAGCATTAATATAACATAATGGTTCCCAAACTATGTGCCACAGTACCCTGGGGTACCAGGACCATACTAATAGCATTGCTGCAAAAATATCTGAATATTAGACAACTTTCACAATGCTAACTGATTCAAAGGTGAAAACCTTATTGGTTTATGTTCACGATTTGCTGTGACATAAAACTATATAGTTTTGTAAAGGGCATTAATATTCAGTTTATATAGTAATTTATATCAATATATATGTGATAATTATTTCATTAATAATTTAATGAGGGTAGCTGTATACAATTTTATTCTGAGATTTTAGAATTTGTGTTATAAACAAACATGTTCACTCATACCCTTAGTAATTTTAATACGTCTGTTCAATAAATTGTTCACAAATACAAAATGTATTTAATTTATTATAAATTTTTTAACTAAGCCAACCACATTAACTGCATTAAATTGACTAATGTTTTGATTTACTGCATAACAAAAAAATTTATACATTAATAGCACTATGACCTAAAAAAGTTTGGGAACCACTGATATATCATATAAATACATATTACAAATCCGACCAATGAAATATACACATTTAGTACAAAAGAATTTAATACAGTGCATCATAATAATCTATAAAAGGTACTTAAAAGCTGTGATGACAGAGCATTGTATTTACACTATACATAAAAAAAATCATGGAAGACATGAATGTAAGAAAATATATTAAACTTGGTCAATTTTAAAACAAATCATATACTGTTGCTGATATATACTAATATACATAAAAATGGCAAAATACTGAGAAGAAATATGTTATGACAAATCAACAAGAGACTATGCAGGTCTGAAGTCAGATCTAGAACATAGAATACTACAAGGAAATGTTTACTCATTTTTTAAAGGCTGGAATCATAGGATTTATATATACAAGTTACTTTTTTAAGTGAATTTTTAAACTTTTGGTCTCTTCAATTATTTTAGAAAATATATTCAATCATAAGTAATTGAGATAGAGGTCTTTAATTTATGACAAGCCTTTCCTTAAATTACATTATTAAGTAGCATTGCTAAATATCACACATATAGCAATTGCTCATTTTTTAGATTTTTCTAGAAAAATGAGCCATAAGTATACTAGAAATGGATAAATGCCTGTTGGTGTATATTAATAATTAATAGATTAAATTTAATGTATAAATATTATTGACAAAGCCTCCTATTTTGTAAAAAATCAATAATTACCTTAAAAGACATTAAATTTTTACCTTCCACTTGAAAATTTTGAAATATTTCAGAAACTTTAACAAACAACCTATAAAATGAGCAATTCAATGCTTAATCATTTTAGCATAAAAACTGTAATAACTAGAAAAGATTTAACTTATCTATGAAGTAATATAGTTGTAAATAAACTTTATGCAATTTTAACTTTATAAAAACATTTGATGACTTTTAATTTTAATCAGTGCTTAAAAATACTTTTAAGATTTTGGTCAATGATTACCATTAATTTATACAGTCTGTATTGGTTATATGGTCAGCTCAGTGGTCCAGAAAAATCCGACCATATAAGCAGGGTGACCATATATGCGAAACAATACAACCCTATTGTGCATATACCATGAATTTTTAATCTATAACAGAAGAGCCTTATCCACATTCCCATAAGGTGACAAGTGCTGACGTTTTCTTTCTTGATCACCAATTTCAACAACTGAGGGCCCAAAGTTTGGCAGCTAAAATGTTGTTTAATGCCGTCTGGATAATCGAATTTGCTTTGACAAAAGTAGCCTTTTGAAAGATTAGATTTTTTAATTTTTCAATCAATTCATTTTTGGCAGCAAATGATAAATTTTTTCTTCTCGAAGCCATAGTTAAAAAATGAACATTCTTATTCTTGACGTATGATCCAAATGCAACAAAATTTTTCTTTACTTGTTTCATCTCAATTTCAACTTAAGCAGGGAGAGATAACTTTAACCAATAAACAAACAGATGTCCACTTATTGTCAGGGGGCAAAAGAACTGAGAGAGGTGATGTCTACACAAACAAGAAAGGGGGAAAGGGAGAAAAATAAAGGTTTGAATTCAGGTCCTTTCCGATTTAACACTGACTTCTTAAAAACGCAAAGAAAAAAAAACGGAAACTCATTGAAAACATGAAACTCACCATATAACCAGTCACAAGAAAAAGAAAATGACTGTTATAAGCAAAGCACTTTAACACATGTTCCCTATTAAGTTAGACGGGACTTTAGAAAACTGACCATATGAGCGGGTTGACCTTATAAGCGGGTGACTATATAGCCGGTACTGACTGTAATATAAAGTGGTTAACATTTATCATCACTAATTTCAAATCTTTATATTAGTTAAATTATTTTCATTTTATAACCAAAAAATGACCTAGCAAGACAGTCATATTGATGGAATAAAGAAAATATTTGCAACAAATCCCAAAAGTGTACTTTTTCTACATTAGATATAATTAAAATAAATTGCTTTTCACTTGTTTTAGATACAGTTTACCAGAAAAGTCAGAGATAAATATGCTACAGAACAAAAATGCATGATTAAAGGCTTTGCATTTTTATTTTGCATTGATATCACAATTCAGGTCATATTATGTAGCATTCAGGTTAATTTCCTTTTTATTTGTTAGACAGAAGTAATCATTCACACAAACATGTTTTCATATTTTCACTACAAAATATTTATTAACCATTGAAATTTTGTAGTATATAATAGTTCCTTCTATCAAAGTAATAACAATCTATTTTCTATCACAATAAAAACCTTTTCTCCATGTTATTATGCACCATCAACTCAACTTGAGTTGTATTAGACATAACATATTATAATATATTAAAATTAAAGACAAAAAAAATATGTTTTCTCTAATACTCATGAAAACACTTGTGAAAAAATTTAAATTAATTTGAAACGCCTTTTAAAAAATGACATAACTTATTTTTCATTTTATTTAAGATATCCGTCTACATTAAAATCGTCATTTTGTGCAAAAATCATAATTTTTTTATTACTCTATTGTAAAATTTCAAATTTTAGGCTTCTAAATCTGTTTTTGTTTTGTCTCTATGGCATTTTAAGGAAAAGTTACAGCTATTTAAACAACAGTGACAGCTGTCAAAACAACACGGAAGTAGTAACTTTGGAACTGAATGTTGTGAATTCAAAGCCTTTTAAAGAGCATTTTTTGGACAAAACTTTTTAAATTTTCATGAAGATTAGTTTAAACATTTTTCTAGTATTTTTAATAATTAGCAACTAGGCAATTAGAAAGTTTTGAAACAAGAAAGTGTGGGGAATTTTAACATGTATTTTTATTTTTTAATAGTTAAAGTTGCTTTCATAAACTTCAAATGCGTTTTTCTCAGAACGGTATTTTTAATAAAATGTTGAAACTTGAAATGTGATTTCTTAAAAAGTTCTTAAAATATTTTGTTGAAAATTATTATGAATACTTTTGATAGTATTTACTAGTGAATGACCTTTATAAAGCTTTACATTTGGATCATTTTTAATGATGTTAAACTCATAGTTAGATATAAAGGTAATGTAAATACGTTAAAAATTCAATGTGTACGATTTTGAAAGACCAAAATTTTTTACCAAATGTAAATTAAGCAAAAATTTTACGTGGTTCACTAGTCCAATGTATAAGAAATGTGTTCCATCAAAAAATATTGAAATAATTTAATTTATCAAAAAATTAGACCTTTTGAAAAAAACCTAATTTTTTTACTAAATTTTCTTAATTTATTAGAAATTTTATAAAAACTTCTCCAGGAATAAATTTTTTAAGTGTAATTCTCTGATAATATAAAAAATAAACCAAAAAATGTAAAAACATGAACTAGTTTCTACATTTAAAGAAAAAAGTTATCTGAACGTAGACGGATACGTTAAATAATATAAAATTTCAAAATAGCTAAATTTTACCTGTATCTAGTAGAGGTTATCATACAAACTATAATATATACTTTAAACATAGTGATTTACTTAATTTTAATGAAAAAATTCTGTAATTTTTTTAATTAAAATAGTTAAATTTTCAGTATGTCTAATTAATATCAACAAAACTATAGCAATAAACTGAAATATAAAAGTAAAATTAAAATTGTTTTTCATTTCAGCAAAAACTATGTAAAAAACATTTCCAAGAAATGTTAGATATATAGAGATTTTACCAACTTCTAAGCTCATATTCAGCAATAAAGTATACATATTTAATAAGATAAAATAAGATCATATTAGAGTAGTTTGATTTCTCCCGTACAATGCTTACAGCAGTTAATTGTTGTATCACTAGAACAAATGTGAGGAAGAATTTGACAAGCTGTTTTTCCAGGACCATGGTGTGAGAATTGCCTAGAACGATTACAGTTTACTAAGAAGGGTAAATTGTCATTATCTTCCAAAACCTAAAAGAAAAAGAAAACTTTCAATAGTTTGGTTTTAATTTTGTGAAGCAATCAACAGAAATTACAACCATGAATTCATCATCATCATTTCTCTTCATGCTCAGAGGCAAATAAGATCTTCAGTTTAGTTCTCCATCCCCTCTTGTTCTCTCCAGCTCTCCCTGCCTCCCCCCAACTTTGCCTCTCTCTTTTTTCATCATTCATCACCAAGTTAGTATAAGGTTATTACCTTAAGGTCTATAACCTGGGTTCACAGAACTTTGACAGAGGTTTCATGAGTGATCATTATTTGCTTAAACAAAGAATCAAAATTTAAGCAAAATTTTAATTTTTATAAAAGATTGAGTTCTTAAAGGCAGTTTGCTTGTAAAAACAAATATGAATATATATTTCATGGATATAATAAATCTTAAATTTCATACATGTTACATGCTTCATATATATTAATTCTTGCTTTATGAATCGAGTGACAATTGTGGGTGCCATTTTCGATGAAATTTTCTCATGCGTTGTGACCAGAAGCAGTTTCATCACTAACTAAATTTTGCACATGTTTTTTTACAGGACAAACTACAATGCTATCTTCCGATGTATCCAAATTGGTATCTGTTTCAGTTTCTAAGGAGTAATCAGGATACTTTCCAGCACTGTTATTAGTATTAAATTTTCCTTTTTGCCATTAGCTTTTTAGATTTTAAGAATTTTTAAGCACTAACAGTTAATTATTTATTGCATATAATATAATACTCAATTGCAATTATGCCTAAGAATAAATGACCAACCCTTACATTGCAACTATAACAAACAATAATGCAAAAACAAAAACTTTATCGCCTAAAACCAATAACGTGTCTGACACGAGCTTTTCACTTTAGGCCAGACAGAATCATCATTTGCGTGATACGAGGTTCTCATTTTAGGTACAGCAGTACCATCACGTCTCCCATACAATGTTTTAAGGCAACTCTTATGTTGCAACTGTAACAAACAATAATGCAAAAACAAAAACTTTATCGCCTAAAAACAATAACATGTCTGACACGAGCTTTTCACTTTAGGCCAGACAGAATCATCATGTGCGTGATACGAGGTTCTCATTTTAGGCACAGCAGTACCATCACGTCTCCCATACAATGTTTTAAGGCAACTCTTATATTGCAACTGTAACAAACAATAATGCAAAAACAAAAACTTTATCGCCTAAAAACAATAATATGTCTGACACGAGCTTTTCACTTTAGACCAGACTGAATCATCATGTGCGTGATACGAGGTTCTCATTTTAGGCACAGCAGTACCATCACGTCTCCCATACAATGTTTTAAGGCAACTCTTATATTGCAACTGTAACAAAGAATAATGCAAAAACAAAAACTTTATCGCCTAAAAACAATAACATGTCTGACACGAGCTTTTCACTTTAGGCCAGACAGAATCATCATGTGCATGATACGAGGTTTTCATTTTAGGCACAGCAGTACGATCACGTCTCCTATATGTTGTTTTAAGGAAACGGGTTAATCAAGATGCATACATTAGTCTCCCTTCTTTTTGTCTCTCCTTGCCAGTTTCCAAAGATGCCTATCTATGATAAACAGACTGCTTGAGTCAGCTGCATCTCAGAATATTAATCAGATCTTCAAAAAACATTTCTTAAATATTTTCCTGTTCAAAAGACAAAATTATCTTGGATCCAAAATTATTTTCAATTTTATGACACCTTCTAAACTTCCAAGAAAAGAAAGAGAACAACAAATTGATAAATTTACTGATACTCAAATGAAACTAAAATTTAGTCAAATTGATATTATAAATTTTTGTACTGACATTAGAATACAATATCCTGAAATGCCAAAAGAGCTGTGACACATCTAATTAATGTTATTGGTTTCAACTTACATATGCAAAAAATATCTCTCTTTGTAAGTTGGGACAAAAACAACATACAGAAACAGATTGGATGCTGAAGATAACACTAGGTTGCAGATTTAAACAATTATTCCAGACATAAAAATACTTTGCAATAAAAAACAATCATAGCCAAGTCATTAAAAGAATTTTCTTTTTATTAATTTGTTGTAATTTAAAATATTGTTGCTTTTGTTTATTATACATAGAACATATTTTAGGAAAAAAAAACCATTAGCTACCTTACCATTCAATATCTTATTAAGATATTGAATAATATGTGAATTATGATAAAATAAAGATGTGATAATTTTGTAAATTTGAGTAGGATAAAGCTTTGATATCCTATTTTTTTGCTCTTTGTTTAAGAGGTTCCTCAAAGATAAGTATAAGTTCAAAGGATTCTCCACAGTGTAAGAGTGAAAAGTTTTATGCTCAAAGGAGCAAGTAGAAGTCTTTTAAACTTCTTATTGTTTATTTTACATATTTTTAATTAATCTTTAATTATTTATCAATTTTTAATTGATAAACAATTAACACATTCTAAATTCCTCTTATAAAAGAAAGAACTATCTTTAACAAACTGTAGAAATAGTAAAAGTTTTTACTTTTTTTTATTCAAGTGAAGTAAATGGATTAAAAAAAAAAACCTTATTGACACCACGAGAGCAGCAATCATAACTGCCGATGGAAAAAAAAGTAATTTGAACTATATGTCTTCTTTTCACATTACAGAATCTCTTCAGCTTTAAATTCTCATTTTGTTTGTTTTATAATCATACATAAGCAGTGTTGATTAATTTATATAATTTATATAACATTAATACAAATCGCAGATTTTTTTTTTGTATCTTTACAGTTATTTTTTTCCTCCAGATGCTATTGTGAGAGTTATTTTCAACCTTTAGTGTAGTTCAATTAGCATTTAGACTATGAAACTAATCTTGTCATCTAATCTTGTATTTTGTTTAAAAGATTAAATAAGAATCAATTCTAACTACTGAAGAATGCTGGCTGATGGGTTAAGATGCTGATCGTTGGTACTGGAGTTCGTGGGTTCGAATCCCACTATGGCATGGATGTTCGCTGCCGTTCAGAATCAGCTTTAAGCAGTAGGTCCCGGTCTCATTAGCCCTCATGTGCAAAACAGTAGACTGCAGCACTCCAAACCAAACTAACTATTGAATTTGAAAATGTAATTTTTCATTGGTATTGGTAGTTGATATTATTATTATTTAAAAATCCATTACAATATTTTAAGGTTAGGAGAATTGTAATATTTTTGTCAATGTTTCAATTTATTTATTTCCATTAAATTAATAAATTTATTCTTACTTATATTTGTTTTGGTGTTTATTTATATATTAGTACTTTAAAAATGATTTGATAAATAAATACCTTTATGTTTGTAAAGGATAAAGAAAAACTTGAATAGATTAAAAAAGATTGTTGAGGTGGAAAACAAAAATGTTTCAAATATTAAACACATAATTTGTCATTTGTAAATATTGCCCACAGTTCAATTAAAATAAATAGGATAGCGAAAATTACTTGATCATTAATCATAAAAAATTTACTTAAAAATTAACTTAATTTCATTCATAAGTTTAATGTTTGTTGTGTAAAGTTAAAAAAATTAAATTTAAAAATTATTTAAATTTTATGAAATTAAGGTTAACAAGGTGAGCTAAGTATTTTAAAAAATATTCTAGGAGTTTTTCAACCTTGTCTTTAAATTGACAGCCACTTTCAAGTATAGCTATTAGTTTTCTCAAATACATACATAAAGTTATACTTACAAGTATGAGTAGGTTTTGACTTTTACAGCTTTATATATGAGGATACATTCACTCTTAAAATATTATACTTATGTAGGCTGTTCAATGAGTAATAAAACTCATTTCCATTTTGAGAAATTATTTACCACAATAACATTTTCTATGAAATAAAAGGAATGTTTATGTCTATTTATAACAGTAATTGATGGATGACACATACACATTAATGTGCCAAAATGTTACATGAATAAATGTAACTTTTTTGCATCCTCAACAACCCATAGCCAGTTATGATGATGCAAAGTCATATGTTGCTGGTTCATACTTAATGTATTACTCCCCACAGCAGAATATTTTTCAATGTTCTGCTACAGGCTTTCAGATAATCAAAAATGTTCTGCAGGAGATATATTTATTTTATCATATATTTACTCTCCCACAATATTATTCTTATTGCGATACATTTTCATCTTTACCAATATGTATAACTGAAAGTATTTAATAAAACAGTGCTACCTGAAATTTAGAAAAATATTTGTATTAAAATCAAGGCATTAACATAGAATTTACTGTCCTGTGAATGACTTTTGATGTAAGATATTTTGAGATATCACTACGATGATAAAAATGAGACTGATAATTTGGCCCAAACATTAATGCAAGGAAAGTTTTTAATAATTTTCGGACTGATCTATGCCCTGGTGGAGGTCTGTTGCAAAAAATAAACATTCTTTTATCAGTTGTCCCAATACTAGTTTCATCACCATCATTTACATTATGCCTATAGGAAAATTTTTTATCAATTGTTGATCCCCATGATTTGCAAATAGCTTCTGATATAGGAATAGATATAATGTGTATTAAGAAGTTGATAAATTTAGGGTCTCTGGTTTTAATTCATTTACAACTTGCACTAATATAGCATTAATTTCAAAAAACATTCTATTTTGCTGAGAAGGATCAATTGCATCAAAAATCCAGTTAAAATAAATTTGATATTCAAAAAATAATTCATTCTTTTCTTCTTCAGAGGGTGAAACACGCGGAAAAAGTTTAATGAGCTCCAAAAAAGTGGAGAGATCTAAAACTTTGTTATCCATAATTGAACGTGGAAATAATAATCAAAGCAGAAAAATATTTTAGCAGTTGATATTACCAACATCAAGTTCCTTACTTTGGTCAAAATAAACCTGGTATTGCTGTAACAAGGAATCAATATAATCCAATAAGTATTTTACATCCTTTCCTACTTACGGAAAATCATTATATATATATATGTGTGTGTGTGTGTATGTGTGTGTAAAGGGGAAAAAGTTTTTCTGCAAGCCGCGATTGTTGTGGAGCCAGTTGTTCTGTGGCATCTGTCGCAGTTTTTGGCACAGTACATTCTGCTTCGGAGGTATTACTGAAGAATAATGTAGAAATCATACTATATCTTCCACACAATCCAGATCTCACACCATGCAATTTCTGACTCTTTTCTCAGCAATACAAATATAAATATTAAACCATATATAAAAGCTGAGTAGGCAGTTTTGAAACAACTCCAAGAAGATAGACTTTTCCATGTGTTTAAGAAGTAGACAAAATGTTGAGGGAAATACATTGTAACTCATAGACCTTATTTTGAAAAATATTATGTAAATAATGAAAAGTAATGGTAATCTGTTTTCTGTATAAATATAGACTTATTAGTTATTGAACAGTCCTCATATATTTGAAACAACTGTAGAAAGAGAAAGTGTAATATATATTTCCTTCCCGACAAATCTTGAATATTATGATAGCATTAAGAGTCACTTTATCTTTTACACTTCAGATGCCAAATGTATTGATAACTAGATTTCCAACTTAATAGCAGTTGACATAAAATAATACTTAATTAACTGTTCTAAACTAATGTAACTAAAATTTGAAAACAAAACTAATAAATTTACCTGTAATGCAGAATGTTCAGCTGGAGTAAGCTGTGAAAATATTTTATTCACAGATACAGAATTTGTTCTAGGGCAGGATCTTCCCAGCAATCTTTCTTGCACTGATAAACATAATGTTTGTATTTCTTTAGCTAGTTGAATCAAGCTTTTAGGATTATTATTCCATTTTGTATCACCTTGCATACTAGGATTGAATGCCATCTGAGTACTTCGAAGTATGCTTAATGAAAAACAATACTGATTAAGTACAATTATAAACAAACATAATAAACATTAAAATGGAATTTTGATGACTCGAAATAGTTAAATATTATACTACATAGTTGAAACTTGTTTGGGACACCTGGATATAAACTGAAATCCCAGAAATGAAGATGAGAGTTACTCTTTAAGGGTGTGTATCAGTAAAATTAAAAAAAGTTATAAGGGTTCAAAACAGTTAAAGGAAAATAAAGTCGTCATAAAATTAAAGAAAATAATTACAGCCCTAAATAACTTTATGAAATATAAAATTTAAAATAAAATAAAATTCACTATGTGTGTAAGAGTCACATGCGTCTCTGTTGTTCATTTTAACAATTGAAAATGACAGTATTGTCCCTGTAATGGTTTTTTTGATGCACGGAGGTGTCAAGTGTATCGTTTGTTAACGCACTGACAGAGAAAAGGAATTTTGCTTTGATCGAGTCAGCCAGATGCCAAGGGCGTTTCAGCTGCCCCAAGGACAAGGGTCAAAAAGGGGGGGCAATCTTCTCTAAATCCGAGGTTTCCTGTTTGAGAAAGAAGAAGCAGAAGGGGACTCTCCGCTGAACTCTGAGAAAGTAGTTGGATCTAGAGTGATCTCTTCTCTGAATGTAAGGTTGCCCATGCAATAGTTTATTTTTTTTTTCTTTAAATATTTCTTTTTGTTAAATAAATCAACAGTTGTTAAGTTTTAATCATCTACGGATCTGGTCATTTTGTCTCCATGCCTACTTCATTGTACAAGACCCATGCAAAGTCATATCCAAAAACGACTAGGGTGAGACTGATGATTGGAAGTAGAAACATCACAATAACAATGCGAAAAGAAAAATTAATAAAAGAAACAGTATTTTTGCAGATGCAAGTATCTGTTTTATAATATTTATCACTTTTTTTGGAAGGGGAGGGGGAACATATATAAAAGATAAAAAATTAAAAAACTATTGACTTAAAGGAAAATATTTACAAGTTAAAGAAGACAAGATTAAAAATAAACACTAGGTGAAATTACAGATGAGGAGAGGAGTAGCAAGTATCATTGTGGCATCCTGTAGTGTCAGTGCAGTTTAAGTTTAAAATTTGAAAAATAAAGCAGCATGGACTGCTCACAATTTTTGGCTTCTCTGAAATCATAACTGGGAAGTTTGACAATAATTTTGTTATTGATATTATTAATTTTACTATAAAAATTAGAAGTTTTTTACACAAATTTCTTTAAATGTTAAGATATTCAGATCACGTCTTTATATATTAATATTATTACACAAATATTGCAGAGCTCTTGCTATTTGTCTGAGAACTTTACTATGCATACATTCATAAATATTTAAATTACCAAGGAACACAAATGACCAGATCAGTACTGCGTAAATAGCAGCAAAAAGTATTACTATTTTTTACTGTAATACATTATTTCTAATAGATAAAAGGGCCAAAAAGTAGCACACAAATGTTATGTACTGCTAAAAACTATTATTATGCATATTTTTTTAACATAAAATTTCAGATATTTTTAATATTCTGATACAAGCTCACTAGTAAAATTAAATAACATTATAATAGACATAGTGGGTGATGAATATAATGAAACAAGCACTATTGATAAAGGCAACTTACTTGCAAGAGGACGATAATTGATCAAAAATCATTTTGTGTTCTTTTAATATAGAGTCAACTGCATTAGCAGCCTGGCCTAATTTTTGAGATAAGGTAATTTTCCATTGAGCAAGTTCCTCAACCATCACACTAAAATAAATAAATAAATAAAAATATCAATGCAACAAAAACTAGCCAAGGGAATTAAGAAGTAATAGTAATGAATGTAATATCAATTAACAGAAAAAATATATAACAATATAATCTACCTATAGTTTGTTGTTATTTTGCTTCAATAGAATAATAAATAAAGTTTTTACTTAATGAAATACATTGTAACCAATGAAGTATCATGTAATAGTAATGAAATACACTAGATGTTAATTTCTATAGTACTTTTATGAATATAAAATAACAGGAAAAGATGTTTCTAACAAAATAAAATTTGTACAATACAGACATTATATTTGAAAATTTTATAAATGTAAAATTATCTTGAATGTATAAAATTACTATCATTTTCTTTACCAAATGATTTTTATGGTTTTATTTTGAAAAACTTGTTTTCTTTCACAGAACTTTTTTTTTAACTTGAATGAATGAAATCACCTTTAGGGCAGCCCTTGGGGGATTCCTCAAGAGCAGGGCACTGCGACCAGAGGTCTATTGTACCCAAACCCAAGAAGAACAAAACACGACCCAAGTGCGCCTAAGAGAAAAGGCCACAAGCTCAGGCAAATCTCAGCAAACAGCTAACAGGGATGTCCTGCAGCTCCCAAGGCTCAAGGAGGTGGCAACCAAGGTGCTCAAACCTAAGAGCCGAGAAATACTCACAATCACACAAAATGTGGCGATCAGTCTCCTCCTCAAGACGGCAGCAACAGCACAAGGGATCAGAGCTAATACCCATTATGTTGAGGTGCCTATTGAGGGCACAATAACCAGTAAGAAGACCAACTGCATTCCTCACGCCATTCCTATGAAGCGACACGAGCTCCTTACTACGCAAGCTGGGGCAGTCATGATTAAGCTCTTTAGCTTGCCTATGACCATCCCCAATAAGCCACTAGGAATACTGAAGATACCTAAAATGCCTAAAGAAAGAATTCCTAATAGACCCCGGAGCAATACTAAGGACAGGCTCAGGTCCAGTAAAGGAAGTGCTGGACCCTTTCCTAGCTAAATAATCAGCAAGCTCATTACCCTGAATTCTCATATGACCAGGAACCCAGTAAAGATTAACCTTGTTGTCTGAGGCAAGGTCACGAAGAGACTCCAAACACTCCCAAACCAATGCAGGGGTAATACTACACCTCGGCAGGGCTTGGAGCGCAGCCTGACTATCAGAGCAGATATGAATGGTTTGCCTATGTAAACCCCTGCCAAGGCAAGTCCTGCAACACATATAGATTGCAAAAACCTCAGCTTGGAAAACAGTTTTTTTAACTTACATTTTTAGAATAAATTTGAAAAATTCACTTTTAAACATGAAATAATAAATATCTTCCTTACACCAGGGGTGCCCAACCCAAATCGGTTGGTGGGCCAAAAAATATTTTACTGAACTGAGGTGGGCCGCACATATAACAATAAAACAAATTATTATATATATTTTATTATTGTGCAATATTCAAAATATGCATTTTTACAGTGCTAGCTACGATTGTACATAAAAGTTGTGTTATACATATATCATAACTACAACGACAATACACATTAGCCGAACGATGGCCGAATGGTAGATCGCTGCTCTTCGGAACCGGAGTTCGTGGGTTCGAATCCCGCTGCTGGCATGGACGTTTGTAGCCGTTCGGAATCGGCTTTAAACTGTAGGTCCCGGTCTCATTAGCCCTCGTGTGCAAAACAGCAGACCGTAGCGCTACAAACCAAAACCAAACCAATAAACATTAACTAAACAGTATTTATAATCTCCCCCAACCTTCCTCCCTAATCATGAGGGTTAAAATATTATTATTATATTTATACTATAAATATATATTGTAGTTTATTCACAAGAACTACCACATGTATTATTTTAAAATAAAAGTGAGACTTGTTTTTGTATTTTACTATAGAGTTTGTTAATATCAATAGATAATGTAGCCGATGTGCATCATAGATGATTGGTCATGTTTTAATCAAGCAACCTGGTGATACACTTTGTTTTTACCAGGTTTAATTTGGAAAAAAATGATTCGCAGCAATAAGTAGTTCCAAATGCTGATATAATGCACATTGCCAATCGTCTTAAATTTGAAAATTTATCTTCGGTGATATATTTTTGATAATACTCAATCTTATTCCCTTCATAGAGGCATTTTTAGCTCAATGTTTGATTGCAATTCTATCAGCTGGTTGTATAAGTAATGGCTGATTAACAGAATATTCTACAACACTCAAATTTCAACATAACCTGTCCAACCCTACTCAAAGACCAGGTTTACATTGGTTTATTATCAAGTCTTAACTTCCATAATATGTGATATTTATTATTGCAAACATTAACAACTAAAATTCTATGTTTCAACAGTATACAGTCAAAATAACTAAAACCATATACAGTTGAAAACTTCAATTGGGCCACAAAAACTTCAATGGGCCACATGCAGACCATGGGCTGCAGGTTGGACATGCCTGATCTACACAATACTATCTGCATATATTCAAATAATTTTGCATGCATAGGAGAGTATTAACATTGTAAAGATTTGAAATCACTAAATACAAGTATTTAGTGATTTACCTTGAACTTTTCAATATTAATATTCTTCAGAATGAACTGTCTTGCTAAAACTTTTGTTAATAGTACTAAATGTGTACTTTTAACAAAAATTTTAGTACTTAATGACTCGTAAGTTTTAAACATACTTTTTTTTTACTTAACAAATAGATTACTTGGGAGATGCAAAGAATGACATTATAGATTTTACTAACAGGAAAAGATGTTTCCAATTGAATCAAAAGTTTGTCCAGCATAGAAGTTATACGTGAAATTTAATAGAGAAATCATATTTTCAAATATGCTACCTGCTATAATATTGAGTATTTTATTAAATGCCTTAAATACATTAAAAGAAATACTTATAAAAAGATCTGTGTATTTATATATGAAATTAGCTTCTATTACTTGGATTGCCTGGACTTACTGGGCAATGTGATTTGCAGATGTAGTTCCATTAAAAGAAAAAAAAAAAAAAAAAAAACTCTTTTAAAAAAAGTCTAACATTGCAGAATTTAACTTTATTGAGACTAAAAATGAACATCTATACAAAGCAAAAGCTTTGCATGAAATACTCACAAATACACACTTTTATCACAAATTTCGAACCCAACATTAAGTGATTACATTAATTTTTTCCCAAGAAACCAACAGCTTACTCTGTGTTATTTGGGAGTCAAGATTGAACTTTGATCATTTAGGTTAGATCGAAGACCACATAGGCAGCAATTTGGTCAGTGGTGGAGTGAAACTATTTTCCTAGGACAGCTGAAAAAAAAATGTGGCCAGTGGATAGAAAATTAGTATTTATTTTAGTGTTAGCTTTGAGAAGCAGGTAAAAGAATTTAAGACAGTAAACACTCCTTTAAATCTGACATTTTACAAAGAAAATTAAGTATAAAAGAATGAAAAGGGGTAAAAGAAGATAATTTTAGATATTTTAGATGTAATAATTTTGATATATCTCTATACATATGATGCATTTATTGTCTGTTCAATTATAACTCAAGATCTAGACAACCAAATAACGTGAAATTTGGTACACGTACACAAAATTATATGGGGAAGATTCTTAAATAGGTTTTGTTCCACCCCAACCTCACTCTGACCTCCTACAGCCAAAAGTAGTGCTCCATGTGCCTGTTCTAAGCCGTATAATAATGAACCAAAAAAAGGAAAAAAAAGTAAATCATGCAAGTTGGTCATTGAGAGTAATTTTGTATGTTTTTGTGGTGATGATGAGATGTATCTCTCTATATATAAGATGCATTTGTTGTCTGTTTGTCTGTTCCCTTATAACTCAAGATCCAGACAACCAAATAACGTGAAATTTGGTACACATGCACAATCCTGATTTGCAAGCCCACAACTTGATTCTGAAAGTTAGTGCTCCAATAATGCTGATCCGAAATATTGATGCACCCAGGTTGTGCAATGGCAAAAGTTTAATTGTGAAAAAGCTAATGCAGCATTTCATTCAAGCCACAGTACTCACAAAGTGTGGTAAGGGTAAGGATGTCTTCATTCCAAGAATACCTATCTTTCCCTCAGACAACACCATACAATTTAAGAGAATACAGTTTCTTTTGAAACTGTGCTTTGCCATGACAATCAACAAGTCATAGGGCCATTCTCTTGGGATTGCTGGTATTAACTTGCAGACACCATGCTTTTCTCATGGGCAGTTGTATGTGGCTTGCTCCAGAGTAGGCAAACAGGAAAATCTTTTTGTACACACTCCAAATGGAACTGACAAAAATGTTGTCTATCACATTGCTTTAACATATCCTACAGAAAACATACCCGGGCAAAGCGGGTACTTGCAGCTTGTATATATTTCAAATCACACAAATTTAATAAAAAAAAAATCTTTTAAATATAAATTTATACCTGCTAGCTTCAAATTTACTTTTTAGCACATCACATGACAAAAGTCAATTTCTTCATTCTTCAGTCTTCTTGACTGTAAGACATTCATACACCATGCTTTTTCAGTCATAAGCTGTACTTAGATGCATATCATCCAGGGAAAGAGAAATTTTTTTCAAATCTGCACCAAATGTAACTTTTATTCAAAAATGTTTTTTATTGCTATACATTAAAAACTTTAAATCATAACTTTGTATTCTAAAACAATTATTTTTTACGCTTCTGTACAAAAATATATTTTCAAATCTTGATAGAAATATTCAAATATTTATTTTAAAAAAAAACTTTTATAATATCTCTTATATAAAAATGTTTTTAATAAATTCAACAATTTATTTTTTGTACATTAGCTCTATTTATTTATATATCAAAATGGACATACATTAGTTTACTTTTTCATTCTATAATTATTTCATTTACATATACAAGAAATCTCTAATTACCTTTTTAAATCAATTTTTAAAGATGTAAATAACCTAACAAATAAATTGTTTATTATTTAAACATACATATTTTCCATTTTTAAAATTTATATGTGCTTTAATAAAAAAAAACTATATTTTTAAAACATTTTTAAATCCATATGCTTTCATAAAAAGAAAACTATTATATTTTGTATCTTACATTATAATAATATAATGTTTTATAATCTTAAATTTATAATCATAAATAAAATGTTTTTATACATATATATCTTTTTTTTTTACATAAAATAAATAAATACATTTTTTATTACATGTTACATAAACATTTTCATATTTTTAACAATAACAAATTTACATAATACATTAAAACAAATATACACAACTTGTTATTTGTTTATTATAAAAAAAAAATTTGAAAAAATTACATCAGTTTATTAATATTAAATGAGTTATATTTAAATTTTTTATAAAATAAAATTTGTTTATCATGCAAAAATTTAATATTTTGAAAACAAAATAAATGTCATTGAAAAAATTTATTTTGAATATGTAGGAATTTTTTTTTTTTAATAAATTAAAATATTTTTTTGTAATTTTTAAAATTAAAAAAATTTTTGTCAGTTGTAAACGCAAAGTTTATCTGTATAAAATTAGAAAAACATTGTCACCAATTTTGTATCATGTGAAAAGATGACAACATTTTCTTTTTAATAAAATTTTTTTACTCTTTTTAAAAACTACAAAAAATAAAAATGTTGATAATAAAAAACAAACAAAAGATAAATAAAATTCTTTTATTAAAAAAGAAAAAACAAAGATATTAAAAAAAAAAAAAATAAGATATAATAAATGTTTTAAAATAATTTTAATATATTAAAAAAAAAATTATCTAAAATATTAAATGAAGAAATAGTGACTTAAAAAAAATTTTTTTTTAATGTAATCATAAAATTAATAAATTGTAAAAAGGTTCTTCCCAAACTTTTGCATCCATAACTTCTTCAGTTGGTTGTGGGGCGTCACACCACATACAGGGACAGTCCTGTTCAAAAATTTCAAAAGTTTTGGTCACAGTATATTTAAAGTGTTAAGAAAAAACAATGTCTCCCTCCAAAAACAATTTCTGGCTACAGCCCTGGTACATAAGTATTTATTGAAGTGTCCTTCAGAAAACACAATGTCCCCCTCCAAATATAATTTCTGGCTACAGCCCTGGTATCTCAGATATGAAACTAAAACACAAAATTTACAGGCTTGCAACTGCTGAGATACTTTCAAAAAGGTGAGAAAAGTGATAAATAATACAGAATAAGTGACTAAACATTGAAAAAAAAAAAAGCAATTTTTTTTCTCCTCTTAATTACAGATGCTATTATTAAGATTTTTCTATTTATTTTAACTCAAAATCAAATGATTCCCGCAAGACATGATTTTAGCGTTGAATACAAAAAAGGTTAAAAATTTTGTTTATCACAACTCAACATTGCTTTTTATTCAAGAAAATCTATAAATTAGATTTGAATACATACAATACATTAATTTTATAATCAGAATTTTCTGCATATATTAATGATGTTTTGAAATATGTACAGAACTAGATTAGAGTATCTAAACAAAAATTGTGAAGTAAAAGAAAAAGAGAAATGTGTACTTTGACGTAAGTTACTTTAATGTATTAAATGTACATTTCAGGAACTTCTTTGCGACTTTTTAAAATCCCTAAATTCTGAAAACCATATGACTAATTACATTTTAATAAGAAAAATAAGATTAGAGCATCATATTTTTGGTCTTTTACTAAATATTTTGTTATTAATTCAGATTTTCTTTTTTCAACAACAGACTTTGCTGTGATACACCAAGAAAAAAGTGACTGTTTACTTAAAAAAGTGACTAAAGGTGAAAAAAGGGACGGAATTGCAAGCCTGAATTTATAAAATAAATTAGGATTAGTAATCCAAGACTATCATCTCCATTTAATACACCAAGATTTTTATAAATACATTTAAGCTTTTGTAGCATAACTCTAAATTCAATCTCTACAAAAATAAAATACTTGATTTTTACTGTATGTGTGATAAGCTATATAGGAATAGAAATCTAAATGTTACTTACATCTATTTGTATTTGAAATTGCGATTCTAAGTTCTTCTTTTCATTTTCTAACTGAGCAATTTTTTCTTCCATTTTCCTAAATTTCTCAGTGCATTCTTGGCCACATTTATTCTCCACTTTAAATTTGTCACTATCAGCTTTAAATTTATCATTATGATCTTCTTCATATGAAGTTAACTCTTTACTGGAGTTAAATTTTATGATACTTGAAGCAAGAGAACTCACTTTTTGAGAGTCAATCACCAAATGTGTGGATAAATTTTCACATTTTTTAGGATTAGGAATAATTGGAGACACAGCAGCCTTATAAGGCTCATATGGCACAAATTTGGGCTCTTTTCTTTTATTGAGTAACGGAAGAAAGTTTTTTGAATAAGCTGGCTCAGATTCATTAAATTTAATTGAATTTTGATTCTTAGTGCTTGCATTTTCCATATAGTTTGTATTTTCCATTCCATCTCCATCTGAACGCCCTTGTATAGATAGTCTTGTTTTACCTAAAAATATTCAAAACTTATATAGAAAATATGAAAAAAAATAGATTATGTCTTGTAATTTTTTTTATCAAGTTATAACACTTTGTAATTGAAATAGTAAATTACATAATAAAAAAATATCAAATATGACTAAAATATAATTTTAATTTAATATTTAGATATATCAATAAGTTGTTTCAAACTGTAATCAGGGTTGGAAAAAAATCATGATTTTAAAAAAAAATCAAAAAATCAGATTTATTTGATTTAAATCAGATTTTTTCGATTTAAATCAGATTTATTTGATTTTTTTTTCTGAATTCTAATTTTAATTATTGTTGTGTTTTTATATTTTTTGCATTATACATGGAATAGTTTGTTATAAGTAACAACTTATCTATCTAGTATATTCTACACACTGATTACCTAAAATTAAATACATAAATTTTAATCTAAATACATTTCATTATTTTGTAATTGGATGGTGCAAACTAAATAAGATGTAAATTTAAAGAACAAATTAAATATTTGTTTAAGTTTGCAAAGTATTTATTAAATAAAACAAAATCACAATTATTTCAATATTTTTTAAGCAATGAATTATGGATTTAACTGTTTCAATAAAAATACTAGTTTCAATGCCGTATCCACTCCTAATTTGTTACAAAGGCTAGAATGAACAATACCAAAAGAAGAAAACTGTCTTCTATTCTAGCAGATGATGCCACGGCTGTTGTTATTTGGTAGATAAACTGGATTTAAAGTTCTGTAATACTCTCTTTAACCCCCCCCCCATTACATAAAATGAATTCCACTAGTCATAACTAGTCGTACCTACCCCTACTACATACTTTCTGATAACAACCCCTAAATTCTTAGAAAGCACATGCTATCTATTTACATTATTTACAATTTTCTTTCAAATGTGAGAAGGGAAAAAATTAGAAAGTATTATGTTAAAAACAATGATTTAAAAAAATGATTTCAATTTTTATTTAAAGGTAATAGATAGGTATGAATTACATGTATTAATCATTACTGTACTATGCAAAATTATGAAATTAAAAAATTGCTATAAATAAAACTAATAAAAAAAGCAAAAGAATCATTAATGATCTTACAAATAGCTAAACATAAGGAAAAATTTTTTTCTTACTAGAAATGTAAAAGTACAAAATGTAAGTTCAGTGTAAAAATTTGGCATAAATGACTACTCACATTAATGAAATGGGTGGAATTGAATTTTCGAAATTATTGATTTTATATTAGGATCAACACTAGTTGTAGCAATCCGTAGAATATGAAAGATTTTCATCAGTAACTGTTTCTAGTTTTTGACTTGTTAAGATTCATCAGTGAAAAATTTGCTCACAAATATTTTGCAAAAAATGTAGAACATTCAGCTGCATTGTTTTTTAAACTGAAAAATTTCTAAAGAAAATATTTATAAAACTCCATTTTTTTTTTTGGAATTGATTCTCATAGAAGCTGAGTTGTAAACCAATTAGAGTCAACTGCATACTTTCATACTGTACTTACATCGTCAGAAATGGCAAAGCAAATCAATTTTTGTTTGACATTTTTTAAAATCACAAAATCGTTTATCAAGCACTGAGTAAAATTTGTATCTGGTCTTCATATTGCATTTTCATTTGTGAAAATGTTTCATGCATTTCTTTGCAGTTGGGAAAGTGTGAAAAATTTTTGCTTTCGGGTGATCATGAAATAAGCTCAACTTTCGTGTAAATGCATTTATATTACTGACAAGCTGAAAAATAAATTGATCTTTTCCCTATAGTCTTGCATTTAAATCATTCAAATGGCTTGTAATGTCTGCAATTTATTTTTCGGATAAAGAATTTTTTACCACAAGTTTCGGTAAAAACAAAAAAAAAAAAAATCGAAAATTTTTATTTTAATTTTTTTTATAACTAGCGCCAATTCAAAAGGCTCCATGAAAATATATATGTATTCTATTTACACATTTATTATTATTTCTGATCAATTTAACTCTGTCTTTAATGTAAAGAGAAGTGAAAAAAAAAAATTAAATCAATGATTTTTTTTTAAAAATCACTATTTAAATTCATGCAACTGTTGTAATTATTGTTTTAAAGGAAATAAAAAAAGTGACGTATTTCTAAATAAAAAATAAATATGGATAAAATTAATAGAAGTGACATTTCTCTTAAATTTTACATTTCATATTAACCATAAAACATATCTTATACGCATGTAAAAAGATATGAACTAAGAAAAGTATTTTAACACATGGTTAGTCATTAGTTCTAATAATTTATTTCTTGGCAGTTGTAAATAAATTTCTCCACTAAATTTCTTATAACTTTGTTCTGTTTTTATCAAAATGTGTCAGAGGTTCTGAAATTGTACAGCTTTTTATCTTTGACACAAATTCAAAACATTTTTTTTACAAGTGAAATAATCTATGTGCTACTATTTAAATGGATGCCTTTTTAACATGAAAAATATTCTGATATTTCCAAATTTTTCCATTTTTGTTTTTATTTAAGAATGTCGGAACTTCTACTATAATGTACGTACATTCATTTTCATTTCATATTAACCATAAAACATATTTTATGCATGTAAATTTCATATAAAAGCATTTTTCACAAGGTAATCATTTAGCAAAAATTTTTTTATTTTGCACTAGTATAAACCTACTACGTTTTTATAAAATAACTTTTTCTGTCATTTTGAGATGTGTGGACATTCAGTGAAATTATAGTTTTATCTTACACTTGCGAAAAAATAAATTTTTACAAGAGCTGAAGAATAATCTTGCATTTTTAAATGGCAGTCCGTTTATAACAAGAAAAAATATGCTAATGATATTACCAAATATTTACCATTTTTGTTTTGTAATGAAGAAATTGTTGGATTCTACGTGTCAATGAAATTTATTTTCGTATAAATTCAACAGTAATATATTTATTATTTTGATCCAGCTTCAACTCTACTTTTTAGAAAAGTATTAAGCTAATCAGCAAGACATATGTTACTCTAAAACTTCTAAATGAACCAATTAATTTTTATGAACCTATCCGTAAAAACAGATGTTGATTATCGTTCGCCTAGAAGAAAAAAACAATTCCTTGTTTAAAAATAGAGATCAAATGTTCCCTATTGATAAACCATGGTAACGTTAGTAAATTTTTTAAAGTAGCACATTTTAACTTTACTTGTTAATGTAGAATGAGATAAAGGTTAAGAGATAATATAAAGTGCATATTAATATTCAATGCATACTGCATTTTTGTGATGCAATAAAAAAAAAGTATACTTTATTTCTCATATTTAATAAAATCTTTTCCCAATCTCATAAAACATACAGACACATACTGCACTTACAGTTTCAACACAATAGTTTCATAAAATGGATCCCAACGCAGACTGTAAGTATTCATATCTTGAAAAATATATTTGCGAACCATTGTATTTTTTTTTTATGATTAATTTTATGATTAATTATTTATATGTATATATGTATAGAAAGAAGAATTATGATATACCCTTTTATTTTTCTCTTACAAAATTACATACCGTGTATGACATCAAAATTAGAAAACAGTATGACATAACCAGTAAATTATAAACTACCATTTTACAGTGGTAAATTAATTCTTCTAGCTTTTAAAGCCAGCTTGTTCAAATTTTGAAATACATTTAATGTCATTTCTACATGCACAGAAAGAAATGATAAATTCGTCAATCTCCTACAGACAAGTTCTATGGAGAATAAATGTTTTAAAATGTTTATGGTTGAAAGTTATCTTTCGACACTAGCAATGGAAAGTGATGTAAAAAATTTTAATAAGTTTGAAAGATCTTGTAATGCAAGCACAATATAATATTTCACAGAAGATCGAGATTTTCTGGAACGCCCTAGTCACTCTCCCCTTCCATAAATTCTATTGGTCCTCCTTGGATTTTGCCCCACTGCTATGACTTTCTTCCCCCCTTAACGTTTTTTGCTATTCCAAATTCTGAAGCAGCGCTTCAATTCTCACGCGTTTCTTTCCCCATCTCACATAATTTTCCTTTTAATGTTATTGCCAACAAAGTACTCAATAGATTGAATCACTACCGTTGACAACAAACCCAGTACTAGAGGACTTGGCCCAGGGAGTACTGTTGCCAATTTATCCTATGTGAAGCAGCGCTTCTCGCGGCCACATCTTGGTGGGCCATTTATTAAGATTGCCATTTGTAGTCACCACAAATTTGATTAGCTGAGATTTTCTCTTCTGAATCTCCTCTAAATCACTCTGTTTCTTATGGGTTTCTTCAATCTAATGTCTCTTGAGACTTGTGCTCTCTCTTAAACTTCGTTAAAAAAAAGGATTATTTTAACTGCACATTTCATATTAACTACTAGTGTTTCACTAGCTTACTGTATTCCTTCCATAACTGGATTCTCACTTTATCATTTTTATTTCACCTCTTATTTTGTATTTTCCCTGCCCAAACTCAAGCACCCCTTCTCATTTTTTGTTACCTTTTCAATACCATGTTAGAGCCAAATAAATCCATATGTTGTTCTTCCAAACTCCCATGTATTACAGAACTAAAGGGCCCAGCCCAGGCAGTTCTGTAACAACTGTATTCTGTGTGTTGGCCATATTCCAGAATGACGGAACAGTGGCAACAAACAATGCAGATAGAACTCCATAGTTCTAGAAAGACTAAATAATTTTTTGTTTGTAAAAAATAAATAAAGACAAGTTATGAAAAATAAACTAATACAATTATTGGTGTGCGAATGTTTGAGGGCATTTATAATTATCCTCAACATTTGATACTGCTATTGCTACCCCAAAATCACGACCATTGAAGACTGTTTTACAAATACAATAGAAATGTTCCCTGGTATCTTGGGAAATTGATCATTTTATATTGGGTTCTGTTAACTCGTTGTCATCTCCTTGGTATTTACAGTAATCACAAGAAAAGGCAGAGACAGATTTACTGTTTGTGCCATTGTATGCAAATCAAAAAATTTCTTTCCCCAACCTTAAAAAAATAAAATAAAGACAATAGTATAGACTCATATTCACAGAAATTTGCTTTATAGAAAAACAAAATTTATATTTTTAGCAAGGTAATTACTATGAACTTACAAACTAAAACTAGTATATAGTACACTGTCTACCAATAAGTATTTGGACACCTGTGATAGAAAAGAAAAACTAACTTTATTCAAAATCGATAGTTGGTAGAGCCTCCACCAGAGACAATTACAGCGTAAACCCTCCGGGGCATACTTTCCACAAATCTTTGTATTACAGCTAGTGGTATTGTCTTCCACTCGGCTTGGAGTAGACATACAAGTTCCTTCACCAATTTTAGACAGGTAGTGCACCCCTTAATTCGGCGATCCAACTCGTCTCAGAGGTTCTCGTTAGGGTTCAGGTCTGTGCTCTGGGTAGGCCAGTCCACTCGATGAACTCCATTGCCACCATACCGAGCCTTGGTTAACC